>CM040172.1:1635000-2168214 GCA_022606695.1 Vaccinium macrocarpon | reverse complement strand
CATTCTATCACACAACACCATGACTACCATGCAACCCACCCACAACCTTGCCACACTACCCCACACTTTTGCACTTCCACTCAGCATCCATGCGCCATCACTATCCGCAGTCATTCCTATGCACTAGCACCATCACGTTTAGAGATGCAACCAAACACAAGGCGTAATATTACCATGAAGTACACATTTTCTAGGGAAAACATTTTTAGGTTGAAAGAGATGGAGCAACAACTAGGATGCGACCATTCTATTGCGGTGTAGACCCTCACCAAATCACACATCCACATCTAATAGCCATGTACGGATTTTGCTTTGAGCTAAAATGCATGGTGTCTAATACATACACAATGGTACGCCTCGGGATGCATTATTCTTGGTCCCTTGGCCGAGAGGCAATAGGAGTAGAATCCAAGGGGTCTCAATTGGCATGCTCTGGTTCAGATAGCACCTGAAGTTTCGCCGGGCTTGGGCTTCCTTCAGCAGCCCGGCCAGTCCATTCAGCTCCATTGCGACCTCGACCTTCCAAAATCCTCTAGACCATAATCTTGCGTCCAAAATCCATGGCTTTAGGCCCGGTTGGTGTCGATCAATCGATGTCTTGATGCGATATTCAGCTTTTGGGAATCTAGTCTTGCAGCTTTTGGGGAGCAATTGGACCAGCTTGTTGATAAGGCCATGGTGATGGGCATGGGCCCTTGTTGAGGTCCTTGATGAGATGGTTGGAGAATGGCGATTGGATTTTAAAAGCGTGAGAACTTCTTTGGGATAAAGCAATGAGATGTCCAGGGTAATAACGACAGCTGGCTAGGAGCTATTGATGGCGCCCGGTGTTCAAAGAGATCGGCGGTGAGGAAAAGGCGGATGATCTAGTGGCGGCCCGAAGAATGTAGAGGTGCCTATAGGAGAAGGTGGATGTGGAGGACTCAAACAATGCACCTCAGGTGTTTCTCTGCCCAATATTACAGGGTAGCCATTTACCTCCATTTCTACTCTTTTTATTTGCGATTATCCAAACACAAGCTTGAAACTTCGGGGACAACGAGAATATACCCATATGTGACTTACTTCATTTAGAAATAACCGGAAGAATGGGCAAATTGAGAAAAAGAACTTCTGTTTAATTTCTCAATCTATGGAAGGGATTTCATACAAAGGCGATAACCCATTCTTTAGGTTCTACATGCAATTTCCCCTTCCATGGTAGGCCCGAGCCAACGATGAGGTCAAACTTATGATGGATCATTAGCTTTAGAACTATGGTACTATCTTGGTCCAAGTTACATTAGTCTTGCAGAAAACCATTAGTATTAGAGCTATAGTAAATTTTCACTATTCCTATCTTTGAGTAAACCATATTCCTACTTGACTAATACATTTCAAATCAATTCTTCTTTTTGGAGTGCGAGGATGTGATGAAGAATCCACACATAGCGGCGGATGGATTTTAGTGTACATGAGCTAGAGGCCATAGAGCAATGGCTAAATACCAAAAAGATACATCTCCAATAACAAATTTAAAAGCTTTCGAGCACAACCTCCTCACCCCTAATCAAATCCTTACGTTCCACGATCTATGATTGGCGTTGTAAAAATCGATACCTCTTGCATAAATATACAATACCAATTGGTTCAACAGTCCTGAAGAGCAAATCAAGCTCAATAAATATTTTTCACAAAGAAATAATACTTGTGCAGCAATTTCCACATGCAATGCTTCACTTTTTTGCCAAATTTACGTGCTTCACTTTGGAAAAGTACACATACAGCACAATTGCATAAAAACATCCCAAAATTACATGAGAAAATCACGATTTGAGATCATCATTGAGATCAACATTGCCTCGTCATCTAGTAACTACTAGTCATCCCAAAATCCCCATGGTTTAGAATCGCTAAATTGGCTTGATTGAGCGAACCCAAGGCGGCGTAAATCCACTCAACTAATCAGGGAGAAACATTTAAGAATAGTTGCGGCGGTCGCCAGGTCTTCAACTCACCGATTTCATGAACTTCATGCAAAATTAAACGATACTCTAAAGATGTCCAAGCGGTGCCCTGAGAATCATGCAAAAACAATGACAAATTTCCAATTCTTTTCAAATGGTTGACACGATTGATCACGTACATTACAACAGAAAGAATAAGTTTTGGGTACCTGAGAGGGCGTTTTCTTGTTTCTTTACAACTCAGTGTCCTAACAACCTAGGCGCGGACCTAATTCTCCGCTGACTTCTTCTCTTCTTGTTGCTTTCGAGGAGGTGCCGTCGAGGGAAATTTTTAACCACCGCGGTGCCGGTATCCGGCCAGTGCGGTCGAAAGGTGTTGCTTTCGAGGAGGTGTTGCCTAAAATCCCATTTTAGGTAACTTTTTCCTAAGCAAGGACAAAGAAAATCAACCATAAAGAGCGAAATTACCCCAACACACCAAAATATCAAATTCACCTCAAACAAACATCACATAACCTAATGTGATTAAATCGTCACATTGCCTTGCCTTGGTAATTCAACAACTGCAACAGGATCACTTGACATTGCCTTGGCAGCAAATTACATTCACTGTTGATTTTCTGGACATACGAAACATAATTTGCTTAGATCGCGTTTAAATCATCAAGGTGATTGCATTCCAGAATCAAGATTTGCAACCCATCCAAACAACCATGTCACACCCAAAAACAGAGAATTTTCTACACTTTCGAATAAAGGGAAATTTACCATTCATCTTAATGTAGGCCATGAGGCCTACCTTTTATTTGTACTCAATAGTATACACAAGGCATTCTTAGTCTTCTCTTTGAATTTAACATGGCATTCAATCTAGCAAGGAATAAAGAAACAATAACCAAGATTTACATTTTATGGGGGCAGTGTCATTCACAAACTTATGGTTTGAAGAACAAGGTCTAAGTAGTTTATGAAAATACATTTATCTTTTTCTTCGAGGAAGAATAATGAAGGTTACAAGTTGGAGTTGTCTTTATACACGAAGGACATTTTTTACTAAGGGTTGAAGGCATAGATTGGCCAAAGAGCGGCAAAGGTGGTCCCAAAGTTCCAACTCTCAGTTGTCTAGAGCTACAATTACAACATAATACCCGAGGCCCTTCAACAAAATACCAAACTGCACCTAACTTGGTGCTCACTTGAGTGATTCTGAGATCATGAAATGTTTCATCCATACTACAGTTCAATCTAGCAATCTTCCTAAACTAGTTTTAGATTCTTCAACAGCATACTTGTCTATGCTTGCCTATGAAGCACTAAAACTCCTAGAGGTTGGTGTGTCCCCATGTCTGACATTGAGACACAAGGACACGTGGGGGACGTGCCAAAATAACAAGGGGGACACGCCAAAATACTATGTTTTCATAGGTATAAAATAAATATTATACATTTATTTATTTATTCTTGTCGTGTTCCCTGTCGTGTGCGTCCTCATTTTCTAAGAAATTAGGTGTCCGTGTCCCCATTTTCTAAGAAATCCCGTCTCGTGTCCGTGTCCATGCTACATAGATGCTTGCTATCTCTGTTGATATGCGATGTGATCCACGACAGTCGTCGACGGCTCTAACAAGGCAATTGTTTGGTGTTTATGGGAAGAAGTAGGGTACTAGCAATTAAATTCTTTACCCTCACCAACAGTACAGTGCATCTGGATTATGCTCCAACAAGTTCTCCAATAGAATTGAAATTTCTTTATTTATATAGGATTAGCTGGTACATTTCAGGGGGCAGTTTGCCATTCAATAAAGTGAGCTAAAATCAACATTTGTCAAAATCAAGAGTGGATTTTTTTTTTAGGTAAACATCAAGAGTGGATTTTAGCTAATGAGGAAGATTATTGTGAGAGATAAAATCAAAGATTTTAGCAAATGAGAAAGTTGATTTTAGCAAATTTTGATTTTAGGAGATTTTTATCATTTGACATAAGAGATTTTAGACACTACAGTAACTACATTTGTTCACAAACTAGACGTTGAACACTGATAACCAAAAAAAAGAGTACAATTTATGGTAAAGAGATAGGAATATATACCCATCATCTTCTTCAGAAGTACTACCAAGCTTGCGAGGGACAAAAACAGCCTCTGAACCAAATCTACCAGGTCCTAGCTCATAAATGCCTTGAACATTGTTTCGATTGCCCGGAGCCTCCTGAGTTTCCGACCGTTGTTGGAGATGAATCTGATCGGACGTCAAACGTACAGGGTAAATGGGAGAGGAGAGAGTTCACTGTCGACGACTACGGTTCACGCGAGATTATGTTGAAACCGGTTATTATGGTTTTGATTCAGTATATTCAAACCTATTTTTAGAAACATAAATTCATTAAGATCAAGTACTAATTAATTTTCAATTAATATGAAATTTTTACATAATTTATATTTTTCTGCATTCTATAAGATGGATGTCTCCGATCATTAAAATATCACTCAGATG
Organism: Vaccinium macrocarpon; assembly: GCA_022606695.1. Taxonomy (NCBI): domain Eukaryota; kingdom Viridiplantae; phylum Streptophyta; class Magnoliopsida; order Ericales; family Ericaceae; genus Vaccinium; species Vaccinium macrocarpon. The sequence continues at coordinate 2,163,775 of CM040172.1, read as the reverse complement.
GATAGAAAACATACTTAAAGTCTTCTAAGAGTTGTTGGTATAGAAGGTGATATGATTCAATGTATCCTAATTCATTTTAAGAAACAGAAATTCATTTAGATTCATTACTAATATGTATTTATTTTACGAGATATTCATACATCATATGTGTTATAATAATTTCTACAAGAAAAATGTCTCGGATCGTTAAATAATAGTTGATACAGGTAGAAATTGTCATTGTAGTACACAAGAGGATTTGGAACCAAACGTGGTCGTTTCGGGGGCATGACATAGGTTCAACCTATGTCATGCGTGGATTTTTTTTTTTATAAAAAAAATACCCTCCTTTCTCTCTGCTGAGAGGGTATCCTCTCTGTGCTTCGCTTAGCCGCACGCCGACTAATTCTCGCATGTCTTCTTCTTGTTGCTCGAGGAGGTGTTGTCTGAGGGGGATCTTCGACCACCCAGCGGTCTTGATCTCTCTCCGACGGTGGAGTCCGAGTAGACTCATTTCCACTATGAATCGCCTCAAGATACAAAGACTTGGAATTTTATTGTATCAATTTGGTTTGATGAGAGCACAGCAGGCAGAAATTCAGGTTCAAATCTTTTTTTTTTGGTGGTTTTGTTTCCGAGTGCTAAAATAATCATCATTCTTGACCATTTTTGCCCGGGAAATTTTTTTCGCCGGCCACTTGAGCACAAGGACAAAATGAGTACAAAATATACCAAATACTATATTTTAGAAAAACTTGTTTTTAGTAAAATAAAATTAAATGAATACAAAAATACCAAAAATAGGGCGTTTTTGGTGTCAACCACATCCAATGGAATTAATTTCTCACAGGGCATTTTTGGTTCGAATCATTCGTGTAGGATCCACAAGTAGATCCTTGAGACTGATTTCTACGTGGTTTGTACATACCAACCGGTACCAATAGCAGCTTTGGTTCCAAAAACAGTTACATCCTAAATTATGTTTGAAAGTTCGTCGGTCGCATTGCTCTCTTTCAATCTTCTCTGCCTCCATTCAGGATGGGTCTTATTTCATGATTGTGCGACTTCTCATAATGCATAGACAATATGCCAAATACAAAAATTGGAGTAATTTGTTGCGATATAATTCTATTTTTCAGCCCCATTTAATTTGGTACAACTTTAGCAACAACAACAATAGCTAAGTACCACCGAAAGAATTGCACACTGAACTCTCAACTCCGCCTAAATGCCTAATGAACATGTACAAAAGGAGTGATTGGTCTATAAGGCACCAAGTCACCAATAACCAATTCGCTGGTGTACCTCTATTCCTGTGTAATTCCAATCAAGTGTAATTTCAGTTCCAGATCGCACGAAAAACTCCCACCAGCAAGAATTACAATTCTAAAATCAAAATTACACGGGTACAAAGATACACTATGCTTTCCAAGAAACGCCCCAGGTATTGACATGATCTACTTCAACTTCAGTAGTCTCCACAAATATGTGAAAGAATATCCACAGGTAAGCCAAACTCAAGAAACTGGGATCCTGCACGCCTTGTAGAGGGTTCTCTCTTAAAATAAAGAAGAACTCTTGAAATACAAATAGTTCTCGCAACCAAACATGTCCTTCCAACCGTGAAATCTATATGGTCATAAGCCAATGTAATGTTAATGACCGCTTGATGAAAATTGTAGAGCGTGTAGGTGATGGCGGATAAGCTGGGGAGAGAGAGGAACCATCATTTGTCTTTGCTGGGATCTTGTGGGAGATGTAGACCCATAAGCCCTAGTAAATTGGTAGCAGGACCGGGAAGTCCTTGTTGAGAAGAAAAGGAATCAATAAAACTTTTCACAAGGTTCACATCCACATCCACTGGAGTAAACTCCTCATCCATGTTTTCAGAGGCACTTGATTTTCCCTGCCCATCCATGCCTTCCGCAGCATTTGATGTTCCCTGCAGTAGCATATCATAAAATAATGAATCCTTTCTATAGGTACGAATATATGAATGCATGATAAAAGTAGAGCAGTTAGACAGGATTCATTTCGGCAAACCAAGTTAGATGAAGAGATCAATTAAGTTGATTTTGGTACATGAAATGAATGCAAAGTGAAAGAACTGACCTCATTTCCCGTCAAAGATTGCGCATTTGCACAAACAAAACTTTTGTTCAGTGTAGAGGTCTTCAGTTCTTCATTCAGAACATCGGTATAGGCACCCATGAATGCATCCCCTTCTTCATTATTCTCGGAAGGTTCTATGTCACTCCCATCTTCGTAATCATCTACATGTACAGATAATGCATCATTAGAACGGGTAAATACCGAAGAGAATATACAATTTTGAATAAGCTACTGACACCCATAAACATAGAGTAAATCTGATAAATCTATGCCAGCGTCGTATATAAAATTTACCAAAATCCATGTCAGAGTCACACAAGGACCCTTCCTCGATATCCTCATTGCTGTGGGTGTCCTCCGAACCTTGACGTCCTATTACAGCTTCCATGTCTTTCATAAACCGGTCTAAATCGAAGTCCACACCCTCCAGGTTTCTTCACAGAGAAAAGCAACAAAATAAACCAACTGACAAATTTATCATATACGAAAAGGATCTTGAATGGAAAAAAATTCCATTAATGCTTCAATTTGGGTCTGCCTACCATGCAAATCGAAAATAATTCACACATTCATACGAACTGCAGTTGAAGATATTATTGGAAGGTTCTAATCTTTAACAAAGACAAGCTCATCACACTCACATAAATGCTTTTCTTGAAGTAAAAGTTGGTCATGAAAAATGCCAATTACAAAAATCAGAAGAAGAGCTCTCCAAAGAAAACAAAAATGCACATAGCTTAACAGATCAATCAACCAACAAATTCAAGCTGGTCATTATCCTGCTCAATAGTATCACCATATGTTGATGCAGCCTGGATAGGGGGGCGAAATCCTGCAGAAATGTACTGACAGGAGATGATCCATTAAGTCCACCTTAGGACCAAATCTGAACTGTCTCAATTTGTTTCTTTTTACCTAGACCTTCACATAATTACATCGAAAAAGAGAGTAATCCCCATCAAAAGTGAAGAGAAAAGTAACAACGTATGCATCTCATATCAAATTCTGCTCAAAAGCTGCACATCTATGAGATTTGCAATTCTAAATGGTTATGGAACATATGTATCTTTGTTTTCCAAGGGAATCAGCAAATACTTCCCCTGATTCCTCAAATAAGAAAAAAAAACCGGGTTCTAGTTCCAAATTCAGTTCCCATTAATAACCTCCTTAACCAGTTAAATCCTTGCAACCACTAGATGAGAAGAAATGGCCACGTAATAACTATATTGGGAAAATGGGAAGAAAGGCAGACTAACCTGTTTTCAGGAACCTCTGCTCCCTTATAGCTAGACATCTTCTTCACAAATGCTTGCATAGATTTTGCTATGTCCCCAAGACCAGAATCATCTAACCGCTTGGACGAGGGACCAGAGTCCTGATGCTCTTTCAGCTTCTGTTTCCCTTTATGTTTAGAATTATAAACTTCCATCTCCTGCTGCCTCTCAAGAATAGCAGCATTCAATTCATTCTCCCCATTATAGAGCCATGAATCATCGTCTGAAGGAGGAAGCTCCTGACCCTGAAAATCATCAGCCGAATGGGGGAGAGCAAGAATCTCATCTATACGTCTCACTGGGGCACCCATCATTTCACTGCAAGAACACTCTCACCTTAATGCTAGCAGTAGTATGGGTAAACAACAATGACGACCAACACAGATAGTAAAAGCCACTAGAAGTAGTACTTGTTGCAGCAATAGCAGTAGCAATGACAGAGCATTAACAGAGGTATTAGCAGCCACAGGCAAAATTTGACTTCAAAGCAAATCAATGCATGGAATTATGATATGGCTACTTCAGAAGGAAGATCCAAAAATAGCACCCACGCCACTTTCACCTTGCATTGCTTTAGAAATTATCTATCCTATATACCCACTTTATTTTTCCTACTAAAAACTATTCAAATATCAAGTTTATGATTTATCATCCAAAATGGCATAAAAGAACAAGCTTCAAACAGATGAAAGCATACCTGGCTCTAGAATACAAAGAACTGTTTTTGAAGTACTCTTGTGCATTCTCCATCAACCCTCTGATACTCCTTTGACCGAAGTAGCCCCTCAAAATACCCACTCCTCTCCAAACTCTCCCTAAACGCCTCCCACGTACTCCCCTTCCCTTCCACCCTATCCTTCTTCCCCAACTGATACATCATTTCAAACCCACAAGCAATCTTCATCCCCAACTCTGCCTCCACATAAACCCTAGCATCACCCCTCGGCGGCATTGGGTACCCCTTCGGCGCCTGAAAAGTCTGCTGCATCAATTGAGCATACATTGCCCTGGACATTCTGACAGATGCTTCAACAATCTCCTCCCCACTCCCATAAAACCTCTCCATCTTACTTGGCGTACTTCATTGAATCAATGTCCCGATCATAGAACCCTCCACCTAATTGAAATCAAGCACGGCTCATTCCTTAACACCTGTGATGCAGGCAAGCGTATCAATAAATAGGAACAAACACAAGATCAAACTCAAAAACAGAGTATACAAAAAGCTTTTTGTTTTCTTATTATCAAACTCAACCAAGTTGCCATCAGCCCACAAGGCATATGACTCAATTCTAATAGAGAAAACCTTAACGTACTAGGAATTACGAGAAAAAGGAAACTATAAAATTAGGAACTGACGATTTATTTCTTGACCAAGCAAATATTAAAATGAAACTATATAAACTAAATAACGAATCTAAATACAGCAGTGTAGAATATTTATTCCAAAAACTGTAAGGCTCACTAACAAATACTCCTTCCGTCTCAAAAGAATTGTCCAATCGGCAAAACAAAAACTTAAATAAATGCATTTTTATCAGAAAACAAACTTTTTTGATGAACTAAAAGAATTAATTGATATCTAGTAACAAGCAGCAAAAAGTTTGCTTGAAGTTTTGTACACAAAAATGCATTAGTTCTCGTTTTGCGGACAATCTTTTAGGGAGGGAGTAGTAACTAAAATCAGATTGACGAAAAATATACTACACATATATATAGCATAAATAATACTTCTAAGAATCATTATCTGAACCAACCTGCGCGACAGACACCGGAACCCTAACCCTAACCGTATGCATATTCATATGACCCGGGTAATTCCTTATACGGTTCTTAATGGCTGATTGAACCGAATCCGAAGCTCGTGCTTGATCTCCATAGATAATTAGGTACGATAAGGCATCGGTTAGGGGTGGAGTGGTGGGGAATTGGGATTTTGGAACGATGTGGATATCGGCACGTCGAATGAAGAGGCGGTTGGTGGAGGAGTCGGGGTTGAGCCATGGGGGGAGGTGGTATGCGGCCTCGATGAGGAGGAACTCGCCGTCGGAGTCGAAAACGCGGACGGAGAGGTTGGGGAAGCGGAGGGGGGTTTGGAAGAGGAGGAAAACGACGAACCACTCGTCGTCTAGGTTGTCGCCGTAGCGGAGTTTGCCGTGGAGGTGAGGGAATGGGGAGGAGGAGAGAGAGAGGGTGAAGGGTTCGTGTCCATACGTATTTTATTTTTTTATTTTTTCCGGGTAGCGCCAATCCAGAAGGCGCTACGTATTTTAATTTTTTTTTCTTTTTCCGGGTAGCGCCAATCCAAAAGGCGTTACGTATTTTATTTTTTTTTCTTTTCCGGGTAGCGCCAATCCAAAAGGCGTTACGGATTTTATTTTTTTTATTTTTTTTTCTTTTTCCCGGTAGCGCCAATCCAGAAGGCGATACGTATTTTATTTTTTTTTTTTTTTTTTTTTTTTCGGGTAGCGCCAATCCAAAAGGCGTTACGTATTTTTTTTTTTTTTTTTTCTTTTTCCCGGTAGCGCCAATTCAAAAGGCGTTTCGTATTTTTTTTTCTTTTTCCGGGTAGCGTCAATCTAAAAGGCGTTTTTTTTTTTCTTTTTCTTTTTTCCCGGTAGCGCCAATCCAGAAGGCGCTTTTTCTTTTTTTCAGTATTTTATTTTTTTTTTTTTTTCTTTTTCGGGTAGCGCCAATCCAAAAGGCGTTACGTTTTTTTTCTTTTTTTTTTTTTTTCCGGTAGCGCCAATTCAAAAAAGGCGTTTATTTTTTTTTTTTTTTTTCGGGTAGCGTCAATCTAAAAGGCGTTTTTTTTTTTTTTTTTTTTCTTTTTCGGTAGCGCAATCCAAAAAAGGCGTTTTTTTTTTTTTTTCTTTTTTCCGATTTTTTTTCTTTTTTTCGGGTAGCGCCAATTCAAAAAGGCGTTTAATTTTTTTTTTTTTCCGGGTAGCGCCAATCCAAAAGGCGTTATATATTTTTTTTTTCTTTTTTTTCGGTAGCAATCCAATCCAAAAGGCGCGTTTTTTTTTTTTTTTTTTTTTTTCCGTAGTAAGGCCAATCCAAAAGCGCCAATCCATTTTATTTTTTTTCCTTTTTCCGGGTAGCACCAATCCAAAAGGTGCTACGTTTTTTTTTTTTTTTTTAATTTTACGGGTAGCGCCAATCAAAAAAAGGCGCTACGTATTTTATTTATTTATTTTTTTTTTTTTCTTTTTCTGGGTCTTTACACATGCTCTATTTTTGAATATACAAAGACTATACAAGATGAGATATTGTTCTCTCTAATTTTATTTTTTAGATACAAAAACTGTTTCAACTGAGATACCGTTGTCTCTTACTTTATTTTTATAGGTACATAAATTATTTAAGCTGAGATAACGTTATCTCATGTGACGCCAAAGATAATTCTTGCCAATCTCAATATGTGAAATTTTGGTGCTACCGTTTCAAATTTATTGTTCTTTATAGTGTCATATTACTCCAAAATTGGTTAGGTATGTTTGGAACTTGAGAAAAGTGAGAGAAAAGAAAGGAAAATTGAAAATTTTCCCTCATCTTGTTTGATTTTGAGAGAAAGAAAGAGAAAAAATAAAAAATCTAAGTATTGTAAATAGTAAAATTTACCTAACACTTTTCTTTCATTTTCCTCTGATTTTATTTTCTCACTTTACCTTCTACATGTTCGAAATATACCCAAATTTACCTCATAAGAACACTAGATAGACCGACAATCTGTATTTACAAATGACAAATGTCAAGGACACTGAAAAGCTGAATTCTTCTCTTCTTTTTTTTCTTTTTTTTCCTTTCCTCTCTCTCTCTCTCTCTCTCTCTCTCTCTCTCTCTCTCTCTCTCTCGTAACTCAGGCGAGCTGAGCATAAAAATTTTCCAGGCACCGGTGGACACAATGAAAACTCAGGCAACCGTACTACTCTGAGACAGCCCAGTGCGCCGAAAAATCTCTGAGGACGATGAGATAAACGGAGAACAGCCGCAAGTTTGAACGGAATAGCTCCAATATAGGACCCACCCAAATAAATGAGTTGCTACTCATTCGCCACATTATCGTAGTGTGCATTTGTTGTCCATAAAATAATTATCATTCCTTGCTAAGTACATTTTTTCATTGGTAAACTTTTCCTCGATCTTAACATTTTTTTAATAAAAAAACAAAATGAGTTACAAAAATACCATAAAAACATTTAGGGAGAGAGACAGAATTTGCACACATTGTTTTGGGAGGAATGCTGTATACACTCAGTGCCTTATAAGCAAGATTGGTTGATTGCTCTAAAAAGAACAAGTGCAACAAAGTAGGTAAATTTTAAGCAAAGAATGTTAGTGAATAATACACATTTTTCTTTTTAGCTATCCATATCTATATCAACCCCTAAACAATAGTATCTATTTTACCTATTATTTAATAAAATATTTGTTTGAGAGAGAAAATGACTATCAAAATAATAGTTTGAGAAAGAGAACGAGGGAGATGGAGGAAAAAACAAAACAAAAATGTGCATAGATAGTGGAGAATGGCTAGGTAAAATTATCGGGTCACTATTCATTGGGGTATTTTACCTTGGCCTTTGTTGAGGTTGTTGGAGGTTTCATTTTGCATTTAGGCTAGGGCTATTACCTAATAGGTAAAATACCTAGTCAAAATGTAGCTTTTTGTACTTTACCTAACCAATTTTCGTGTATCAAACCAGCAGCGTAGCTATCTATCTTAAAATATTATTATCTCCGTCTGTGTTTGTTGATCTATTTTTGGCATTCATGTCATGTTTTAAATTGTCTATATTTTTCAATTTATAATAGATTTCATGATTTTGAAAGAATTGCTAAATTTATAATTCTTTTAGCAAAAAGAACATCATCTATATTATAAAACAGGATGAAAAATATATTGGCATACAAACAATTAAACAAAGAAACATTCATAACGGTTCGATCATATTTTTCATATTAGGCTATAGCCATCAGATCATTTATTTTTTGAACGATACGCATAATATATTCTTTTAATAAATTTTTTTTTGGGTAAATAAGCGTGAAAATAAAAGGGGCTAAGCGAATATACAGCCTACAAGGAGCATACCCCAGGAGGACAAAGCAAAACAAAGAAAGAAAGCAAAAGGGGAAATGGAAATGGGGGAGGCCAAGTGGCTACAAAAAGGGAAGGGAAGAGTGTTTCCCTTTCTTTTAATAAATTTACCCCTCTCTTTTCTTCACTTTTTGGGCACTGTATCTCTATTTAAATGTTGACTTGTATGATCAAATAAAAAAACGTCTCAAAATGGTATTGAAGCTATGTGTATATTACATTTACCAGGTGGAGCTGTAAAAGAGAGTAGATAATATATTTATGTTGGGAAATGGCTACAACATATACTTCTTATTTGGGTGTACCATATGCACCTATTGTATGGTTCAGATTATACCACTTCGTCAGCAATCATAACATTTTTTAGTTTTTCGTAACTTTTCAGCAATATGATTTTATAACATTTTCTATGATTCGTAAAATTTTGGTGTGTCTCGTTATTTTTATAAAAAAATTCATAACTTTTATAGGGGTATATATCATATACATTAAAATAAAAAGTGTGTATTATAGGCTTTTCCAAGGGAACATGAAAGCTACAAAACTAAATAGTATGAGAGAAACCAACAAAAATTTGCAAAGCTGTCATAGAACATGTCTTTTCGAGCAGAGACGAAACTATGCTTTGGCTGTAAGTTTGTAAAGGGCTAGGGGGCTTTTTTTTAAGAATGGTCCCCAATGTATTAATGAAATGTCAATTTAGTCCTCAATTTAAAAATCGTGTCTATTGCATCCCAAACATTCACAATGGGTATTTAAATGGTCTCTGGGTCTAATTATGTCTCTTTTTATTGTCAAGTGCAGGGATATTTTTGTAAATTCGTCTTTGGACTACCATCTTCTTCCATAATAAAACCCTAACTTATTTCTCTGATATAAAACAAAAAAAACTTCAAAAAAAAAGCCATCAACAATATAGATTCCTATCCCAACCAAACCCACCCGAACTCTCATTTTGGTACTTTCTTTGTGGCTATCTGTGGTACTTTCTTTGTGGTGGTACTACGGACGCATTACCTCACTAAGCTTTCATTTGCTTCCTCTCTCTCTTTGACCGCCTCGTAGACCTTACCATCGTACACTTCCACAAGGGCCTCGATTACTCCTCCCCTCCTCATCTTGTACAGACTCACCGTTATAGTCTTTGATTTCGTTCTCTTTTACGGGATTTATCGAGATAAAATTAAAATTAAAAAAAGAAAAAAATGAAGAAGGAAGAAGTAACAGGGGAAGAGGGACTCTCTGTAACACCTTGATATTAGCCATTGGATACAAAAGATTGATGAGCTAGCTCGACGGACGGTTTGTGGTGTGAAATCTCTCTCTCTCTCTCTCTCTCTCTCTCTCTCTCTCTCCCCTCTCCCCTCTCCCCTGGGGCTTTTGTGGCACCGCACCCTAGAGGGGAATGTTCGCCATGTGTGCCAATGCATTTGGAATCGAAGAGTGACTTTTGGACTTGTAATATGTAAGAGTGTCTCTCACCAGTGTGGCCCTTTAAACCTTCTGGAGTGGGGTAGGTAGCGGTGGAATTGGTGAGACTGGCCTAAACCCTAGTTGCATGTCGGAGAAGATGACTTGCACATGAAGACAACCATGTTAGTGCCTAGCCTGGACGGTGGTGGTCTGGGAAAGCACTCTGAAGGCTAAGTTAGTCACCGGAGGGGAGGAATGTGCTGGAGCTCTGGAAAGAAGTGAAATTATGAGGGTAGTTAATGAGGAGAGAGGAATACCCATTGTGGCAGTTGTAGTTAGGTATTTATAGGCAAAAGAAGCGTGCGTCCCACACGCTTGGTGTCTCTCACGTGCTTGTCATTCGTGCTCGGAATGACAATTGATTTGACCTTTATCTTTGTCGCAGATGCTATGTCTCGGTTGATGTCATGGCATGTGGGTTCAAGCAATCAGATCACCTCGAGACATTCCCCATTGCCAACATGCTCGTGTGTGTTGTGGTAGGGTAGGTGACTGCCACATTTAGTACACCATCGTGGAATGTGTGGCGTGCCTGGCATGCCGCCACTAGAACAAGTACACCTGAGCCCATCATGTAGCCGAAGTCATTCGACTCAACATGTGAAAAACTTGGGCTCTCGGCACATCGATCGGCGGAGCCCCCGAGATCTATCCGAGAACCAAGCGAAAAGTGCCATGTCCCCGAAGCCCCTGTGTTCGGCGGATATCGTTCAAACCGATATTCGTCCCAACCTGGACATTTTCATAGAACGCCGAGGATACCAAACGTTTAGCGGGGACAAGATATATCAACCTACATTCAGTCGTGGGGATTTTGCGATTCTTACCCTTTTACTTTTTTATCATGGAGAGTGGGGCCACCGTTGAACCTTGCGATTCTGGCCGCTACATAATTTGAAAAATGTAGGAGTATTTGGTTGTATTTTGTGTGAGGATTGTTCTTGTCAACAATCCCAGAATTTCTTCAATAGTTTTTCACTTTTTCTTCTTTTTTCCCCCTTTAGATTGGACACGTTCTGCCCGTTCTTGGTTGCCAAAGTGAGGCCTTGATTTTCCTTATGTGAGCTGGGATTTGATAGTGGTGGGTTTTGGATTTTTAGGTTTTTTAGTTCTATATCAGAGAAATAAGTTAGGGTTTTATTATGGAAGAAGATGGTAGTCCAAAGACGAATTTACAAAAATATCCTTACACTTGACAGTAAAAAGAGACGGAGTTAGACCCAGGGACCATTTAAATACGCAATGCAAATGTTGGGGATGCAATAGACACGATTTTTAGATTGGGGACCAAATTGACATTTCGCTAAAACATTGGGGACCATTCTTTAAAAAAAGCCCGGATTAGGGCCACCCCCACTTCTTTTTTTTTTTTTGTAAAAAGATAGAAATATCATTACACAAACGCAACCTGATATAGAAGGAGTATCTGCAAGCTCATTACATTCCAACCACCAAAATAAGAACTAGATCTAGAGAGGCAAAAAAAACTAAGAGAGAGATCCATTACTGGTGTTGGGCGAAGAACAAAAATGGCAAGGGCATGTGTTTGCCAAAAAGTGTGCACACTGTACAACTGTCTGTGACACTTTCGATATCCTACAAAAAGTCAGCTTGGCAATCTCCTCTCTCAGGCTCAAAGATGGAGCCAAGGGGGGACAAGTGGTAGCGGCCACCACCACAAGGTTTTCAAAAAATGCAATTATTATATACACAATATATTTTTATCCCCAAATTATATAGATTTGCCAACACTAGATTTTTATGTTATTATAGTTTTTCATAGAGTGGATGAATATTTGTAATGCAATTTGTCATTTTATTTTTTTAAGTACATATTTTCGCTACCACAAAGGTAAAATCCTAGCTCCATCCCTGATCAGGTTGCCCCGAGAAGATTTTGGGTGCGGGTAGGGCACCAAGTGGTGCCCGTGCATTGCATCCGAGCCGTCCAAAAATGCAATGGACGGCTCGGATTAAAAGTGCCGGACGGATTTTAAAAAAAAAAAAAAAAACAAAAAAACGAGTTTCAATCCGAGCCATCCGTTGCATTTTTGGACGGCTCGGATGCACTGGCAGGGTACCACGTGTACCCTGCCCTACACGCACCCAAAATTTTCTCGGCTGCCCCACTTGGAAAACCCCAAAACTATGTAGTTTTTTTTAACATATACTCCTACTTATTATGTCCGAACTTCCATATTATATACCATGTAAATCAGTAACAACATAAGTTTCTAAAGAATTAAAAATTATAACAATGCAACATTTTTTTCCTCATTTTGGGACCACAATTCAATTTCTCTCTTCAAGACAAAACAGAAACCGAACATCTTTTTCTAGCAATGAAATAAATTTAGTGTGGATTCAATCATAGATAACTTATGGGGTCTGAAAGAGCGCCACATTTCAATTGATACATTGTTGAAGAAAAGCTTTGAGAAACTTTTGTTTTTTTCTCTTTGTAGTTGTTTATATTATGTCAAAAGCACCTAGATGAGATGTTTAGTACGGGGTATTATTTCAATTAAGTATTTTTTATACTCCTAAACCTTGAAAATTCAAAATTTTATTACTTCTATGATAACCTCCCCGTCTAAGAAATCCTAGCTACGTTCCTTGTTTCAAGCTGTTATCATTCAGTTCTTAGCCAGCGCATGATCCACCTTTCTATGATTCCTAAAAAATGCCGCAAAAGAAGATAAAGAATAAAGATTAGTCCATAAGATGGATCTTTTCCCTATCCCTACTATATATAAAGGTAAAATTTTGGTTTTGGTACGTCAATTTTACCATAATGTCCCCACTTTCAATCTGCTATTTCATAATATATCTCGTCTTTTTTAATTCTGCAATTTCGTTCGGATCAAAAAATAAAGTTACTTTCCCCGCGTGGAGATCCTTAATTTGTTGTGAAAAATTATAAAAATTGTATATGAAAGTATTTTACATTGCTGTCTTGTTGGATTTACATTGGTGGTTTGTTGGCTTTGCAATTTTCTTCGGATAAAAAAATAAAGTACTTCCGCGCATAATTATTTGTTTTTTCTTGCACCAAAATATCCTACTAATAGAAATCTTTAGCTCGATGCTGGAAAATTTGAAAATTTGGGTATGAAAGTATTTCACATTGCAAGCTTGTTGGGTTTGCAATTTTTCGGGACAAAAAATAATGTACAAACGGTCATAATTTTTTATTTATTGCACCAAATTATGTACAAAAGCATTTAATTTTTTGGTCTGAATAATGCATATCACAGCACTAGTTAAACGTAAACTGATTCTGTAAAAAAATGCAAATGCTGAGATAATAATAATAAAAAAAATAGAAATCAAAGAACCAACGGCTGCTAGTAAAGGAATATCTTCATGATTCTCCAACCGTCGAAAACTAACACACCTCGCCGCTGATAGTGAGGAGGTGTTCCGTTAAATGTGTTTTTACTTTTTAGAATAAACTAACTTTTCATGGTTTCTTATGTGATGTATTATGAGAAAATGACATCTCTTAGTTTTTGAAAAAAAAAACTATTTTTTTGTTAGTGAAACATCCCGTGAGGTTTGAACCAAAGAGCTACCAATTGAAAGTACCAAGAAAATAAGAAATCGATCCAATCCAGTAGGGGTGTACAAAGACTCGGAAGATATGACCAATTTTCCTCTCTGGATTATAACTTGTAATTTCCAAAATGCCTAATATGGAAGATATGACCAATTTTTCAGTTGTACGTTGGGATCTTCTTGGACAGTTCCTTTACTCTCTTTTTTATATTAAAAAAAAAAACTCAGAGTGTCCGGCCTTCGCGCAACGCTCATTTCGTGTCCTCGACTAATATCTAAGGACCAATTCTACCATCACGATAGCGGATCAGGGGCGACTCCACCCTATGAATGGGGTCAGCTGACCCCACTGGGGGGAAAATTACTACTGCTAATTATATCAATTTAAAAAAAAATATTCATAAATGAACCTCCTAAATTTAGTGGTGACATCACTAGATAACTCTTAAAAGTTCATAAAAGTTACTTTTTTATGAGATTTGTTTGAATCTTTGTCAATCGTTTTGTTCTTTTGACAAGGTGAGATTTATCTGTCTTGTTAGGTTAAGCTTTAAATGTGATTTTTATTGGAACAAGATTTTTAGTTGTCATTACTGTGATATTTTTCTTTAATTATGGTTGATAAAAATATTTGAGATTTATGCGTGACCCCACGTTCCGAAACTCTTGGGGTCGCCAATGTAGAGAATTCAACCAAAACTGGTAGGAAATACATGTTAACTGACAATTGAAATTTTTCTGGGTAAAGAAATGACACAATAAGTAATTTCTTCGAAAAAATTTCGAACCAGAAACTTGAGAAGAAACAAAAATTCAAGGCCTTGCTTGGATAGGGTATAAGAAAGGGGTAAATTTTTTGGAGGGGTATAAAGTTTGATGTGACACATTTAACATGGTTTGAGTACCCAAAAATGCAATTGGATAAATTTTTGCCCCTTCAAAATAAAAAACCCGGCTTAGAGGGATAGAGGGGTATTATTTTTGAGCTCCCATCCTCCCTGCCCAAAAGTTATACCTAGGTATTAGCCAAGAATAATATCCATCTCCCTTATTTTGAATATTTTAACTACAAAACAACCTTATTCCCCCATTTTATCCTCCAACCAAACCCAAGTACTATTTTATTCCCTTTTTTTCTTAATACTACATCCAAGCCAACTACTATTTTATTCACCCTATAAATATCACATTAATGTGGCTTAACCCTTCAAAAATAATACTCTCTCTTATTTTATCTCCCTCAATAATTTATCCAATGCTACATACACTAAAAAAAACTCACTCATAATTTGAAATCGGTAGCTCAGATTCACTTGAAAGTAGATTTGAGCCATTGATTTCAAATTCTAGTTAAATTTTCTCGATACTTAGCATTTTTCATAACTTATCTCTCTAAAAATAATCCTTCATCCAATCGGCTCCTAAGTCCTATACATTAAGCACCGAGGCGCGGTGGAGTTGGTGAGGCGGGTAGACGGGTTTGTTGCACAATTTTGGCTCTAGACGGTGCTATATTAAAATAAAATAAAAAATGCTAACTTTTTATGTAACAAAAGTGGGTTAGGAAAACTGATGATCCTATTGCAAATTGTGGTAGGTCTCTGTCTGTCCACGAGTTGAATCCTAGTTTGATCTAGGTAAAATCCAAAACAACAATGATAGAGGCATATACTTTGTACCACACCCAACCACACTCCTAGTCACATAGGGTATGGGACTCATACAGAGCTCACATGTGAGATCCACACTCCATGTGAGTGGGGGTGCGGTTGGGTGTGGCACAAATGATGTGGCTCTAGCATTTTTAAATCCAAAAAAGTAGGACTCTCTTGTAATCTCAATTATATCATCAAACACTGCAAGAATGCAAGAAACATTCCAGAAAAATTTAATACAACAACAACAACAATGACATAACATATTTAGTCCTCAATAATTGGAGGTGGGGATGGATAGGAAATAGACCTAACCTTTGGCAATAAATGCACAAAAGTGATCGCCCCCGTATCACCAATCAAAACAAATGGATTTGGAGATGCAACTTAACATTGGAAAATAAATATACAAAGCGGCTGCTCATAGAATACCACTAAAACAGTGGTCCCCCTATACCGTCGAGTTTGCTGCAGAATCATGCCCTCAAATCAAAGCCAAAAGGTATCAATGAGGGCAGACCCAAGAATTATTTTGATTTATGTGCACATTAACATCCTTCTTTCATTCAGCATATAGAGCATTGGGGTACACTTTACTAAGAAAAATTCAATCTTCAAATCAAATCATCTCAACTCATTTGTCAAAAGGCAAAAGAGGTAATTTCTTTCCACCACAGGTGAAGCGGTGAATTTTCTGTCACCGCTGTTGTAGGTCCCGCCGTGAATTTATTAAAGTAATCTAAATCGCTCATCTTGTAAGACTGCAAAGTAGTATTTTCACACATAAAATCAGCTTGACCGAACATCGACAAGAATGGAAAACATTGAATTTTGGTTTATAAAATGGTTTAATAGCTTGTCATGGACAGTTCAACATTAAAATTATCTATAGAATTATACCGTCTAATTTTTTGTATATATAAAAATTAATTTTGCAATTGTCTAGTCCAATCAAACTGATTTCCGGTACAGATATACTACTATGTAAATCCTACAAAATAAACTGTTCAAATTACAATAAACAAACAATGATGCCCAAACGCACTGGCAAAAACCCCACAATTTTCACATAATCCAAGGGGTGATGTGTACAGTGTCGTGCACCTCTCAGCTATCTAATCATATTTTAGATGGTCCGGATGCACTTTAATTTTTTACTGGTACAAATAAATCAAAATTACCGAACACATTTAGACTATCCAAAATACGATCAGATGACAGAGGAATGCACAACACCCCGGCTCCAATTTTCACCTGTGACAGACACAGAATCCCAAAACAATAATCATGGAAGAGGACCCACCGACTTTTGCCATCACCACCAAGGCGTTCGCATGCCATAAGATAAAAGATTTTTACAGTTCTCTTACTTCTATTCACACATCTTTTTTGGCCGTTATTCCTGACATAGATATTTTACTCGTTTAATTTTCATTCTAGAAATTGCAATGTCACAAAATTATATTAAAAAAAAAGAATCTGAACAACAGGCACTATTTTATTGTCCAAAGATTTGCCGTTCTACTCCTATCCCGATAAACAAACCAAGAAAATTCCAAAAGATACTTTAGATCCCTTTTGAAAACTTCAAAAATACCTTTGACAATAAATTGCAAATTCATCTTTCTTCACTTTTTCAAGCCTTTCACACTTTGAAACGTGTTCCACAGAATCCATGTATTAGCTTATAGCTCAACGTTTGTCTGAATTAGCACTCCTGGGTGTTGGGTCCGGCCAATATTCAACTTTCTCGCCGAATTTTCCGGGCAAATTTAGCTCTTCTGAGGGAGACAAGCTGGTGATTCAAGCTCTGGGAATGGATAATGAAGCAGAGAAGGTCTATGTTGCCGTTGGAACCAATCTGCAAGACGGGTTTGCAACCTTGGAATGGGTTCTCAGGAAGTGGTCTTCTCATTCAATCTCCATAGTAATTATCCCTGCACCTATCGACACATCCAAAGATTATGTTTACACACCATGTAAGTCATAAAGCTCTGTCCCCAAGTTCTGTTTTTTTGGCAAGTGAATTTCGTAAACAAAAGATGGATACTACAAGTACGGTCAAAATTTGATGCACACACAACATTTCCTATTTTATCTGAAGCTTTTTACTGTTTGTTATTTTGTAAACTGTTTCTTTTCATTACGCCTATAAATTCATCATTTTTTTTTCTCGGAAACAAAAGTATGGTCAACAATGGTAGCTAAACTAGAATAGAACACTCATTTCCAATCAATATGTCACCCATGAGATACACCAAAGAGAAACAAGGTAATCATTGCCCAAACGACTACAAACACTTGCCAAACGAAAGTATCACCAAAAACATGAAGTATAGAAACTAACCCGGTAATTTTCTGCCTCAATTATGCAATCTCTCCACTTCATCATGGATTTCTATATGGAGCATGAACGTAGACATGCTTATGGCAAGGCATGTAGATTCTCTTTATGTTTTTCCGTTGGAGTTGTGTGCTTAAAGATCCAACAGTAACTCCTTTTTGGGGGTTTTCCTTTGACTATAACTGTAAATTTCATGTGCTGTTGTAGTGGGAAAACTCCCAGCAAGCTATTTGACTGATGAGAAACTGGAAGCTTATAGGAAGACAAAGGAAGGGGAAGGTGACAAATTACTACCTCAGTACCAAGCTTTCTGTGGCAAGGTTTGGTATCTGTGTTCTTCTCTAATGTTTAACAAAGTTATACCACATTACCCTTCGGCCTTCGCGTAATTCTAATAATGCTCTCTATTGGTTCTCATGTATCCCTAGGTGAAAGTTGAACTTCTTAAGATTCAGAACCATGACGAGCCTCTCCATAATCTCCTGGTGGAGTTGATGTCAGGGCTTCATATAACCAAATTGGTCATTAGCATTACATTCATGAAGTCCTCATCATGGTAAGTAACACATTTTATTAGTCATGGTTCTATCATTTGATCATTGTTTTTTTTTTTGTCCTTCGACATTGGAGGTGTTTGCTACGACTTGACAGCCGCAGCTCATGAATTTTTTGGCTAGATAGTTGTGTCAATCTGTTTGTTACGTCTTCAGTGTTCTAGCCAAAACGCACTTAAATAGCTGATTTAAGAGAAGTTCCATTTTAAAGCTTTTTGGCTTCTGCTTTGGAATAATCAGCTTCATTTTCCTCTAGCAGGAAATCCCACCGTCTTAGTGGATTACTTCATGTCCACCGTCAAAGACCTGATTTGTGTGATATTTTCCTGATATTTGAAGGGAAATTGGTTTTCCTAAGGGAAGAAAATCGTGAAGGAACCATAGAGGATGATCAAGGACGTGTGTTTGCTAGATTCAACGAAAATGGTAGCTTTAGAGCTTTGCTAGGGAGAAAATTTCCATCAAGTGCCAAAAATGCAAAAAAATCGCCATTACCTTCAACAGGCAATTATAACCGAGATCAATGGGGAAATTGTGTGGAAGAGATAGAAAGTTACTTCCACCAGCTGTTACCTGGTATTTCTGATGAAGAATGTTCAGAGATAGAGACTGACACATTGCGGAATTGCGAAGCTGAACCAGAGATACAGGAAAATATGGTAATTAACCAACCTAAATTATTGTTTTGAATTGTAACCTAAATTATAGTTTTGAATTGTGTAGTCACAAGGAGCCTTGCTTTTTCAATAAGTCCACTTAACGTGCTTGTGAAAGAGAACTTGTATTCCTCGTCTTTTTCCCCTTCTTCGACTTTAGTCCCATAACATAGAGATAGAATGCTAGATTTGGCATGTTCAAAATTCAAATGCAAGCATGCCAACAGCCTATTCATTACAGTTGGGAGCCATGCACACCTTTGTGGCAGTGGAAGTACTGCACACTTTGTGTATTATATGTGCATTCTTCCTGTTTTGCAACTAGGCCTATTAGTAGTCAAAAATTCTGTAATATTAACCTTTCTTTAGTTCACATAAGAACTGATCAAAGGGATGGTTATGTACTTAATAATACAATAACAATCACTTTTGCGACAATGCCAGAGTGCTGCAGATAAAGTAGAGCTGCTGAAGGTCAAAATTAAAAAAGCTCAAGAAATGATCCAACTTAAGAGAAAAGAAGCCCAAGCCAATATTGAAAGACATGCTAAAGCTGAATGGGCCATTTCCTTGTGTACTCGCCAGGTACTCACTCAACTTCTTAACTCTTCCTTTTGTGACGTAATATTGAATACTTTTTATAAATGTGTCCTTAATCGGAACAACAAATATCAAACTTTTGTAAACATTTTCAGCAAAATTCAGCCAAAATTAGTTATTTTCTTTGGCGAAAAGAACTTTGAAAAGTTGTTCATGCAAGTACACTATTTGTTTATCCGATGGAGGCATGGCTAAAGAAAAGACAAATAAAATGGGACAAATGGAGTGCTTGATGTTTTCAATCAACTCAATAGGCAAGAATGAACAGAAAACATTCTTGATTTGCAGGCTGAGGAGCTTGAAGCTCATATAAAAGAGGAGATCGCTACAAGAGCTGATCTAAAGGAGGAGTTGGACACGGCAAAATATGAGGTTGAAGAAATTCAGATTGAAGTTGAAGACAAGAAGAATAAGCTCAAGACAATACTGGAACTCCAGAACGATCTCTCAAACAAACTCAAACAATCCTCTGTGGAGAAATCACAAGTTGAGGCACAACTAGCGAACGCAGTGACTATAAGATCCGGTATGGTCCAGAAAATTGAGGAGTTGAGGTGTCAGAGAGATTTATTGCAACGTAGAGTGGAGTTTTGTAGGGAAAAAGATGCTTTAGGAATGGCTACAAGGCTTAGTGATTTGCAATTTAGATATAGAGAGTTTACGTCTGAAGAAATTATAGTGGCAACCGATGGTTTCTCAGAGCGTTTGAGATTGAAATCTGAAGGGAATTGGAAAAATGTGTACAGAGGAAGGATTTATGATACAGCAGTGGCAATCAAAGTGGATACTTCAGCCAATGGGATGTCAAAAGATGCATTTGAAGCTAAGGTAGAAGATAAGATGCCCTGATTTCATATATACACATACTTGTTGCGCGCACACACACGTGCGTGTGTAGAGAGAAAGAGAGAGGTTAATAGTTGTCAATTGTCATTTACACTCCCTCTGTTTTCAGCGAAAAACTTTTTTCAGAAAATACTTTTAATATTTGGTGTCTGATGTGGCGAAAGACAAAAATGACAACAGATTTCCTTGCCATTGGAAAAAGAACTGATTTTGGCAGAAAAAATTTCCCTCGTTTAAGGTGAAAACATTTTCCAAATCAGCATTCTATCACACAACACCATGACTACCATGCAACCACACCCACAACCTTGCCACACTACCCACACTTTTGCACTTCCACTCATCACTGTCGCCATCACTATCACAGTCATTCCTATGCACTAGCACCATCACGTTTAGAGATGCAACCAAACACAAGAAAGCGTAATATTACCATGAAGTACATTTTCTAGGGGAAAACATTTTCAGTTGAAAGAGATGGAGCAACAACTAGGACTGACCATTCTATTGCAGGTAAAGACCCTCAGCCAAATGCGACATCCACATCTAATAGCCATGTACGGATTTTGCTTGGAGCTAAAATGCATGGTGTACGAATACATGCACAATGGCTGCCTACGGGATGCATTATTCTTGGTCCGCAGCAGAGGCAATAGGAGTAGAATCCAAGGGGGTCTCAATTGGCATGCTCGGATTCGTATAGCAGCTGAAGTTTCATCGGGCTTGGGCTTCCTTCACTTGGCCCAGCCCAGGCCCATTGCTCACGGCGATCTCAACCCTTCCAAAATCCTCCTAGACCATAATCTTGCGTCCAAAATCCATGGCTTTAGGCCT
The DNA here is from genome assembly GCA_022606695.1 of Vaccinium macrocarpon. Taxonomy (NCBI): domain Eukaryota; kingdom Viridiplantae; phylum Streptophyta; class Magnoliopsida; order Ericales; family Ericaceae; genus Vaccinium; species Vaccinium macrocarpon. Next base: position 2,142,786 of record CM040172.1, on the reverse strand, counting down.
GGTTGGTGTCACGATCAATCCGATGTGCGGTCTGATATTCAGGCTTTTGGGAATCTAGTGCTGCAGCTTTTGACCGGGAGCAATTGGACCAGGCTTGTTGATAAGGCCATGGTGATGGACAGGGCGGGCCTTGTTGAGGTCCTTGATGAGATGGCTGGAGAATGGCCAGTGGATTTGGCAGCAAAACTTGCTGGGATAGCAATGAGATGTCTGGGTAATAACGACGGGCTAGAGGGGGAGCTATTGATGGCGCCAGTGTTCAAAGAGATCGAGCAGGTGAGGAAAAAGGCAGATGATCTAGTGGCAGCCAGAGAATGTGAGGTGCCTATAGGAGAAGGTGCCGATGTGGAGGACTCAAACAATGCACCTACAGTGTTTCTCTGCCCAATATTACAGGTAGCCATTTACCTCCATTTCTACTCTTTTATTTGCAGTTATCCAAACACAAGCTGAAACTCAGGGACAACCAGAATATACCCATATGTGACTTACTTCATTTAGAAATAACCAGAAGAATGGGCAAATTGAGAAAAAAGAACTCTGTTTAATTTCTCAATCTATGGAAGGATTTCATACAAAGACGATAACCCATTCTTTCGGTTCTACATGCAATTTCCCCTTCCCATGGTAGGCCTGAGCCACTTGATGAGGTCAAACTTATGATGGATCGTTAGCTTTAGAACTATGGTACTATCTTGGTCCAAGTTGCAGTAGTCTTGCAGGAAACCATTAGTATTAGAGCTATAGTAAATTTTCACTATTCCTATGCTGAGTAAACCATATTCCTAACAGCTAATCTGTTCAAATCAATTCTTCTTTTGGGTACAGGATGTGATGAAGAATCCACACATAGCAGCGGATGGATTTTCGTATGAGCTAGAGGCCATAGAGCAATGGCTAAATACCAAAGATACATCTCCAATAACAAATTTAAAGCTCGAGCACAACCTCCTCACCCCTAATCAAATCCTTCGTTCCCTGATCTATGATTGACGTTGTAAAAGATCGATACCTCTTGCATAAATATACAATACCAATTGGTTCAACAGGTCACAAGAGCAAATCAAGCTCAATAAATATTTTTCACAAAGAAATAATACTTGTGCAGCAATTTCCACATGCAATGCTTCACTTTTTGCCAAATTTCTGTGCTTCACTTTGGAAAAGTACACATACAGCACAATTGCATAAAAACATCCCAAAATTACATGAGAAAATCACGATTTGAGATCATCATTCAGATCAACATTGCCTCGTCATCTAGTAACTACTAGTCATCCCAAAATCCCCATGGTTTAGAATGCGCTAAATTGGCTTGATTGAACGAACCCAAGACGACGTAAATCCACTCAACTAATCAGGAGAAACATTTAAGAATAGTTCATGGCATACCATCGTCTTCAACTCACTCGATTTCATGAACTTCATGCAAAATTAAACGCATACTCTAAAGATGTCCAAACAGTCGCCACGAATCATGCAAAAACAATGACAAATTTCCAATTCTTTTCAAATGGTTGACACGATTGATCACGTACATTACAACAGAAAGAATAAGTTTTGGGTACCTGAGAGGGCTTTTTCTTGTTTCTTTACAACTCAGGTGTCCGAAACAACTTAGCGCACCGGACCTAATTCTCACGCGACTTCTTCTCTTCTTGTTGCTCAAGGAGGTGCCGTCTGAGGGAAATTTTCGACCACCGCTTGCCAAGATCCCACCTGGCAGTGCGGTCCCGTAGTGTTGCTCGAGGAGGTGTTGCCTAAAATCCCATTTTAGGTAACTTTTTTCCTAAGCAAGGACAGCAAAATCAACCAAAAGAGACAGAATTATGCCTAATAGACAGAATTACCCCAACACACCAAAATATCAAATTCACCTCAACCAAACATCACATAACCTAATGTGATTAAATCGTCACATTGCCTTGCCTTGGTAATTCAACAACCGCAAATGATCGGGCTGACATTGTCTTGGCAAAAGAAATTACATTCATCACGATTTTACTCGACATATGAAACATAATTTGCTTAGATCGTGTTTAAATTGTCAAGATGATTGCATTCCAGAATCAAGATTTGCAACCCATCCAAACAACCATGTCACACCCAAGAAACAGAGAATTTCTACACTCGAATAAAGGGAAATTTACCATTCATCTTAATGTAGGACATGAGGCCTACCTTGTATTTGTATTCAATAGTATACACAAGGCATTCTTAGTCTTCTCTCTGAATTTAACATGGCATTCAATCTAGCAAGGAATAAAGAAACAATAACCAAGATTTACATTTTATGGGGGCAGTGTCATTCACAAACTTATGGTTTGAAGAACAAGGTCTAAGTAGTTTATGAAAATACATTTATCTTTTTCTTCGAGGAAGAATAATGAAGGTTACAAGTTGGAGTTGTCTTTATACCTGAAGGACATTTTTACTAAGGGTTGAAGGCATAGATTGGCCAAAGAGCGTTAAAAAGTCGGTCCCAAAGTTCCAACTCCGGCCGCCTAGAGCTACAATTACAACATAATACCCAGAGGCCCTTCAACAAAATACCAAACTGCAAGACAACTTGGTGCTCCTCCTCGGTTACAGATCATGAAATGTTTTATCCATACTACAGTTCAATCTAGCAATCTTCCTAAACTAGTTTTAGATTCTTCAACAGCCTACTTGTCTGTGCTTGCCTATGAAGCACTAACACTCCTAGAGGTTGGTGTGTCCCCATGTCCGACACAGAGACACAAGGGAGACACAAGGACACGTGGGGGACATGCCAAAATAACAAGGGGGACACGCCAGAATACTATGTTTTCATAGGTATAAAATAAATATTATACATTTATTTATTTATTCTTGTCATGTTCCCTGTCGTGTGCGTGTCCTCATTTTCTAAGAAATCCAAAGGTCCGGTCCCCATTTTCTAAGAAATCCCGCCTCGCGGTCCGTGTCCATGCTACATTGATGCTTGCTATCTCTCAAGATATGTGATGTGATCCACGCATACCGTCCGACTTGCTCTAAACAAGGCAATTGTTTGGTGTTTATGGGAAGAAGTAGGGTACTAGCAATTAAATTCTTTACCCTCACCAACAAGATAAAGGTATCCGGATTATGCTCCAACAAGTTCTCCAATTGAATTGAAATTTCTTTATTTATATAGGATTAGCTGGTACATTTCAGGGGGCAGTTTGCCATTCGATAAAGTGAGCTAAAATCAACATTTGTCAAAATCAAGAGTGGATTTTTTTTTTGTTAGGTAAACATCAAGAGTGGATTTTAGCTAATGAGGAAGATTATTGTGAGAGATAAAATCAAAGATTTTAGCAAATGAGAAAGTTGATTTTAGCAAATTTTGATTTTAGGAGATTTTTATCATTTGACATAAGAGATTTTAGACACTGCAGTAACTACATTTGTTCACAATCTAGACGTTGAACACTGATAACCAAAAAAAAGAGTACAATTTATGGTAAAGAGATAGGAATATATATACCCATCATCTTCTTCAGAAGTACTACCAAGCTTGCGAGGGACAAAAACAGCCTCTGAACCAAATCTACCAAGTCCTAGCTCATAAATGCCTTGAAACATTGTTTCAATTGCCCGGAGCCTCCTAAGTTTCCGACCGTTGTTGGAGATGAATCTGATCGGACGTCAAACGTACAGGGTAAATGGGAGAGGAGAGAGTTCACTGTCGACAACTACAGTTCACGCGAGATTAGGTTGAAACCGGTTATTATAGGTTTTGATTCAGTATATTCAAACCTATTTTTAGAAACATAAATTCATTAAGATAAGTACTAATTAATTTTCAATTAATATGAAATTTTTACATAATTTATATTTTTCTGCATTCTATAAGATGAATGTCTCCGATCTTTAAAATATCACTCAGATGGATAGAAAACATACTTAAAGTCTCCTAAGAGTTGTTGGTATAGAAGGTGATATGATTCAATGTATCCTAATTCATTTTAAGAAATAGAAATTCATTTAGATTCATTACTAATATGTATTTATTTTACGAGATATTCACACATCATATGTGTTATAATAATTTCTACAAGAAAAATGTCTCGGATCGTTAAATAATAATTGATACAGGTAGAAATTGTCATTGTAGTACACAAGAGGATTTGGAACCAAACGTGGTCGTTTCGGGGGCATGACATAGGTTCAACCTATGTCATGCGTGGAATTGTTTTTTATAAAAAAAATACCCTCCTTTCTCTCTGCTGAGAGGGTATCCTCTCTGTGCTTCGCTTAGCCGCACGCCGACTAATTCTCGCATGTCTTCTTCTTGTTGCTCGAGGAGGTGTTGTCTGAGGGGGATCTTCGACCACCGCGGTGCCGTCTCCGACGGTGGAGTCCGAGTAGACTCATTTCCACTACGAATCGCCTCAAGATACAAAGACTTGGAATTTTACTGTATCAGTTTGGTTTGATGAGAGCACAGCAGGCAGAAATTCAGGTTCAAATCTTTTTTTTTGGTGGTTTTGTTTCCGAGTGCTAAAATAATCATCATTCTCGACCATTTTTGCCCAGGAAATTTTTTTCGCCGGCCACTTGAGCAAAAGGACAAAATGAGTACAAAATTTACCAAATATATTTTAGAAAAACTTGTTTTTAGTAAAATAAAATAAAATGAATACAAAAATACCAAAAATAGGGCGTTTTTGGTGTCAACCACATCCAATGGAATTAATTTCTCACAGGGAATTTTTGGTACGAATCATTCGTGTAGGATCCACAAGTAGATCCTTGAGACTGATTTCTACGTGGTTTGTGCATACCAACCAGTACCAATAGCAGCTTTGGTTCCATTGCTCTCTTTCAATCTTCTCTGCCTCCATTCAGGATGGGTCTTATTTCATGATTGTGCGACTTCTCATAATGCATAGACAATATGCCAAATACAAAAATTGGAGTAGTTCGTTGCGATATAATTCTATTTTTCAGCCCATTTAATTTGGTACAACTTTAGCAACCACAACAGCTAAGTACCACCGAAAGAATTGCACACTGAACTCTCAACTCCGCCTAATGACCATGTACAAAAAGGAGTGATTGGTCTAGAAGGCACCAAGTCACCAATAACCAATTCGCTGGTGTACCTCTATTCCTGTGTAATTCCAATCAAGTGTAATTTCAGTTCCAGATTGCACGAAAAACTCCCACCAGGAAGAATTACAATTCTAAAATCAAAATTACACGGGTACAAAGATACACTATGCTTTCCAAGAAACGCCCCAGGTATTGACATGATCTACTTCAACTTCAGTAGTCTCCACAAGCTACGTGAAAGAATATCCACAGGTAAGCCAAACTCAAGAAACTGGGATCCTGCACGCCTTGTAGAGGGTTCTCTCTTAAAATAAAGAACTCTTGAAATACAAATAGTTCTCGCAACCAAACATGTCCTTCCAACCGTGAAATCTATACAGGCATAAGCCAATGTAATGTTAATAACCCCTTGATGAAAATTGTAGAGCGTGTAGGTGATGGCGGATAAGCTGGGGAGAGAGAGGAACCATCATTTGTCTTTGCTGGGATCTTGTGGGAGATGTAGACCCATAAGCCCTAGTAAATTGGTAGCAGGACCGGGAAGTCCTTGTTGAGAAGAAAAGGAATCAAGAAAACTTTTCACAAGGTTCACATCCACATCCACTGGAGTAAACTCCTCATCCATGTTTTCAGAGGCACTTGATTTTCCCTGCACATCCATGCCTTCCGCGGCATTTGATGTTCCCTGCAGAAGCATATCATAGAATAATGAATCCTTTCTATAGGTACGAATATATGAATGCATGATAAAAGTAGAGCAGTGAGACAGGATTCATTTCGGCAAACCAAGTTAGATGAAGAGATCAGTTAAGTTGATTTTGGTACATGAAATGAATGCAAAGTGAAAGAACTGACCTCATTTACCTTCAAAGATTGCGCATTTGCACGAACAAAACTTTTGTTCAGTGTAGAGGTCTTCAGTTCCTCATTCAGAACATCGGTATAGGCACCCATGAATGCATCCACTTCGTCATTATTCTCGGAAGGTTCTATGTCACTCCCATCTTCGGAATCATCTACATGTACAGATAATGCATCATTAGAAAGGGTAAATACCGAAGAGAATATACAATTTTGAATAAGCTACTGACACCCATAAATATATAGAGTAAATCTGCTAAATCTATGCCAGCGTTGTATATAAAATTTACCAAAATCCATGTCAGAGTCACACAAGGACCCTTCCTCAATATCCTCATTGCTGTGGGTGTCCTCCGAACCTTGACGTCCTATTACAGCTTCCATGTCTTTCATAAACCTGTCTACATCGAAGTCCACACCCTCCAGGTTTCTTCACAGAGAAAAGCAACAAAATAAACCAACTGATAAATTTATCATATACGAGAAGGATCTTGAATGGAAAAAAATGCCATTAATGCTTCAATTTGGGTCTGCCTACCATGCAAATTGAAAATAATTCACACATTCATACGAACTGTAGTTGAAGATATTATTGGAAGGTTCTAATCTTTAACAAAGACAAGCTCATCACACTCACATAAATGCTTTTCTTGAAGTAAAAGTCGGTCATGAAAAATGCCAATTACAAAAATCAGAAGAAGAGCTCTCCAAAGAAAACAAAATTGCACGTAGCTTAACGGATCAATCAACCAACAAATTCAAGCTGGTCATTATCCTGCTCAATAGCATCACCATATGCTGATGCAGCCTGTATAGGGGGGCGAAATCCTGCAGAAATGTACTGACAGGAGATGATCCATTAGGTCCACCTTAGGAACAAATCTGAACTGTCTCAATTTGTTTCTTTTTACCTAGACCTTCACATAATTACATCGAAAAAGAGAGTAATCCACATCAAAAGTGAAGAGAAAAGTAACAACGTATGCATCTCATATCAAATTCTGCTCAAAAGCTGCACATCTATGAGATTTGCAATTCTAAATGGTTATGGAACATATGTATCTTTGTTTTCCAAGGGAATCAGCAAATACTTCCCCTGATTCCTCAAATAAGAAAAAAAAACCGGGTTCTAGTTCCAAATTCAGTTCCCATTAATAACCTCCTTAACCAGTTAAATCCTTGCAACCACTAGATGAGAAGAAATGGCCACGTAATAACTATATTGGGAAAATGGGAAGAAAGGCAGACTAACCTGTTTTCAGGAACCTCTGCTCCCTTATAGCTAGACATCTTCTGCACAAATGCTTGCATAGATTTTGCTATGTCCCCAAGACCAGAATCATCTAACCGCTTGGACGAGGGACCAGAGTCCTGATGCTCTTTCAGCTTCTGTTTCCCTTTATGTTTAGAATTATAAACTTCCATCTCCTGCTGCCTCTCAAGAATAGCAGCATTCAATTCATTCTCCCCATTATAGAGCCATGAATCATCGTCTGAAGGAGGAAGCTCCTGACCCTGAAAATCATCAGCCGAATGGGGGAGAGCAAGAATCTCATCTATACGTCTCACTGGGGCACCCATCATTTCACTGCAAGAACAGTCTCACCTTAATGCTAGCAGTAGTATGGGTAAACAACAATGACGACCAACACAGATAGTAAAAGCCACCAGAAGTAGTACTTGTTGCAGCAATAGCAGTAGCAATGACAGTGCATTAACAGAGGTATTAGCAGCCACAGGCAAAATTTGACTTCAAAGCAAATCAATGCATGGAATTATGATATGGCTACTTCAGAAGGAAGATCCAAAAACTAATCACATGAAGTGAATTCTTGGACTACAGTTCACTCTAAGTTGAAATCTTTAGCATTTGAAACACACATCCCTGGGTCAGACTAAAGGTAGTGCCAGCATGTTTTCTTGGGCAACTATGCAACAAAAAGTTACTAACACCAGCAATTTTTGTGTGGCCCAAAAGAATGTTTAGAGCTTTCTGGTGATGACAACACCACATAATACACTAACGCCAAAAAGAGGCTGCATTTAAGTATAAGACAAAACATAAGCATTCAGAAGAACTTGCTATCCTAATCATATAAGCATTCAGAAGAACTTGGTATTCTGTTTGCACTACTACAGAAAAAAAGAAGTATAAATCGCTTTATCAATACCACAAAAATAGCACCCACGCCACTTTCACCTTGCATTGCTTTAGAAATTATCTATCCTATATACCCACTTTATTTTTCCTACTAAAAACTATTCAAATATCAAGTTTATGATTTATCATCCAAAATGGCATAAAAGAACAAGCTTCAAACAGATGAAAGCATACCTGGCTCTAGAATACAAAGAACTGTTTTTGAAGTACTCTTGTGCATTCTCCATCAACCTACGATACTCCTTTGACCCGGGAAGTAGCCCCTCAAAATACCCACTCCTCTCCAAACTCTCCCTAAACGCCTCCCACGTACTCCCCTTCCCTTCCACCCTATCCTTCTTCCCCAACTGATACATCATTTCAAACCCACAAGCAATCTTCATCCCCAACTCTGCCTCCACATAAACCCTAGCATCACCCCTCGGCGGCATTGGGTACCCCTTCGGCGCCTGAAAAGTCTGCTGCATCAATTGAGCATACATTGCCCTGGACATTCTGACAGATGCTTCAACAATCTCCTCCCCACTCCCATAAAACCTCTCCATCTTCAAGCGTACTTTCATTGAATCAATGTCCCGATCATAGAACCCTCCACCGCTAATCTAAATCAAGCACGGCTCATTCCTTAACACCTGTGATGCAGGCAAGCGTATCAATAAATAGGAACAAACACAAGATCAAACTCAAAAACAGAGTATACAAAAAGCTTTTTGTTTTCCTATTATCAAACTCAACCAAGTTGCCATCAGCCCACAAGGCTTATGACTCAATTCTAATAGAGAAAACCTTAATATACAAGGAATTACGAGAAAAAGGAAACTATAAAATTAGGAACTGACTATTTATTTCTTGACCAAGCAAATATTAAAATGAAACTATATAAACTAAATACTGCAGTGTAGAATATTTATTCCAAAAACTGTAAGGCTCACTAACAAATACTCCTTTCGTCCCAAAAGAATTGTCCAATTGGCAAAACAAAAACTTAAATAAATGCATTTTTATCAGAAATAAACTTTTTTGATGAACTAAAAGAATTAATTGATATCTAGTAACAAGCAGCAAAAAGTTTGCTTGAAGTTTTGTACACAAAAATGCATTAGTTCTCGTTTTGCGGGAATCTTTTAGGGAGGGAGTAGTAACTAAAATCAGATTGACGAAAAATATACTACACACACACACACACATATATATATATATAGCATAAATAATACTTCTAAGAATCATTATCTGCACCAACCTGCGCGACAGACACCGGAACCCTAACCCTAACCGTATGCATATTCATATGACCCGGGTAATTCCTTATACGGTTCTTAATGGCTGATTGAACCGAATCCGAAGCTCGTGCTTGATCTCCACAGGTAATTAGGTACGATAAGGCATCGGTTAGGGGTGGAGTGGTGGGGAATTGGGATTTAGGAACGATGTGGATATCGCCACGTCGAATGAAGAGGCGGTTGGTGGAGGAGTCGGGGTTGAGCCATCGGGGGAGGTGATATGCGGCCTCGATGAGGAGGAACTCGCCGTCGGTGTCGAAAACGCGGACGGAGAGGTTGGGGAAGCGGAGGGAGGTTTGGAAGAGGAGGAAAACGACGAACCACTCGTCGTCTAGGTTGTCGCCGTAGCGGAGTTTGCCGTGGAGGTGAGGGAATGGGGAGGAGGAGAGAGAGAGGATGAAGGGTTCGTGTTGCCATATGTAATTGGAGGTGAAGAGCGAGAGGGTTTGGAGGATTTGGAGGTGAAGGGACTGGAGTTCTGAAGTAGTGGCGGTGGTGGTGGCGGTGGCGGGGAGGGAGAAGTCGGGGTAGATGGAGTAGAAAACGGTGTCGTCCGGGAGTCTGGAGTTTTTGTGGGAGAAGATGGAGGAGTCTGATTTTCCCTCCATGTTTTGCGTTTCGCTGAAATTCTGCTGTTTACTTGAACGTTCTTAAACCCTCAACCCCATGTACTGGAGCTCCCGCGGCTTGTTTTTTATATCTCTAGAAGATGTCCGTTTTTGCGTCTGAGTGAAACTTCCAGGGCATTTTTTTTTTTTTTGATCAGCTTTCCAGGGCATGTTTGATGGCGGTCTACAATTACAATCCCCCGCAGGAAGCAATTTTTGGGTTTCGGACAGGCACCACGGTTGTGTTTTGTTTAGATTTTAAGTTTTGATTTTTGGAGGATTAGAGGGAGAAATTGCAATGATTAAATGAAAAAATAGAGATAATAATTAAAAAATACGTATTAGTGATTAAATGAAAAAATAGAGATAATAATTAAAAAATAAGTATTAATAATTGGAGAGAGATAGAAAAAATAAAAATAAGCGTAATAATTGAATAATAATAGAAAAAATCGGTTCTTGAAAACTAAAACGAACAAGTTGCACGTTCGTGTCCGAACACCCATCTTGACTATTTAAAATATTTTTGAATAGTCAGGAATCAGGATGGATGGGTGCTCGGAGTCACGTGATGCCTGCCCAACACCCAAAGATCTATCCCTTCTGGGGCATGTTTGATAGCGGTTTAAAATAGCCCATCCATAGTGCATAAGGAAAAATGTGGGGTCACATGTTTTTTATCTCTTCATTCAACGGTCAAAAATAATTATTTAGTATTTATTCCACTTACATTAAGGCCTCGTTTGATTCGGGAATTAGGAGGGTGGGATGAGACTATTTTTACTTAATCCCGCGTTGTCCCTTGTTTGGTTCCCAGAAAATGGCATGGGATTAACATCCCAGGACAATTTTAGTCCAATATGTATGAGACTGTCTAATACTTGGGGGGTGTGGGACTAAGTAGTCCAGGATAAAATTAAAAAAAAACACACGGAAGGATGCCATTCTTCTTATTCCTCCTCTCCCACCTGCTTGCTCTCTCTCTCTCTCTCTCTCTCTCTCTCTCTCACACACACACACACTCTCGGAACACCACATTCACTTTCTTTTTCATGTATATCTTCAACTAGGTTTTTTTTCTTCTGCAGCCAATTCAATTTTATGTTTCTCCCAGATTAAAAGAACCATTTTAACACATGGCATTTATGAGGCTTGGTTCTAAATTCGAAGCATTTCATCGTGAAGGCTTGATTCTAAATCAGAAGCATTTCATCATGAAATTGAAGGGCAAATGTTCGATCTTTCTTGGCGTTCGATCGTTTTTTAGTAGACTTGAAAATATACATGGAAATCGGTTTGTTCGATCGTTTCTAGGTAGACTTGAAGATATACATGGAAATTGTTTCTGGGTAGACTTGAAGATTTTCTTGAAGATTTTCAATTTATTCAAAGATATACATGGATCTTGATTTCTCTGTTGCTAGAATTAATCCCAATTTCTCGTGATTTCTCTGTCCCAAAATTTAGTTTGGGGAACCAAACATGGGATTGACCGAAACACATGATATAAATTGTTAATCCTACACGAATCAAACAAAGGATTGAGTGTGATTCAATACTAAATTAGTCCCAGGACAAATAATCCCAGGACTATCAATCCCACCCATTTTAGTCCACGAATCAAATAAGGCTTNCTAAATGTAGTACAACCAATCCTATACTACATACAAGCACAACTGTTATCTCAATGACCCACATGTCTCATTTATCCCCATCTTTAATCCCATCCTTTTCAATCCTCCCCCAAAACAATCCGGCTATCAAACATGCCCTATTTGCTACAAGTTACTCAAAGTTGAAGTAGATTAAGTATTGTATAAACTATTAAAATTCGATAGAGTAGGGATTCAGATGACAAGTGCATAGCATTTTGAAAGATTATTTGGCTAAACTCATAGCTTAGTTTGATATAATCAGTAGATTGTTCAAGTTTGGTTTAAGTACCTAACAAGTTTTAAGAATATGTTTAAGCTTGGCTTGTTTATCAAGCAAGTTAATCTTTGCAGAAGAAGAGCAGGAAACAGGTTTGAACCGCCAAGTTGAGATCAGTAATTGGGGCTCTCGGCGTGGAATTTAACTCGTCTGATTATTCAGTGTTTAAGAGTGGGAAGCTTTAATCGAGACAATCACGATCTCATATTTGGATTTCTCAAACATCGCAATACTTGAACAAACAGACTAGAGCAGTAGCCTGTTAAATCTTGCTTTGACAACTTGACGAGTTAAAAGCAAAAAGAGAGGAGTATTTAAGCTTAGTTTTGATTTGTAAGACTATCCCTAACACTTCATCATTTGATCTTTAATCGAGACAATCCTGATCTCATATTGAATCTTGAATTTTTCAAACACTGCAAAAACATCCCATGTTGAATAGCGTGTTAAACCTTGGTGTGACAACTTGACGAGTTAGAGGGAAAAAATATGCAAGCTTAATTTTGATTATGTAAGACCATGCCTAACACTTTGACAAATGATTCATCATATTCAATTTTTATGAAATATTTGTTATATTGAAGCTCTATCCCTTTCATCAAATTAATACTCCTATCAAAATAAGGGAGAACTTAATGTTCCACAAATCAAGGGGGAATGAGTCAACATCAATTTTTTAACGAAAAAAAGGAGGTTATTATTATTGGATAGGTAAGCGGTCAAGAAACCGAACATCATCAAGGGTGAGATTAAAGATCACACAAGAGGCGGGACACCCACACACCCACACACACACACACACACACACACTCCATTCTCTCATCTAAAAGGGCTTGTTTAGCCAACAAATGGGCCTACCCTATTAAGAGAACACCTAACATGAGTAAAAGAGCAAGAAGAAAAAAGTGGTAAAAGTTCTACAAAATCAGAAAGGATACAGCTATTATCAAAGAAAGATTTTTCTTGAGACAAAGTTTGGACAATCTAAAGAGCATCACCTTCAACTATGATCCTTGCAGGACCTTTGTTTGCCGCCAAAACAAATACTTCACGAAAAAGCCCAGCATTTCAGTGGATCGAGGGGAGAAGAGTCTAGTGGTGAAAGGAGATGGACATAGTACCCAATATATTGTCGAGATGATCTCTAGCCATGACACTGACACCCACACCCACATGACCATCTTGCTTGTCAACTGTAGACGTTGAGTTTGATCACACCAGGTGAAGACAGAAGCCATGGGGACGGGTGGGAAGGGGTTGTGGTTGTAGGGGATCGATAAATCAATGTCTTAGACTTCTTAAAATCTTCGCACAAAGACCTAACTTTTTCCAATACAAGAGTACTAGGCCAGCTCTTATGCTCACACAAAGTGTGGTTTCTACCAACATCAATTCATTCACCAAATTTTCAACGGTAACATTCCATAGATTTTAAATACTTTTTGTGTCCTCGTATCCTTAAATACAACTATAGCATTATAAATTGGTTGCATTTTCTTGAAATACAATGATAATATTTTATAATAAGTGCTCTCTCACACCCTCGCTCACACTTCATTATGTGGGACCTATCTCGGGGTCTCATAAAAATAATTAGAGTTGCTCAATTTGTTTTAAAAAATATTCTAAAAAAATTGAGCAACTCCGATCATTCGTGTGAGATCTCGAGGTAAGTTCCACAATAATGTGTGAGCGAGGGGTGTGTGAGAGAGTACTTATTGGATATTTCATAGGTGTGGGATATGGTGGGAATTTTGTACTTTAATGATTTCACAATGAATTAATGATAGCTATTGGAGTCCTCAATATCAAATTAAACTTTTGACCAATCTTTTTACTCAAATTTTATATATAAAAAAAAAGTGAAGAGTTGGAGATGGCCGAGATAGCCTAACAAACCGATCTCAAACAAGCACAAAGAGCTTTAATCATTCTTTCACAAAACTGTCTTTACTATTTTTTTCCTTTTGTCATTTGCAAAAAAAAAAAAAAAGAATTACATTTGTTAGTTTTTTTTGTCAAATTCTTACGAATTTGTAACATATTATTGGATCCACAATTGGACCAGGATAAATGGACTTGAATGCCCCGTCGCAAATCGGGTAAAATCCGGATCCTGGACTTTGGTAGTTTCCGGTGATTCTTTTCTTGACTCATCAGACTGGCGATTCCTCAATCAACCGACCAACGAATCCACCGAAAAAGGTTGCAAACTTTGCTTTTTTTCTAGAGAGAGAAACCTAGGAAAGAAGCATTGCTCAGACTGTTTGTATAAACATCTACTATTCCACATTGACCTGTTCGCACCATTCATTATTCACACAATTATCATCTACAAAGAGAAGAAAAAGAAAAGAAAGAAGCATGGAATCGCCGCAGGCGATTGATCTGTTGAAGGAAGAGCTTCCGGTGGAACAGGACTCCCTGGTTTTATCCGGTGACGTTAAAACGGGTCTTGTTATCGTCGACGTCGTTAATGGCTTCTGTACCGTCGGAGCTGGCAATTTGGTACATATTATTATTTCCCAATTTCATTCTTCAAATTATACAGCAAATCGTGCTTTATATGGATCCATTTTTATCTTTCGGTTTTGGGTTATTCATCAGCACATCCTAGTGTGATTCTTTATTTGATTTGATTTTGTTTAATTTCCTTCTTTCCACAGATTGTCCGGTTTACCCTGTGTTTGTTTTTTATCAGCAAAGAAATTTTCATTTATCGATGATAGAAAAAAAAGAAGAAAGAAGAATCAAATACACAAGAAGAGCATGATAGAGTTTCGAAGAGTAGAAATGAATTCTTCTACTAGTGCTACTCGCAAAAACTTTCTTAAAGATGATAAATTGAAGATTCTTGTTAGAACTAGCCCAGTAGCCTACCAAGTTCAGTCTTTGGGATTGTCCTTGTGTGGACTAAAAATTGAAGTTTTTTGATTTCCACTTAAGCTTTTGGTGTGTGTTCTTGATTGTGTTCTTTCTTTAGTTTATGTTGATGCATTTTCTAATTGGAAAATGCTTTGGATATTGATGTTTGGACATAGATCCGGACACGTTTGTGTCTGTAGCCTTCTGACAAGTGTGGGTTCCACGTGCATCATGTGGGGTTGAATCCTTACCCGTTTCCCCCCATATTATGTTATGAACACTGAACAAACCTGGTTGACAACATAGTTTATGTGCTGCTAATGTAGAAGCTTGTCGAGCATTTGACAAACTCACAACATTCATTTCAAATAGAATTTCTGTCATTGACACACGAGCAATCCAAACCTTAGGATTTCTTTTTCCTTTTCCCATTCCAACTTCTGTAGGTTTCACGGATATAGGATGCCGTTGAATGGTTCTGAACTCATTTGCGTCCCAATCTGTCTCCGGATATTTCTCTAGCGCTGCTGCTCCTAATTTCATATTCAGGTCATCTAATTTTGCTAATTTCCTTGGGTATTGTCTTGTTACGGTTCTCTCCACTGAAAATGTTTTCCCTTGTATTCAACCTACTGCTATTAATTGATTGGACTTGGAATTGGCATGTTATTATCGTACTTGACCAATTATAATATAGAAGTACAGTTGACCTCATAACTCTGTTGGGATTTTTTTCCCCTGCAGGCTCCAACAGTGCCTGACAAACAAATTTCGGGAATGGTAGATGAGACATTGAGGCTGGCAAAAGTGTTTTGTGATAACAAATGGCCTGTTTTTGCTTTTCTAGATTCTCATCATCCTGATATCCCTGAGCACCCCTATCCTCCTCACTGTATAGCAGGAACAGATGAAGCTAAATTGGTTCCTGGTATTTTCACTCTCATTTGCCTTGTTTTTTGTTACTGTAGGCCCACCTTGTTGTTTTTGGATCAGATATGATAGTCCAATTGCTATTTAGACAATGCTGCCAAATGTATGATGTTTGTTTAAAATATTTATGATCTGGATTATCCTTGAACAGAGTATGGGATATATAATACCATGTGAATGTGGTATTAGTAATCCTGTCACTTTTAGTCCAGTGGGATTATATATCCCTTCACTACGAGTCCCGTTAAACAAATGTCTAGGCACTGAATGAACTAAATAACTAAGAAGAATGAATATTTGCTAACTTTTCTTGATTTTTGTCTACTATGTTCAGCTCTTCAGTGGTTGGAGAATGAACCAAATGCAACTCTTAGATGCAAGGATTGCATTGACGGATTCCTCGGTTCCATTGAGAAAGATGGTTCCAATGTCTTTGTTGATTGGGTTAAAACCAACCAGATCAAAGCTGTAAGTATTCCTATCTCCTGCAAAATTGACCATTCACTGCGGACATGGCATTCCATTGCTTTTACTGATGGTGGGAATATTTGCCTCAAATTTTCCTTGTGTAGATTTTGGTTGTAGGGATATGCACGGACATCTGTGTGCTAGATTTTGTCTGTTCTGCATTGTCGGCAAGAAATCGTGGTTTTCTTTCCCCTTTGGAGGATGTGGTTGTGTATTCGGGTGGTTGTGCTACTTTCGATCTTCCACCTCATGTTGCCAGAACCGTCAAAGGCATAGCTCATCCACAGGTAAACTGGGACGAGAACTTGGAACTTACATGCTAGGTTCTTGCTGATCTGGTTAGAATTAAATAAAGGGTTACCTAGTGAAATTTCAGTGGGAGGGTTTGGTTAGGCGAAAAGAAAGTATCTTTAATGAGGACACGGGAGATTTATATATGGAAAATCTTACAGACCGAATGTGTATGAATAGTAGAAGAAAAAGAAAAGGCATGGTTTATAATCATATTCAAGTTGGAATGGGCAATTAGTACCTGGAAGCCATATTTACTTTGTGTTGGGTTTGGCAACAACATGGGCAATTAGTACTTGGAATCCATGGATGCGAATCGCGCATTGTGAACTGCACTCGTCCGAAATCACGAAAAGATTTTCACGTACTTGTCTATTTCGCATAGAAGGAAAGCTTTCTTCTTCTTCCTTTTTTTTTTTGTTGGTGATCCACCTTTTTGAGGCACATTATTGAAGAGACTAAGCTCTGTAAAAAGTAATTCATGTTGCGATATTGTTCAATCCACCACGCACAATTTTTCGACGAAAGGCTTTACTCGTCATTCATCCTTTGATTTTGGCAGGAATTGATGCATCATGTTGGCCTATACGTGGCCAAGGGAAGAGGAGCCAAGGTGGTCTCAGAAGTGTCGTTTTGATATGAAGAAACCATGATCTTGACTGTGTCTGTGGTTTCTAGAATTCAAAACTTTGCCAAGGTTCGAGAAATAAGCCTGTTAATTTACAGATCCTTTCTTATGCTTTCTATATTGGCATATTACCAAGGTTGGAGAAATAAGCCTGTAAATCTGGTGTCCATATGTTTGGTGACAACTTTGGTCTGTGGTTTGCGGGAATATTCTCAGTGAAATATGTAAAAAGCAGTGTTTCTTGGTTCAAGATTCCATACGCGTGGAATGCACTAAATGAAATGCTACTCCTATTAATGTTTGTTTCGTCTAATTCTATGGTTGGGCATACACAAGTGGATTCACTTTGTTCTGCGAGGGCCGAGGAGACTTTAATTTATCGTCGAACAATTACTTCATTCAAATAGGATGAGCCGTGTGATTTTATGGGTTTATGTGTTTTCACTTGCTATGTGCTACTGATTGATCATAAATTCATAATTTCTTTCAGCTGTTGAAATTGCCTTGGCAGCTGCTGCATAGAATTTTGTTGAAGTCTTCTTTTTGTCTATCGGTACTTGCTTTTGGTAATGCTTATTCTATGTGCATCAGCGGTAGGATTGTGCTATGTTCTTTGTTAGGGATTGGTTGATTTGATAGGGTTCAATGATCCTAGAATGCTCTTTAATGTTGACCGGCCATTAGATTTTCCAACAAGAATGAAAGGTTAGAGGACTCCTAAAGATTTGAGTCATCCCAGTATTTGCCAATGCCTAAACACAAACTCAATTAGCTGCAAAGATTGTGAGAAAAAAATTAAAAAAACAACATAAACTTATCTCATAAGGTAATGAACTCACCTAAACTCATGAATTCATGTCAAACTAAACTCAGACTCTTAAACAGCTATCACAAAAACTATATAAGAAGAATTGTGCACATTTTGAATTGCAAATAATTTTAGTGAATGTAACAGTCCACCAACCACCCAAATCATCCCTAGAAACAGTCTCAATAACAGAGGGGAAAAAGGGAAAAAATAAATAAACAAATTGAAAGGAATACGTTACATGGGAACCTCAGTTCTTAGATTATACTTTCTGTGGTGCATGCAAGCGAAAATGGAATTCCTTTTCTTGGGTTTTGTTCCAAAAATAAATGATCGTAAAGGAACTCGTGATCGGCTAGTTGAGTGTCTCAGTTCTGATGGATTATTGCCCTTGGACCCTGAAAACCCGAAATCCTCGTTCAACTTCGCAAGAGTCTTCTCAATTTCAAGTTGAAGTGAGGTCACATGATCCAAACCCATTTGTAGTTCATCACTAACCTTCTTGTTCTCTTGCTTCATATTCAAAACCTCACCTTGGAATTTCGTAGCTTCGTAACTAGTGAACCTCATTTCCTCTTCCTCTGCTCCTGCTTTCAATGCTTCTGTTATTTCCTCTTGGATTTTGCACAAAGAAGAGAATCTGCGTTGTAGTTCGACTTTCAACAAAGCGCTTTGTTCTAGCCAGAGTGTCAATTCAGTCTGTATCTCTCTTAGGTGTGCGTATATAGGCTTGAGATCGGATTTTGTGTTGGCCCTGGCCCGAGAACTTCCTTCCTTGTTTGACTTCTCTTTTTCCTTGAGTTTCAAAATTTCTGCTTCTAAATCCTGGAACCCGGTTTTGAATTTCTGTACCTGGTGAAATGAAGTGCTGAACCTCAACCAAAAATCTAAGTTCTCATCCAACAGTGCATCAATATTCAGCCGGAGCTTTTCTTCAATAGGTGAGACGGGGTGAGGTTGATCAATCAAAATCAACTCGAAATCTTCTTCTATCCCTCCATTTCCCCTGGAGTCTTCAATCACTTCAGGTTTATTATTTTGATCATCAATCAGATTAGGTATTGATCTGTTATCTTCTTTGAAGTCCTTATTTTCACCTACTTTTTCTTGCAACAGCTTCAGTTTCTGACGTAAGGACTGAATCTCCTCATCCCTCTTGGCAATAGCACTCCTCAGCTCTTTTAGCTGCACTGTTGTTTCAAAGAGGCTTTCGCGATTTTTATTTTCTACATCACTGAGCTTCTTCTTAAGGTCCTTGTAATTTCGCAAGATTGATGTATATTCTTTCAGCAGAATCTTTTCTTTATCCTCTAACCCATTCAACAGCATCAGCTGCCAGTTTGACTCATCCTCTTTCTCTGTTCCCACTTCCTTTGCTTCAGTATTGGCAACATTATCCAGTATTTTTGGATCTTCATGTTTCTCTGAGATTGTAACCTTTTCTTCTGCCTTTTCTGCTTGGTTGGTGACAGAAATAGAGATAACCTTTTTGCTTGCATCGTCTCCCACTACTTCTTTCAATTCTCTGGTGTTTTTGGAACCATGTGTAGGACTATGCGTATTTTCTTGTCTGCCCAACTCTTCTGATGTTTTAACTTTAACATAGGACTCTTCTTTTAATGATTCCATATGCTCAACCTCTTCATCTGGCTTCACACTTTGTAATTTCTCAGCTAAGTGACGGAGACTACACCTTGCTTCTGTGAAACAAATTTGGAGATTGTTGTTTTCATCTTCGAAATTCTGGTTTAGATCCTGAAGTCCATTCAACTTTTCCTCCATTTCCCTCAATCTCTCAGTCAAGGTGTTTGTGCCATCACTTAAAATTGCCTTATCGTCTTCCAAGGCCTTTATTTGCAATTGAAGATTGTCTGTTTCTGTCTTTGATTGATCTATGAGAGCAGTTTGAGAAGAAGCCGCGGTTTCCAAATCAATAACCTTACTCACAAGCTCATCAATCTTCTCTGCTAGTTCTGTCACACTGAGAGATTCCTTAGAGCCCACTTTAAAGTGCTCTTTAATCTCCTCTTTGAACCGTTCCATTTCCAGTCTCTCTTGCGTCAAATCACCTGTTTCTGGATTCAAGCATTCCGGGTTTCCACTTGTCTTCACCGATTCATCTTTATCATTCGCCTTTTCTTCTGGAAGAAACTTGTGCTTAAGTGACTTCAACCTTTCGCGTGTATCCCCTACCCTTTTGAATTCTGCTCTTGCTTCCTTGCTCGACTTCTCTTGTTTTTCCTGCAACTGAGCCAAGGCTTCTTCGCAGGATTTCAAAGCAGCTTCTGCCATTAGAGTCCTAGCCTCATCGTCCTCTATTACTTTCCCCCCCACCCTGAACTCATCTTGCAACCCACAAACCTTCTCTTGCAATTCCGTGATATGGTAATCAATCTCCCAATATTTTGTAAGCCCACTTTCGTAAGAGCTTCTCACAAACTCCTTAACCGTTTGAAGCGCCAAAATTTCTTTCTGCACCTTGTCTATCTCTTCTAGTGCCTCAGATTTGCTCAAACCAGATTTAGGAGCAGGTTTAACGGTATTCGACACTTTTGATGACTTCTTGACTTGGAGTTTCTTTGAGGCTGATGTTAAGAGACCCTTCAAATCTCTACTCGGAAACTTTGGAACTTTGGGGACATTATTTGCTAGCTTTTGTGAAGCATTATTAGTCTTTTGGACTCTAGGAGAAGAAAAGTCATCCTCTTCCTCCATCGCGAACTGGACTTGTTCTGGGAAAACAGAAGCGATGGTGGTGTTGGCATTTTGCAACTCTTTCGATAAGAGGTCGTATCTTTCGGCTAAGGATCGATAAGCCCGATAAGATTCTTCAACAAAGTTTATTAGCTCCGGCCTTTTCTTGTAGTACATTTCTGCCCTTTTTGCGAAAGAGTCTCCGTCCTCTTGGATGAGCCTGAGCACACTTCCCACTTTTTCTTCCATATCTGCAGTACCAGGAAATAGGATGAGAGTGGAACAGGTGGAAATCTACAAAATTGCCAAAATTGTTGCTCTTTTGTTATCATGTTTTGATAATAACATTATACTATAGGCAATAGCACGGGGAACAATTGTGAAGTACAATTATCAGAAAGTCTAGGTGCCCAATCCAAAAAGTGAAAAGCAATGCCCAGATTCACTCTCTGGGTGTGTTTTCTGGGTAAAACCGATATCATCAAGATGTAGAAAACTCTCTCTATAAATCCAAGACTTGCATTTCCTTATGTTTAAATAGGAAGCACAAATATGGGGGCACGACAAAAGCAGAGTATTACGATGAAATTCGATCGGTAAGTATGCATATGCAGATGCATTAAATCAAATCAACAAAAACTCAAATGGTGGTTCATTCATAATAGTACCTTGAAGGCTTTGTTCGAGCCATTTGGATTGCTTTGTCCTGACATGGCTTGCCCACCACCATGAATACGCATTGCTTGCAGCTCTCTGCAACATTTTCTCCTCCAATTTGATCTTCTCTCTCCTCTCCCCTATCTCTCTCTAGACCACCAACATCAAACTCTTCTCCAAATTTTAAGAAGGGCTAAAATTTTAAGGTTTAGGAAGATAAAAAGAGTTTCATATTACAAAGAAAAACATGGGAACAAAGAGAATGAATGCATGTCTGCAAAGGGCCTCCCACCTTAATATGGGTTTACGGTTGGGAGCAACATTCGCCCTGAAAAACTGTTGGACCCTTTATTAGAAAGAATGGGCAAAATGAAAAAAAGAAGGGGTGTAAACTTCTTTGGCAGTCACCACGAGAAAAGCTCCTCTACGGCTTTACACCCTTGTTTAACCCTTTCTCTTTTCTTTGCTTTTAAAGACCCCTCCTTTTTAACAAGACTTTTAACCCCCCAAAAATGGCAGCCAAGCCATAAATCCTTTGTGCAATTGAGGAAGCCATGGAGCACATGCTGCACGGTGCAGAGCATTTCATAGCCTTCCATCTCAGAAATCAATGATTCACTAGTTCAGCGATTCACTGAAGATTTCTTACTGCTAAGAGTATATTTTGACTGGTAAGAAGCGTCTACTAATCTGGATCATTGAAAATGCTTTTGAACGGTTGAGATGTTGCAATGCACGGTAAGTCCAAAGGAGTAAACATATTTGGTTGAGGATGACGTTTAACAAACTATCCTACACAACACAATTTGATTATTCTAATGTTACCTCATTGATTGTTCTAAAATTGTATCTCACATACAATGGACAATGAATCAGTGGTATATGAGCAGATAACTTGACGGATCGCAAGGCCTTCATGCTCACGATGCATCATTCAAAATTTATGTCATATTAACTTTTAATGGTAGGTGTGTGGCATACTATAGCATCAAGTGAGGGGCTCACTACAATGTTGTAGTGAGTTCATCCAACTGTCTATCTCAGTAATGAATGCTTGAATTTTAATCCAAATAATAAAAGACTCGAATAATTTGGAATTTGGATTAAGTCCGAAGTGTTGGTGTCAAAATGGACGGGCAAAAGGGGCTCACTACCACTTTTGTAGTGAGTTACCTCACTACAGGTAGGCCCCGCTTCCCAGGATCAATACCTATCCCAAACCTACTCATAATTAAGGGATACAAATTAGTGGAGCTACTGTGAGCAATTATAGTTTAGAAGTCTCAGGAGAGTGTGTGGACTAAGGCTGCAAACAAATTGATTAAATGCTTTCACAAAGGCTTGGTCGGCGCCGCTTGCCGTTGGGGCAAGTTAAATTTCATTTAAAATCAAACCTAGCCAGCTTTTAAGTTCATTTAATAAATAAATCGAGGTTAACACTCCAAAGCTCGACTTGGCTCGGAAAAAAACTCGTTTCTTTGTAAAGGCCCGTTTACCTGATAAACTAGACTCCGCTCGTTTACAGCAGACTCGATCTCAAGATTTGAGTTTTTGGCTCATTTCTCAACCATAGCAAAAATTCGACTATGCTCGGCTTGTCTACACCCACAGCGTGAACCCCACACATGTGAATTATGATGTGAAAGAAAGTAATTATAGTCGTTCGGTGGTTCCTCTTCTTTCCCTCAAGAATCACATCATCCACACAGCACCTTCACAAAAACAGAAAAGAAACCAAACAAAACAATTTGGGCAAAAAAGTTTGCACTTCAACAAAGAACTTGCTATTCGTTCGGTGGTTCCTCTTCTTTCCCTCAAGAATCACATCATCCACACAGCACCTTCACAAAAACAGAAAAGAAACCAAACAAAACAATTTGGGCAAAAAAGTTTGCACTTCAACCAAGAACTTGCTATCAGTCTGCATGTGTCAGAGTCAGTCATGTGATGCATTTACGGGTTGTTAATTACTACGCCGTAGCTCTATAACCCTTTATTGAATTTTCCTTGTGTATCCTGGGCCAGTAACCGTAAAAGATATAAGCACAGATTTAGATGAAGATATTAGATGGGACGCTGCCGCCGGCGGCGTCCGCCGACACCATTATGGAGTAAGCGGCCGAGATCCGGCGTTGATGCGTTCTCGCATTTATCAAATTCGGTGGGCTCACCCCATTTCATATTTTTGAATGAAATATGATTTTGGATCGATCCAAAATACACCCCATTTCATATTTTTGAATGAAATGGGGTGAATTTGATTCCAGAACGACAAATGGAATGGATCCGGCCGCGTAGCCCAACAAACGGCAACCGGGCGACGCCATCGGTACCCCATCTGCATTCATCTCGCTCGATCGGCCCCAATGAAAGGGTTCATCCCGAGCCTGGGCCGGGCTTAAATTTGGTTTTGGTTTTATTTGGATTATTTGGTTTTGTCCTTATTCAAAAAAAATTTGCATTTGTTACTTTTCTACGATATTTTGGCGGTTTTGGCAGTTCATCGACGGTATAATCTAAAAAGTATAAAATTGGTTTATTTTTGTCTTTATTCACAAAACTTTAAGTTTGACTAATAATTTTATACTTTTTAGATTCCTCTCGTCGACAAGCCAAGAAACCTCAAAAAATCGACCGAAAACTAAAAAATGCAAAAAAAAATTTGAATAAAGACAAAACCAAATAATCCAATAAATCAAAAAACCAAATTTAGCCAAAGTCTACCCTAGTAATTCACTTAGCGGTCCAGAAATAACCATGGAAGTGGTCCAATTTTCACTTTTTTCTAGGCTCACTTCAGCAGGCGTGGGAGGGGAACAAGAAACAAAAATTTCACCAACCACACAAAGATATCAACCTTTAGTAAATATGGAGATTGATTTTCACACCCCCTTTTTCTCCATCTGCATTTCCTTTTTGTCTTTATTAGGGTGAAGTTACTATATTACCCCTGTATTTTACAATTTCATTTTTTCTCTTATTTTACATGACTGAACTAACCCTCATGTTTCTTTTTTAATTCCAGATTTGCAGTTCAAACTGCAAACTCCTCCACCGAAAAAAAAAAAAAAAAATCATTCCCAAACTCCATCAAACCAACAAAATCCAATAAAAATGTAAAATCCATAAAATGATCAATTAAGCTTTTTTGCCTCACAAATATGTTTCGGGTGAAAAAAGGCACCAGGGACAAATGTTTTATGGTGTACCAAAAAAACAAACAAATGCATAACATGAAAAATTTATACAGTTCCGCTACTATGACAAATGCAATTGCATATTCTAGCATACATCATTTGGGGTCTATAATGTATAAAGTCATGTCATTTTGCTTAGCACAAAAAAGAAGAAGTCATGCAATTTCAATTATTCTTCATGCATTTCCACATACTTCAACAATTTCCATATGGCTTTATTAGTTCTACATACAGTCACTCAAAAAAAATTCACAAGTTCCACATATACAAATTCTTCACATTCTAACCAAGTCTTACAAAAAAGTACCGGAAGCGTTTTTGTCTAATTCGAGCTCCGCAAAAAAAAAAAAAAAACATTGGCGTCTCCACGATATTAAACTTCACCACACTTACAACTCTAACGATGTACTGATGTCATATTGAACTGCATGAAAATAGTTGGACACATATGTCAGTAAGTAAAAATAGTTACAAGCAAGTATTAGTTTGGGAAAATATCATGAACTGGAACAAGAAGATAACTTACGTGGTGTTTCGATCATATTAAAATTGAAATCTTGGTTAGCCAAGACAAAATGAGGGTCCGAGCTATTGCTTTCAGCCTTTCGTGGGCAAGTGCAACTATTGTGTCCAACACGGTGGCAAACACCACATTTTCGGCCATTTTCCGCAATCTCAAAAGCCGAAGGATCACGAGTAGTAGAGCAATCTCCCTTTCTTTTCTTTGAACCCAACGGACGTCCTTTGTGGGATTGAATGTTAGGTTCAAGAGTCGATGGAATTTCAGCGTCAACAAGTTGAGCAATTTGTTTGTGGATATCTTCCTTTTGAACAAGAGGCATGTGTTTGTATTTATCATGGACATTCCTGAGAAGACATTCAATTTCACTTCCATTTCTTTGTACTCCACCATCCATATTGGTAAATGACCTTATATCAATTCTCCATTGCGGATGTATATCACCAAGTTGCAAAGTTCCATCTTTCTTTTCTCTCATCACGTGTGCACATGGTAGACCTACGGTTCTTGAAAAATTGCCAGTACACGAACCCAAGACATAATCTGACTTGGCCAACTCAGATTGCTTGAAAAGATGTCCAAGTGCAAAGACAGAAACATGAGTAACAAGTTCTTTTAACAAGGGAATCCGAAATTTATGTGTAACTCGAAGCTTTTCACTAGCAATCTTAGTTTTGATTTCATTGTACTGGTTGTCAATTGCAAGACAAATTTTTTCCCTCACCTCGCGAAAATTACCCGTCGAAACTGTCAAATATTTCTTGAGCATCGCATGTGCACCTTCAACCCTTGAAGTGACCCAATTCCCGAAGTGCGGGTGTTTCCCTGTCCATGCATTGACAAACCTCTCTTTGAAAGGTAGCCAAATATTCTTGAGATAATTCAGAACATATTCTTTTTCCTTGTATTGAACTTTAATCAGACGCCAAGCTTCATTGAAGGAAGATTCATCTGGAGATTCAATCAAATTAGTTCAAGTCGATAGAAAAGTCTCCCAATCTTCTCCTTTATCAAATTGAGACTTACATTTTGATAGAACATTTTTGTCAATGCGCCACACGCATAAGATATGTGCAGTTCCCGAGAAAACAAGATGAATAGCATTCATTAGTGCTAATTCTCTATCCGATAGAATCACCAAAGGTTGTTGATCATTGCCCAAGATTCTTCTAAATCTTTCCAAAGCCCACACATAGTCTCCTTCTTCCTCTTTTTGCATGAAAGCGAAACAAGAGTAAAATGATCCATTAAAGCTTGAAACTCCCACTATATCAAGCAATGGCATCTTATATTTATTTGTCTCGTATGTGCAATCCATCACAAAGACATATGGATAACTCTTGGTTAACACAATTGAAGAAGGATGTGCAAAAAATAAATGAGTCAAATGCCCATCTCCATCACGTTCTATATCGAAAATGAAATCCCCCTTACCCAATTCGTCAAATAATGCTTGAATCATTGTATGGCCCGCTAAAACTTCTTTTGTGATAGTAGCTTTTGCATTGTACACTGTCCTTGCTATTGCATTACACTTTGGATTACTCAGCCGCAATGAAGAAAGAATTTGTCGAGGTGGTATACCCGCCAAAGTCATTTGTCTTATGCTTAACATCTCTTCTTGTGAAAAACGACGACAATAAGGATGTCCGGATATATCACTCGATGGTTGATGATTATGAAATGCATTTTTTACCAACACTTTCCAACATTCACCAACTCTTTTCAACCCCACCATCTCGATGGGACAACTTATAAGGCGAGTTGCTGATATTCTTTTTCTTTCATCCATTGGAACACTGGTGCCACGAAAATTTTCCACCTCTATCACAACCAATAACAACTTTACGATCCCCTTTTGATCTTTTGATTACTATGACATAGCCTTCTATTAATGTTGTGCTATGAACCCTATCAAGAGCTCTTGCCGAAGTTGAAAATTCCTCGTTTAACAATGATTTTAATCCAGTAGACTAAACTTTGGACATTTCGTTTTCTATATTACCTCCTGTTAAGTACCAATCCACAAAGTGTTTATTAAGTAGCAAAGTACTAATCCTATCATGTAAAACGAGGAATTGGGTAAAGTATATATCATTGTGTGTTTTGATGGTATTAAAAATTGAACGAAAATCCAGTTAATATCTATGTGTATTAAAATAGGCAAAGCGTGACCAAGGAAATTGATTTACCAGGTTGATGTTAACAAGCAATTCAATGGGGAGGTTTATCCCCTTTGTTTAAAGTTGTTGATTCTAGAGACAACAACCAATCAGTAATAAGGTTCAACAAGACGGTAATATTCTGTTCTTTGTTCCACGTTCTAGGGTGCGGTACTTAATGATTAAGTTGTTGTTTCGCTTCTCCTGGGTAATCATGAAAATATTTAGAGAAAAAAAAAAACCCTAGATTAAGAATCCCAAGCATAAATGAAGAAAAATTACCATAATCGTTTGTAGAGTTGAATGACTTGTACAACTCTGAAATTTCCTCAATGCTGCTCTTGGTTGTGAGATTTATTATATCATTCAGCTCTGAAAAATCTTCACTTGTGAATCCCATTGTTTGTTGCAAGTTATCATCTCCACCATCATCATCCATTGGTTATCTTGTAAATCAGAGTGTTTTGGAAAGAATTAACAATAAAAATGGGAGAAGATGAAGAAGGAAGGTTGGTATAGAGGGGAAACAGGTAGTCGATCGCCAAATGCAAAGGAAAGGGCGGATAGAAGGACTCTCTCCCTCTCCCTCTCCCTCTCTCTCTCTCTCTCTCTCTCTCTCTCTCTCTCTCTCCTTACAAAGAAAGATCTGGAAGTAAAAGTTTTGGGATTTTCCCGGGCAAACACATAGGGTTAGTTCAGTCACGTAAAATAAGAGGAAAAATGAAATTGTAAAATACAGGGGTAATGTAGTAACTTCACCTTAATGGAGACAAAAATGGAGCGCATATGGAGAAATGGGGGGTGTGAAAATCAATCTCCGTAAATATTTATGCTTTCTCGAGAAATACAAAATATTCATGTGACACAAAAATCCATACAAGGTTCTCACAAAAGTCATGATTATCGGCTCAATGATTACTTTAGGTACAGTGGTCCAATACAAAGCACAAAGCAGAAACTACAGTACAAGAAAGAGTATGAAAACACGCCGAGTTCGGTCCATAAACGAGCTTTAAATTTGAGCTTAGGCTTCGCTGATTTGTAAATTAGTCAAGCCTACATCATTTACTAAATGAGTTAATATAAATGAGTTGAGCCGAGTTAAGCCAAGTTATAGGATGCACATTTATTATACAAACCTAAAATTCGAGCTTAAGTTAAGCTCAATTACTGAACAAGTAGCCTAGCCTTGCCTTAAGGAACCGAGCCTCGAGTTGCTCCCAGGAAGCCTGTTCGGGTAGATGTATTTGTAAGTGTTTCCACAAGCTTCCAATTCAAGCAAATATTGATAACGAAAACAACATAAAGTACAAGAAGTAAATTGATAAAAAAGTACTAGCCGTCCCTTGATTCACAAGAAGAAAGGAATTATTTACATCAGCAGGAAGTCAGTTGCAACAACATGCTTCATCTGTTCACAGCTGCGGTATTTACAAGAAACAAAAACCTGCATAACATTTCAAGTTTTTTTTTTGTTTTGGGTTTTTTATCTCTTTAAGCTCGACCAAATATTCCTTTTTTCTTTTTCACAATAACCCGAATAGCATAACATCACGTAATTTACCAAAAATCATAGCATAATCCCCATCTTCAAGATATTATATACGTCGAATTCTGTGTGCCAAGGCCAATCAAAGATGCAAACCTTCTGTTTCCTCAACTAGAGGCATCTTAGATTTGGCAGCCGTCAATCCTCTGCACTCCCTTTTTTGGTTTTTCAGGTTGATTCTTCCTCCTGGAGATTTCTAATTGCGTTTTTACGATAACATACTCTAAATCATCAAGTCCATCGTCGTAGAAAGAATTGAATTAACTAATTCAGCAAGGGCAATCCCAATAATTCTCGCCACTGCTCCACATACTTCTCGCCATCTGCAAATGCAACAAAAAAAAAAAACCAAAACTCAGCACAGTTGGCAAATCTTTGGCCACAAATGTAAATGTAACCGAAACAGAACACAGTAGATTTTCTTCTGCATTATTGTGAAAACGATATGCTGAAAACTGATCTGTGCACAATCATGCAGCACATGTGCCATCACAAAAGAGCCTCAAAAGTTCGGCAAACAACTCCAAATCAGCAGAAGATTCACAAGAAATGGGCAAAGTGATAATGAAATTGAACCCACAATAACAAGCTCCAAATCTGTGCATGCTTATCGATGTTGTAATTCCTAAACACAATCATTAATCGATGTGAGCGCAGATTCAAAACCGATAGCCCTCACTTAGAGAAAAAAACATTTCCAATCGCTTTTTTACGAATAATTTCATTGAGGGGGGCAAAATCTTCATTGAGATATGAAATTTGAGGGGAAAAAAGAGGGGGAATTTAGCTTTACCGCAAATTAAAAGGAACCCACAAAAGTGATGTATGCCATAGACAAACAAAACCAATAGTAAATGTAAAGTGGGTCAAGCGTATCTTCACCATGATTGCATATTTAAATCTTACTACTTTCTTTGTTTATGATGACATAAATGAATACTTAAACAGCATTAGGATAATTAAAAATTTCATAATCCATAAATATCTCTCAACCCAAAGCTCATCCTCCCTCCGTTCCAAATTGTTAATCGACCAAAAATAATCATGCAATCTTCAAATCAAAAAATAAAATACTTTCTAGTTTCGTGCACAACTTTTTTGAATTTTTTTTTTTTTGCAACAGATTTTAAAGATCTCAATGACCTTTCGTATCAACGCCCGAAAAATAGAAAATTATGATCAACGCCCGAAAAATAGAAAATTATGAACGAAACCACTTTATTTTAATTAAAAAATTACACGACTTGTTAACTAACAATTAAGTAGGGTATTTCTTTTCCCTTATTGATTCCTTTTGCAAGCCATCAAATGCAACAAAGTCAAACCAGCTATGATATACATAAGAACAGATCCGAGAAACCAAATAGAAACTGTGAAGAAAGACAATCCAAAAATTAAAAAGATGGTCCACAAATAAAACAGCTCTTACCAGCATAATCATTTGTGAGATTCTTAACAGCACTCAAGAAATGACTATTAGGCCCCTCCTCCAAAACTTTATTGTCATGCCTATAACAAGGAACCAAAACAGCAAAACTGTCATCTCCTCCCTCATCATCACTCTGGAAACCAGGGGCATGTGGTTCAAGCCACCCAATTGACCAGTCCGATTCATCGGATTCCGACCCGGATAAACAAACCCCATCTGATGGAACCAACACAACATCATACTCCTTGTCAATTGACTTGATTCTCCTTTCTTCCCTGCTCTGCCATTTCCTCTTAACCTTTCTGGTCGAAGGGGCGGCCATAGTCGCCGCCCCTTTGACAGATGGAAACTTCACATTATCAACTTCCCTTAGACCCTTGCCCCGATCAGCAGAAAGATTCAGTGAAGACCCATTGGAGACAGCCTCCTTGTCTTTCCCACTCCACAACCACCACGAAATTCGAGTAAAAGAAACAGCCATTTTTTTAATAAGGAAAAATTGCAGAGGAGTTGAAAGAATTGAGACTCAAAGATAGAAGGTGTGGAAGTGGTTCCAGCCAATTGCAGCAACCACTGTATCAGCAGAAGATAATAATACTCCTCAAAAACTTTGTCAACAAAAATAGGAACATCTTGTACTGCAATCCAATTGACTAAATCTCACCTATTAAGAAGAAAAAAAAAAAAAAAACCAAAGCTCTTCACAAACCCATATTTGAACGTAGAAGATTCTTCAAATAGCACCCAAGAAAACCCCAATCTTAAAAAGCTAAATTTGGGAAAACATTAATGGAATCCAATCAATAATCTCAAATATAGTTAGGAAAAAACCAAAGCTTTAACAGTCCAATCGCCTTTAAAACAAAAACAAAAATTTAAGCAACGGTTAATCGAACGTCAAATCCGTGATGGAAGAGAGAATCTTCCCCGATTAGGAGAAAATCCCAAACTAGGCATATCTGATGTTCATAATTACTACGGAACACTTCAAATTCGACCAAGTGGGTTGAGGAAAACAGAGTGGTTAAGAGCGACGAAGAGGGAAAAATCGGGAATATCCGAGATTCAAAGGTTCAAACAGTCATTTGTCCCTTGTAACACCTGAAAAAACGGATTTTTTCGCCGACAAGAGAGAGAAGTTTTGGGGAAAACAAACAGCAGAAACCGGAATTATCGCCGGAGAAATGGATTCTATCAGAAATCAAACGGCCGTTTTCACCGGAAAAATCGAAACTTCAGCCGGACGGTGAGAGTTTCAATAAATTGAAGGGCGATAAAGAACGCACAAACGAAAAAATCAGAACGGAGAACAAAGTAGAAGTAGTTTTAGGGACTGAAGTTCAAAACCCTAATTCTCTCTCCAACACCTCCATCGTTTCTATCTCTCTCTCTCTCTCTCTCTCTCTCTCTCTACCTCAACTTTCTCTCTCTCTAAAAACCACCCACACACTCCTCTTCTGTGTCTACCTCTCTGCAGAAATCAATCGACGGCTTCGTCCAGTAGCAGATAAATAGGCAAAATTATCCGTCAACCCCGTAACTATCACACTCGTTTCAATTACTCCCCACAGTATAAAACCTGATATTTGACAACCTCCATCAGTATTTTAAGGCTGTAAATGAACCGAGTCGTTTGTGAATTAAAAACTTGTTCAAGTTCAATTCGGTTATTAAATGAACTGAACTTGATTAGTTTCATTTAATAATTGACCTGAACCTGATTGTATTCAGTTTGACTAGACTCATGAATCTAAAGTATATATGTATATCTTATAAGAATTTCAAATATAACATTGAATATGTGTGAGTTTTTATATATACATAATAAAAAATTATAATTTGTGCATAAATAAACTTTTAATAAGTACTACTGACTTGAATTTTAATATGTTTTTATATTTTTATATATGTAGGAACTTTATTTATACTGAAATAAAAATTTTATTTGAAGCTCCAGACTTATATGAGAGCATAAATATTGAAAATATTTTTTTACTCATTAAGGATCGTAAACAATTTTGAGTTCGACTCAAACCTAGACCAGCTTGACTCGTCAATTTTTTTATTGAATTCGAGTTTAGCTTGATTTCATTTAAAAACTTAACGACTAAACATCAACATAAACTCAGCTCAATTTGGCTCGTTTGCATCTCTTCTTCCTAAACCTTTTAACTTGGACCCTTTTACTAGTCTTAAGTCATATAATTGTCATTAAAAAAAAAGGCAAATAGCGCTCAAATGTTTTTTTTAATCAAAATATGACTTACGCTTAGTTTTTGATTTGATAAAATGGACATTTGCTAAAATCAAGTAGGTGATTTTATCAAATGAAGTGGGGAGGTGATTTTATCTCCAATGAATCTAGACATACATTTTATGAAATCGAAAACTTAACCTTAGATGTTAGAATGATGTACACATAAACTTGAATATGTTACAAAATTAAGGTTTAGATACTCATCTAAACCGTCTTCTTTAACTAACCCCATTTATAGATTTTCATTTATTTTATCCTTGTTAACCTTGTGATATAACACCATTCACAGATATCTCCCTTTATTTTATCCCCATAAACACCTTCCCATATCAAGATTCAAGGGTTCTTGATCTGCAGATCCTTTTATACCCTTACATCACAATTCAAATGTCAAATAACAATTCATGCTTAAGAAAGAGACAAAATTTATATCATAACTTTAACAAATATGCAGTTTTATGTGTATCGTTTTCAACATTCTTCTATATTTGGAGAAAAATAACAACCCCGACATCTTCACTATATTTGGAGGAAAATAACATTTGAAATAAAACCGCTAGAGATCAATATGGGGCTCAAGTGAAAGGTTTGATACTCTAATGGGGCAATTTTTAATTAGGAGCGGATAGATAAGAACTTTGTCTGTCAAGATGTACGGCGGATATTTTTGAAGAACCGTCGTGGCCGTCCGATCTACTGCGATCTGCCAATCATTTACAAACAGTTTGCAGATATTGACGAAAAACAAAAATGGGGAATAATAAAATGACGAATCGAACCCTTGGTGGGAACCACTGGACCATTAGGGGATGAACTTGCTGACGTGGGCGTCTGGGAAACCAATCGTTGCGTGTGTGTGCGGTTCATGTGTATGCCAGTTCCTGGTCCTTAATAAATTTTGAAGAAAAATAATACGGAGTAGCTTTTGTAAAATACTCCGTAAAGAATAAAACTCATCGAAAAGATTCTTTATGATGAAGATCACCATCATAAAAAAAAAGAAAGATCCTTTATATAATTGCAATTAAATCCTATATTTGTTATCGGAGAAGTATTTTTTGAGAATGTTATGAATTTGTTGGTTTTTGTGCGAGATTCATATAAAAAAATCAGTTGAAAACCATCAAACAACTAAGACTAATTGGTAAATTTTTACGTTTTTAAATGGCCGAAACAAATTATCGACGAGATTGAATAAAAATAGAAAGTAAAAAAAAAATCATGAACTTCACTGAGAATTAAATAAAAAAATTTAAACATGATGAAAGCTTTTTCTTTTAATAGTAGATCTATTGAAAACTTGAAGCAGACATTCGAACATGACAACATATAAGTCCCATGTAAATGTTAAACTACAATACGCATTTCTCATTGTTTAACAAGCATTACTTGTCGGTTTCTATGTAGATTCATATAGGCATCAGTTCAATATTATTCATCACTATAGTTGTAGCTCTTATGATTTTAGAGGAGTACTATCTTAATGTATTTCAACATGATGAATTTTCAACAATAACTTAGTGATCACCAAAATATAGCAAACTTCATGCGACTATTTACCTTTGCTAGGAATTTTTTTGAGGCTTCTCCATTTGTACAATCATATAGCTCTTGGAAAAGCATAAGTTGTCATGTGTCCACATATATACTATTATCACAAGTGGTTGGTTCAATGAGTAAGTACATGGAGTTTATTGCTTAATGTTTCGATTCAGTTCTCCATAGCAATTTGGTGAGATGAAATGTACTCTTCCGCATCTTATCTTAGCTTCGGCCCCGATATATGTGTGATGAAATTCTCCCACAAATGTTGCACGTCGTGCTAAGAACAATACTCATTACTTCTTGACAGATATGCAGAGAAGTGTATCTGTGTATCTAATTTTTCTATCATTGTCAAGTATAACGTCACTTGTTGAGTTAATTTATTTTGTTTTTGTCTTTAACATAGAATTCCCAAAAAACTACTCCTAAAAAATGCATAAATTAATTGCACTGAATCTGACTTAAGCATATGCATACCTTGAGAAGAAAAGTATATTTACCATAGATATTAAGTCAACAATTAATTGGAGGAAAGAAGAAAGTTTCGTCCGGATTTGTTTGTCCCTCGTTCTATTGTAACCGGATAAAAAACTAGCGATATTTTTAAATTGGTAATAAATTTTACATCAAAAATGAATCTTGTTTAATAAATCTCGATTAATCTTATAAGACAATGTTTTAAAAATTACTGCCTCCGTCTCATATTGGATGTCCATTTTTTAACTCGTGCCATTTTTCGATTATTATATATTTCAATTTAAATTTTTTTTCGTAATTATAAACACTTTATATTATAGAACTTGTCGAGGACTAACAAACACGATCCATATTGAATATTTTTGGAGATTCATATTGAAAAATATAAGTGATTGAAAATGGCACGAGTTTAAAAAATGAACATCCAATTTGGGACCGAGAGAGTACATAAAACGTTATAAATTACAAGATATAATTATTTGAAAAGTGGCATGAACTCTAAAAATGAACTAATAAATCCGGATAGAGTAAAATATAAAGAATTTGATTAGAAGGCATGAGGGACTTTTATACTTCCAAACCCAGACGATACGAAATGGTTTATGTGATGTTAATGTCAAAGCACTTTTACGTGGAGTCTTCATCTTTGTCTCTTGGTAATTATCTATTAAAAACATATTTAACGATTAATCCAAATAAAGAAGCCTACAAATAGAGATTAGAACGATACCTGTCGTTAAGGACGGGTTTCCAAAAAAATGGAAAATACTAATGACAGTCCGCTGTGAAAAAGGTAGGAATATGATCCCGAAAAACAAAAATGATATATACATTCCCCATAGCCACTCACAGCTACACCCTCTCTCGTATAGGGTGTGGTCTCCACATGTGGACATCACGTGGGCTCCATACCCCATGTGTGAGAGTGTGTGGCTGGGGAGGGAGTGTATGTATCAGTGTTGCCCAAAAAAATACTACTATGTCCAAAGTGTTAAAAGAGTCTCGAAAATTGCATTGGGTAATGTTTTTATTTTCTGTTTTTTGTTTTAAAAACTATAGAGGTGTTCTACTAACTTGGTTTTTTTAGTTTTGTAAAAAAAAACTAACTTGTTCCACTAACTACTTTTTTGGTTTTTAATTTTACAAAAAAATTAACTTGTTCCACTAACTTGTTCCATTAAACTAGTTTTTGTATGTTTAGTTTTGCCAAAAAACTAACTTGTTCCACTAATTAATTTTTTGGATTTTTTGTTTTGCAAAAAAAAAAACTAAGTGGTTTTTTGTTAGTAGAATGAGATAGTTTTTGAGTTAAAACAAAATTTTTTTTTTTAGTGGAACGTGGCCTAAATTAAGTACAATCATGATTATTGTTTGTAAAAGCAAAACAAAAGAATATATTTGGTAATAAAAATTTTGCTTTATGTTTTTTGTTTTTAAAAAACAACCCTATTTTAAAAATAAGGCAAACTCACCGTTTTTATGTTTTGAAAATTTTCAAAAATTTTGAAGTTTTTAATAAACATAAAAATAAATAAATTACCAAATACATTTTTGTTTTTAATTTTGAAAAAAATTAAAAAGGAAACAAAAACGTCACCAAATCATTCTTTTGAAACCCAATTTAATGTGTAGATAGACAAACGAAGGGATGGAACTAGAGAGGGACTAGTAGGCAAGGACAGAGCTAGGATTTTTGCACAGTAGGGACAAGTTATATATGTGAATGAGTGGCGAGGATATAAAATTTGATATATATATATATATATATATATATGTGTGTGTGTGTGTGTGTGTGTGTGTATGTATTTTCAATGTAATAGTAGGTTTTTAAAAAAAAAATTTGTAGCAAGGCAACAACCTCTACTAGTCACCTCATGACTCCATCCTTGTCAGTAAAGGCTGTTGCCCTTGCAGGAAAAAAATCCTATAGTATTATATAGAAAAAAAAAATTTGCTATAAATTATATTGGGTCACCCCTGCAAAGTATTTTGGAAAACCCTGTAAAGTATTTTTAAAAAAAATTTACCCTTGCATAGTGAAATTCTTCTGTCCGTCGTCCATGGACAAACGTGTCATAATGAGGAATTGTGATCCTTTAATTGTCAATGTTTTCATCCAAAATTTTGAACTATTTTAGCATCTTTGACTGAGCTGAACAAGCTCAACTGAAAGAACAATTATTCTTATCGCCACTAAATGGTTTGGAGAGTGGAGGATTGAAGGGCACAAACAAAATAATTATGTTAATGACGTGAAAATTTATTCTCTTAGTGGTTTAGACTTTAGAGTCTTCAGATTATTGGGAGCGGAGAAGAATAAATGATTGACATAAAAGTTTAATCTGAGTCTAACAGACAATTAGGCCATGTTCCACTAAATGGTTCGTTCATTGTGTTTTTTAATAACTCAGCTGTTCCAGTTAGGCCTCCTTTAGCTAAATACAAAAAACTAGTTTTTTGACTTTTGTTATTATTCAAATTTTTTTTGTATTTGTTAGTTTTTGGTCGATTTTTTTGTGATTTTTTGGTTTGTCTCGACGAGAGGAATCTAAAAAGTATAAAATTATTAACCAAATTTAAAATTTTGTAAATAAAGACAAAAAATATGACAAAAAACCAGTTTTTTGGTTTATTTTTCGTTTTTATTCACAAAACTTTAAGTTTTGCTAATAATTTTATATTTTTTAGATTTCTCTCGTCGAGACAAGCCAAGAAACCACAAAAAATTGACTGAAAACTAACAAATGCAAATAAAATTTGAATAAGGACAAAATCAAAAAAACCAAAAAACTAGTTTTTTGTATTTAGCCAAACCACCCCTTACTTTTCATGCATCTCGATTTACTCTAAGGTCTAATCTTACGTCTCACTTGCAGAAACCCATTTAAATATCGAATGTTCCTAAACAAGTTAATAACACCAAAGAACGTAAAAGGAAACAAACCCCAAAGTCTCAGGTATTGACTGTAGGCTGGAATTTTGTCCATAGTGTTACTAACAAACAAAATATTTACGTCTTGGCTTTAATTGTGTTGATTAACTCATTAATTTATCGATCACCCTATATAATTACTAGTAAATAAATCAATATGGATGTCATTTTCGCAGCTTGCAATTCGTTGTTTAATTAATGTGCATGCAAGAGGAGAGAAAGAAACAAAAGTAAAATAAGCAAAAGACAAATTTGGGATGTATTATGTATAAGAGGTTTTTTGTGTTTTTATTTTTTCAAAATATGGAAAATTAAATTAAAAAGGTGTAAAAATTAGATGTTATTTGAAAATTTCACAATACATGTAAGAAGAAGCAAAAAAGAAAACAAAAGGAAAAGAAAGTGGTTTTTGTTTTTATTCTTTGGATCAAATACGGATAAATTATTGCAAAGCATCAAGCACTCACAGGTTGGAAATGTATTATTAATGCTTCATATTAATATTAAAGAGGGAAATGTATTATTAATGCTTCATATTAATATTAAAGAAGAGAACAAAAGAAGTGAAAAAAACTATGAAATTTATTTGTGGGTCCTACCTGAATCAAGTGGAATTTTGATTGCTTGACTAAACATTTCTTTCACACCACTGGTTTCCTAATTTTTTGCTTCTTTGATTGCTTTTTCATAATTAACTCCCAATCAATTAGCTAGATATCACTTAGTGGTATGACATGATGAATCTTTAAGTATCTTCACAGCTAATTGCCTAACATATTGAAATTGACAAGGTATCCTATGTGTTGGTGAAGCTTTAATATTTTTTTTAGTGCAGAAGTAAAAAATGTTAATGAACTAAAAATGACAAGTATAGCTTTCCATCCACTCTAATGCAATGGATTAATCTACTATCTGTCCATTTAAAGTGTATATAATTTGAATTCTTACATTTAAGAATTAAAACAATGAAAATTATTCTATGTAAGAATTATGATTATTTTGTATTTTATCGTCTGCCTAGTGGGTGGATAATAGAAAGATCTTAATGCAATAATGAATCAAAAGGTCTAGGAACACAACTTTTGAATGTAACAATATCCGTAGTTGTTTAATGTATATAAGACATTGTGCATCGGATGATTTTGGACGCAATTGGATCCAAAGTCTTATTCTAGAGTTGCGTTCCTCATATGAGGAACTACAAACACCCAAAAAGATTAAACTGTGTTCGGATTGCAACTGGAAAAACAATTTTTGATCTCAAAAATCTAGTGGTGATCGGATGATAACTCCTGCAGCAGCAGGAGTACGTATGTACGTGGGTCCATTCCAGCTGGGAGAGAGAGAGGCGTTATTGGCTTCTCTCTCTTTTTGTACCGAAAATGCACCCCACGGCTTCGGGGATCCACTTTTGAGTCCCACACGAGTGATCCGAACCGTTCATTGTTCTTAAAAAAAATTTCTGAGGGGGCCCACAAAAAATCAGCTCAATCGGACGGTTAGAAGTGCTTGAACCAAATTCTCACCGTTTCAAACCAAAATTATGAACGGTTCGGATCACTCGTGTGGGACTCAAAAGTGGATCCCCGAAGCCGTGGGTGCACTTTCGGTGTAAAAAGGGTTGTGCAAAATTCCAAAACTCGACAGCGACAGTGGGGGGCGACAGCGACGTGGGGGGCCCTCAGAACTTCACATAAAAATTCCAAAACTCTTCTCAAAAATATTTCTCAAAAAATTCTTTTCAAAACTCTTAACCAAACACAGCGTAAATCATGTGGTAAGTTTATCTACTTTCTTGTTGTTACTTCAGAAAACGAAACACAATCCTACAACGCGCAAAATTTTATGTGGTTCTACGTAAATTGGAATATTAAGTATTGAATTGGCATGGGTCAAAATCCTCAATAATGACAAACATGTTTCTATTCGCTATGCCCCAATTGATTCCGCCATGTAGGTTGCAAACAAGCTACTATCATTATCTATTTAGCTGAATTCATGAGTTCGAGATAACTCAGTGCACTTTTCCCCCTTCATCATCTCGTCAACTCCGGTAGAAATTTGGAAGAGACGTTGTGCGGTAGGTGTTGTGCGTCATATTATGCAGTAAAACTACGTCGTTTTGCTCATTTTCTTAGGGTGAGTTTCTGAATAGATTTTATCAAAATCTGATAAAATCAAGCCTTTGGTTTTATCCATTCGTGATGAGAGTTGATAAAATCTTAGATTTTTGCATTAAAAAATCTAAGATTTTATCAACTCTCTGCACAAATAGATTAAATCCATTCGAGACCTCTGTTTGGAGAGTTAAGTGCGAAGTTTAATTTTGTGGTTCAATTTTAGAGGATTTGGCTCTTTGGGATAGAGTATAGTGGGTAAGCATTTAAATTTAGACACTTCAGGTTTAGGGTTTATGCACTTTGTAATGGTTTTTTCTTCCTCCAAACAAGCAAGACCCTTGAAAGCCTTGGAAGTATGCACAAAAATCAAGCAAAATGATGTAGTTTTGCTGCACAACACGGCGGACAACACTTACTGCATAACACTCACCTCGGATCCCTCCAGTAAAGTGCTCTCAACCTAAATCTTCGTTCTCACAAATTTTAAGAGTTTGGATTACCTTCGAAAGACAATTTTACACTCTTGCTCTCCCCCACATACGCCCCACGCGTATGTTAGCTCCCTTCTGCTAACAAAGACCAAACATTCATCGTGTGACTTAGCTTCCTTCTGTCTACAAATACCTAACATTCTACCTTCAATTGTTTTGAGCCAAGGAAATTAGTACATGTTTATTTGTTTCAAATATAGGAGTATCTGTGTTGGTTTAAAGCAGCTGGTGAGTGAGGTAAGAAATCAAGAAGGTCAAGTTAGCATATAAATTAATTAAGCTTTAGATCTTGCATTTTCATAGGATCAGTTGATCAAACCAATTAGTTGCATTTAAAATAAGCACTAATAGTTGGATACATACTAATAGTTGGATACATGCTTAATTAAAGCCAGTCCAATGACTTTTTTAACTTAGTGTCATTCTTATTTACCCACTGAGATTTAAGGATCCTAATCCTAATGGCTTTGTTCGGTTGAGAGTTTTGAGGGAATTTAGTTTAATTTTAATGATGTAAGCAGGTGTAATAAGTGGAGAGATAGAGAGAAAAGTGAGAAAAATAATGATGTCAGCGCAAAACATAATTTGACAAAACCGAAGCAAAGCTCCCAACCGAACATGGCCAATGAGATTTTACCTCCTAAAACGCCTATACATTCAGTCCCCCAACACACCACATCGGTGCCCTTAGTTATTGTTTACAAGTCATTTATTATGGACACCAGAAATCGATTCATCATTGATAACAATGATAAACAACAAGTTCAGAGTTATCTGGTATTTAACTTGGCCAAAAAGGAATTAGGAAGTAAATTAAGTCTATAAGCACATAGTTATTGATTCTATCTATTATAGATTACTCATTTACTCTAATGAAAGATTATTAAATTTTAGGGCTATTAAAAGGAGATAAAAAAAAAAAAAAATTATGCCCACTTGTAAAAATGAGAGGAGAGGGCCAAAGGTTGTGTATCGGCCCACTTGCACTGACTATGAGGTTAGCAATCTTAAGTTTTCTTTCCCCCACTTTTGCCACTTGCATAGTTGCATGTGGCTTAGACCACAAAAATAACAAGAAAGACAAAAAGTGATGTTACGTTTTCTTTTCTTAATCTAGAAATCATGGCCTCTCATGTTGATGTCGTTATTGTGATGGAAAATAGAATCCACCGCAATCCTATTTGATGTTCCAAACATTAATATTGTTGACTTCGATATAAATTAATGTCATTTGATGCAAAAAAATAGGTCAATTGAACATCAGTAAAAGATTAATCGAATCATAAAAGTGGAAAAAGAAATAAAGAGCCAAAGGCTAGCACCCGTTTCTCTTTTGACAAAAACTTCCACTAAAATAATATCTGCATTCAATCAGAATGATCGAGAGCTATATAGGGGTGCTTTGGGTAAAAAATCAAAAAATTACTTTTGTTTTTATTCAATTTTTTTTTTTGCATTCGTTAGTTTTGTATCAAGATTTTGTG
This sequence comes from Vaccinium macrocarpon, assembly GCA_022606695.1. Taxonomy (NCBI): domain Eukaryota; kingdom Viridiplantae; phylum Streptophyta; class Magnoliopsida; order Ericales; family Ericaceae; genus Vaccinium; species Vaccinium macrocarpon. The sequence continues at coordinate 2,101,376 of CM040172.1, read as the reverse complement.
ATTTCTGAATTCCTTTCTACGAGACGAATCTAACAAGTATAAAATTATGATAAAAAAATAAATTTTTTTGAATAAAACCAAAGTAGGTGGATTATTGGCCAATAATCCACCTATTTTGGCTTTATTAAAAAAAATTGAGTTTTGGCCATAATTTTATACTTGTTAGATTCGTCTCGTCGAGAGGAGTCCAGAAACTACAAAATCTTGATACGAAACTAACAAATGCAAAAAAAAATTGAATAAGGACAAAAATAATTTTTTAATTTTTGGTTTTTGATTTTTTACCCAAAGCGCCCCATAAATATCTCTTTGGTTCATAAAAAGGGACGGCAATAGGTCAAATTTTGCACCACGTGGTGGTTTACTACATAAGAAGATCGCTTAATGAAATGACAAGTGTTTTTTACTTATTAGTGATCTGCATCTAGACGAACATTGATAATTAAACAGAATCCACCATAATCCTATTGGATGTTCCGACATTCGTATTGTTGACTTTAATATAAATAAGTCAAAAAAAAAAGGGTCGATTGAACATCAATAAAAGCTTAATCGAATCATAATAGTTGGAGAAGAAATGAAGGGCTCTAGCTGTTCATTTCCTTATGATGAAAATTTTTCAATCGAAAAATATTTATATGATGAAAATTTTTCAATCGAAAAATATTTATATTGAATCAGCATGATCGAGACCTACATAAATACTGTATCTCTTCGAATCATCAAAAGAAACTGTAATAATATGTTACATTTTGCACCACGTGATGGTTTACCACATAAGAAAATCACTCAACTAAATAACTCCTTATTTATTTATTTTTAGAATCCAACGAACTTGGAATTTCTCTCCAAGGTTTTTTATTTTAATTTGTAGTTGTGGAAGTCGAACTTGCGAGCAAGAGAGAGTAAATCTTTCACATTTCTATGAACAACTAGTAAATCTCTCAGTTGCTTTCATGCATGCTCCCACTCATCTAACCCGTTAGATTGAACATTAATTTAGTTTGCATACAAAAAGAAAGGTACCAAAGCATAGTTTTTGAAAGTGCTCCATATTTTTTTTTGGTGAAAGAGAGAGAATTTCATTTTCAGGGAAATGCTATTACAAACTACTCGTAACGAAGAAAACAAAATAAAACAACAACATACAAACAAGAAGAACATGAAACATAACCAAAGCAAGAGAAGAATATATATCCATTGAGAGATTGTTTCGGCTGTCAGATGTCCGTGATCAATGCATGCCATCGAATCGTTGTTGTCCTCGTAGCTCCACGAATGACAAAACTTCCATGCAGAGACTATCCGATACAAACCAAGTGTCTGATACACCTATAGTCGAAAGCTCCGGGGTACAGTCAGGCGTCGTGCAACTAAATGGCTGAGGCCAACTACAGAGCTCTAAAATCGGTAGAGAAATCGCTGGAAAAAGATGCAACCGTGGAAAGCAGAGAAAACTATTGTGAAGAATCCAATTCATCTATGGGAGTGCTCCGTATTCAAACAAATTAAAGTTCCTAGGTAGGTAACCTATTACCTGTCGATGATTGTGCTATCTCTCTCTCTCCCTCTCAAGACGGAACTAGAAATTTCACTATACAGAGGCGATTTTTTTATCCAAAATACTTAATTTTTAGGGGCGAGTCTATAAAGTACATGAGTTTTTTTTTCCCTATATAATACTAGAGATTTTCTTTCTTTTTTTCTTTTTCGTAGGGACGATTATCCTTACTGGTCCCTCCGCCTCTGTTGTCTCTACCCACATATAGATATGATTAATTAATCACCTTTCTTGTCCCATGGTTCATTCAACCATTCCAGCTTCTGATGTCGACTATCAACGATACGTATCTATCTTTTATTGTACTTTACGAGTATTTGCTTAAGTCGTGTGGAAGAATTATCAACTCTATATAGCATATGGCAAACCATGTGCTTGTTTCCAGCTAAGGTTCCATCGAATTAATAATTCCTACAATCTATTTCACTGTCTTTAATTTCACAAGTGTTGCTGACAAACAAATTAATGGAACCTGAGATCTTAAGATGAGTAAAGTCCTCCTAACCCCTCAGCTTTTAAGAAAGCCTGAAGCCAAAATGGCCCAAATAATATTTGTTAAAAGCTATCGTCATTGGAAAAAATGAGCCTTCCAATCGTCTCTAGAAAAATATGCAAGGTTATTGTTGCATTTTCATACTCCCTCCATTCCAATTTTATAGTCCCTCGTTCTATTCTAACCGGATAAAAAAACGATTATAGGCTCTTCTTCTAGTCCGGACTCCTGACTTCCAGACCTCCATATTTCTGATATTTTTTTGACGATGTGAACCGTCCAATGTGTATATATATATTTCAAGACCAAATTTCGACGATTCCACCCGCTCAATGTTTTTAAAACGTGTTTTTAAGGGGACCAAAACGTGTTTTTAAGGGCGTACACAGTTTTATCAAAAACTGCTCTAATCAAAGCCCTTTCGGCCATTATATATTTATTTATTTATTGAGATTTCTCGAAACTCTTAAAAACACGTTTTAAAAACATTGAGTGCTTATCGACGAAAGTTGGTCCAGAAAGTCAAAATACGGCTAGGTTTGCATATAACTTATATAAGGGATCTATATATATATATATACACACAAACATACACACGCCGTATCATTAATTCATTATCGCCATTAAAAGTGGTTGGGCTTAATGTTAGCTTTTCTGAGTAGTATTATTAATAAAAGAGAGAACATTCTTTACGACGCCAGTGTAAAACTTCCCTTTTTCACCACCATTTTTGTGGGTCTCATTATTAATTAAATATTGATATGAACCGTTCATCTTGTAGGGCCCGCAAAAGTTCATCTTTGTAAAAAATCATCTTGATCGGACATCGACATGCATATCAAAATTTGAATTTTGTTTTGTAAAATGAGTGGTCATAGATTTTAAAGTTAAGTTGTCCTTGACCATCCATTTCGCCAAACGAAATTAAAAATTTCATATATCTATTAATGTCCGATCAAAATAATTTTTTGCAAGGATGCAATACTCTATGGGTCCTACAAGATGAACCGTTCAGATTAAAACAATAAACTCATAGTGGGACCCACATACGACGGTGGTAGAAAATGGGGGGTTTTACACTGGCGGTGTAAAAAATACTATTTAAAAAGTAGGCTTTTCTTTGAATTAGCAAAAAGAATTGTTTTTTTTATAAGAAAATCAAGATATGAAGTTGGGAAGTGCGTAGGTAGCTGTTTGATGCTTTGAAGCCCAATCATAATGGGCCCTTCAATTTGTGACTTGACTATCTGAGGAATGGGTCACAGGATCACTGAAACAATTTTTCACAGCCCCATGAAATCTATAAATGGGCCTCCTTTTGTCCTGGGCCGGGGCCCAAATAATCAGCTCATAAATCGGAACATTTTTATGAGCTGCACCATGTTTGCTTACCCCTTTGCCTACCATTTCAAATGAAGGCTTTGCTAGCAATTTTTTGTAAGTGGGCCTACATAGATCATGTAATCATTAAATATTGCATATTGTTGAATAAAGTTTGAGTGGTGTCGGTATTATCCATTGAGTTGTGATCGTCTAATAAATATGACCGGGTAATTGATAAATCTTTGCTACCACGTATTTGGGTTATATTATGTGTGTTAAGTGGTGCGGACTATTATTAAGTGTAGAGACTATTCAAGGCCTATTAAGGTTTCATATATTATAATGGGCTATGATGAAACCAATGCCTATAAATTTGTGGTTAAATCCCCACTTCAAATCCTATTATCTTTCTCATACCATCCCATTGTGCGTGAGACAAAAAGGAACAAGATCAAGAGAAGAGCTTTGGAGGTGGAAGAAAAATAACCAGACACACAAGGTTTTCATCCTTCATGGTGAAAGGTACGCATCTAGTTTTATTTTCTCCAATGGTTTGACTTAGATCTTGGGTTTATGGTTTCTATGAAATCCTACAAGCTTACCTCAGACTCGAAGATGACAATGGATTTAAGGTTGCTCCATGGGGTTGCTTATGGCTGCCCCTAATTTGGCAGTTGGGGATACAGAGTTTGCAATGGAAGCTTTGGACAAACAGAGCACAGCTACAACAACGCAGTTGAAAGTCTTAGCTCATTAGAACTTGATAACCTAACCAAAACCCATGATTCCATGGGCAGGGGATTCAAGAACCCAATGTCACACTATGAAGGTTATGTCACACTTCAAGATATTGTCCGTAAAATGTTAGAGGTCAAGGACAATATTCCAATTCCAAAACAACCGGCTGTGGTCAAATGCTTGCACAAATCAATGCATGACCATAAAATGTTGGAGGTCAAGGATGATATTCCAATTCCAAAATGACAAACTCTGCTTGAATGCTTGCACAAATCAATTCATGACTGTAAAATGTTGGAGGTCAAGGACGATATTCCAATTCCACAACGACTAACTGTGGTCGAATGCTTGCACAAATCAATGCATAACAAGTTCGTTCGAGTAAATGAAGATCTAAAAGTTTGTGATACAGAACGCCTTTATGCATCCAGAAGTTTGACAAGCAGTCGAGAAGATTCTAGCTACAAGGAGATTTATCAAGGAGTGGAAAAATGAGGAGGGTATTGGAAGAGATATAGGTGGCAATGTGAAAGTGAATTGTCCATCCAGGGTTTCGAGGTATGACGGAGAACTTTTAAAAATGTGCAGCCACTACCACTATTCGCAGTGGTTGCACCCGGGGTGCTGTGGAATCGAAGAAGAAGACGTCGAGCAGATTAGTGTATTGTGTATCGAATGCAGTTGTGAATCAATGATCAGACCCGACGCAGCTCAATGGGGTGTCCCTTTCATCGGGAACATGCCCGGGTCATTGGGTCTTAAGGATCTCGAGGAATGCTTGATGCCATTCTTTCCAATTAAAGATCCAGTATTCTGAAGTGGGTTGTGTTCATGTGATTTGTTGGTTTGGTAAGATTCAAGTTTTTGCTTTATCAAAGTAGTAGTTGTTGTAGTTAATACATGGAAATACTAGGTATTTCCTAGGAATCCCTCCTAAGATTTTGTAAGATAGTTACTAAGTAGTTGTTCATCGGGCTTAGGGTTGTTGGTGTGTAGTTTCATGCACAGCAGATGTTGTGCACTTCTGGGCAATCCGTTGTTCAAATGGACGGTCCATGTCTCATCTTACACGCACGACAATGAATGGTTCGGATGCAAAGGTGTTGAGGTGAAATCTGAACCGTCCATCCGAGCAATGGACGGCTCGGATATACACAACACTTGTTATGCATGGGGTTGCACAACAACAACCCCAAGTCCGACAAACAACTACTTGATAGCCATCTTACAAAATCTTAGGAGGGATTCCTAGGAAATACCTAATATTTCCTAGGGACTCTTTAGGTAAACTGGTATTTACTACTTTAATAAAACAAAAACTTGAATCTTATTACCAATAAATCACATGAACACAACCCATTTCAGAATACTGGATCTTTAATTGGGAAGAATGGCATCAAGCATTACTTGAGATCCTCAAAACCCAACGACCCGGGCATGTTCCCGACGAAAGGGACACCCCATTGAGCTGCGTCAATTTTGATCATTGATTTGCAGCTACATTCGATACACAATATACTGATCTGCTCGACGTCTTCTTTTTCAATTCCACAGCACCTCGGGTGCAACCACTGCGAATAGTGGTAGTGGCTGCACATTTTTGAAAGTTCTCTGTCATACCCTGAAACCCTGGATGGACAGTTCACTTTCACACCGCCACCTATATCTCTTCTAATACCCTCCTCATTTTTCCACTCCTTGATAAATCTCCTTGTAGCTAGAATCTTCTCGACTGCTTATCGAACTTTTGGATGCATAAAGGCATTCTGTATCACAAACTTTTAGATCTTCATTTACTTTAACGAACTTGTCATGCATTGATTTGTGCAAGCATTCAACCACAATCAGTCGTTTTGGAATTGGAATATCGTCCTTGACCTCCAACATCTTACAGTCATGAATTGATTTGTGCAAGCATTCAAGCACAGTTAGTCGTTTTGGAATTGGAATATCGTCCTTGACCTCTAACATTTTACGGTCATGCATTGATTTGTGCAAGCATTTGACCATAGTCGGTTGTTTTGGAATTGGAATATTGTCCTTGACCTCCAACATTTTACGGACAATATCTTGAAGTGTAACATAACCTTCATAGTGTGACATTGGGTTCTTGAATCCCCTGCCCATGGAATCATGGGTTTGGGTTAGGTTATCAAGTTCTAATGGGCTAAAGCTTTCAACTGCGCTGTTGTAGCTGTGCTCTGTTTGTCCTAAGCTTCCATTGTAGACTCTGTATCCCCAACCGCCAAATTAGGGGCAGCCATAAGCAACCCCATGGAGCAACCTTAAATCCATTGTCATCTTCGAGTATGAGGTAAGCTTGTAGGATTTCATAGAAACCATAAACCCAAGATCTAATGTCAAACCATTGGAGAAAATAAAACTAGATGCCTACCTGTCACTTTCACACCGCCACCTATATCTCCTCCAATATCCTTCTCATTTTTCCACTCCTTGATAAATCTCCTTGTAGCTAGAACCCTCTGGACCACTTGTCGAACTTTCGGATGCATGGGACTGCACAACAACAACCCCATTTTCGTTGTTCATCACCTAATGTGGTGGCTCAAATTTTCAATTCCCCATTTACTAGATATTTGGTCAATACATGGAAATCATTGAGTTCTCTTCTTACCTTGCTTGAAGTTTTGGCTTTCTGCTTTCTTATCACCTTATGAGAAATATGCAGAAAATCATATATGACTCAATGTTGTTGTAGATGAATTATCAAGTTTTAGATTCCATTAAGATAAAATTATCACATAAGCTGTATATAGAAACTGACTTGCGCCATAAGTACTAGACTTTGATAAAGGAATGGGGATATGAAGATATTTAATACTTGAATGGGAATCATCTTAGCAATTGGCTATAGCCATGAGTAAAAGCTGCCGGGAGAGGAGAGAAAATCTTTCACGAGAGAGGGATGAGGAAATGATAGATTGGAAAAAAAAAAGTTAGGCCTTCTGAGCGGTCATTTAAAGGCCTTGTTAGCAACCCATCATTCTTTCCTAAGCTATGATCGAAGTGAGTAAGAGATAGATGACTCATAGATGTGAATTGATTAAGCAAGTCTGCATTTTTTTGAATTAGGCTCTATAGTCTGGTCCCTATCTTTGGTAAGGTCTGATTGTTATCTGCAAGTTTTGTTTTGACCACAGGAAGGTGAACTTTGCAAAAGTGCTTATTTGGTTGGGAAAGAGTGGATTTCAGACTTCAAGCCTACCCTACCCAAAAACAAGTTTCAGTTGTTGATGTAGCCTCTTGTTGGTACCTACCAAAGAAATCCCTTCTATACGACTCAACAGAAGGCCATCACATTGAATCAATGACCTATACTTCAACTAAAGGCACACAAAAAAAAATCAAGGTTTCAAGAGCACCAAACAAAAGAAATGCACATGAGTCTCCTTGAAGAGCGAAGTCTAAGGTAAAGAAAGAAAAGTAGAGTGGGCTTGAATAAAATATATTGGTGGCCACCACCAACCATCTTGACACGCTCTTCCATATTATCTTAAGCCAAACAAACTAGTCAGACTCCTCACTAAACTAGCGATAACCATCTGGAGAAACCTTATCATGAAATGGATCCAACTAACCTTCATTAACATTCTATTAAAGCCACTGAGTAGAACCCATCCTCCATCAAGCAATCAATGTCGATCAGCGCCCCGTAGTGAGAATATAGGAAATCCGCAGGATTATTTAGCTCTTATAGCGGTAACTGTCTTACCCATATACCCATAAATAAAGCAGTGCCGATCACCCGGATAAAGAATTAAATCAATCAATATCTTTCCTTTGCTTGAGCGTCATGCCGCAGCTCAAAAGGGAAAGGCTATTCAAGAGAAGAAGCGATTTTGTTTTTCCGATAGTTCTACGAGTTAAGGCTTCGCTGATTGAGAAACCCTATCTATGTTGAGTTGAGCAAGTAGTCCTCTCATACTATCAAACAATCTTCTTTATTCTTATTATCTTCTCTAAGATGGTCCTCTTCATGTATGTTTCTATCAAGATGGAATCCTTTAGAACTAGTTCTATCTTCATTTTGTCTTACTTGAAGGTTAGATAGAATGGCTTAGAATAGGTAAGAATGTATTAGATCTCTCAATATTCTTGAATGAAGGTATTAAGACGCTAGAAAAGAATGTATTATATGATGTCTTTCTCTTTGTAGCAAGACGAAGTGCTTGGGAAAGATATAAATCCTTTCATATTGTTTTATGCCTCTCCTTGTTCTTCTTTAATTCCCTATTAATTCCTAAAGTAGAGTTCAATGAAATGACTCAACCGATAAGTTGAGGGACTCGCATAACGTCTTAGAGCCCATTTAGATAGCGTATTAGTTTAAGAGGGATAAAATAGTAGGGGTGATTAAATAAGAAGAGTGGACCCACATTAATGTGATTGTTAAGAAGGGAGGATTAAATATTACATGGTTTGGATAAAAGATAAAAAAAAAAAAAGGAGGGATAAGGAGGGTGGATGATGTAAAATCATGTCAAAAGACAAATTCGCCCTTTTATATGCCCATATTGGATTATTAAAATCAATTATATAATTTCAAAAATAATTAATTTATTATACTTAACAAAAATTAAGCTTTAATAAGTCCTTCTAATAATTTTTTATATAAATTAAAATCATTAAATATTCAAAACATGGACAATGATTTTTACAAGTTTTTTGTGGTAAAAAAACATGTAATACAAATACTCATAAACTAATGGCATACTTTTTGTTTAAATTTTTTTCTAAATCAAAAAAAAAAAAGTGACAGGGAGAACAGTTTAATAATTTAACAATTTTTGTTTAACTTTCCCTTGTAAATATTGACATCTGGGTATTTCCCTGTTCATCTTCCCCATTATCATCAGACCAAAAAACAAGAGAAGTCCGGCATCCATCACCTAGGTTTTCCAGCGAGTTTTGAGAGGCAAATCGATGACCGGTCATGGAATTCTGGCGATCAGATTTGGGTCTAGGAAGGTAAAAAGAAATACAAATTTCATGGGTTTTTCTTTTGTTAGAACAATGGTGGTTTTGTGCTTGTGTGGGCGTATTCTGAGAGGGGTACGCCAGTCATTTGATCCGAGAAGCCAAACTACAAATAAAAGTACCCCCTTTTCTGCTTTTATTTAGTCCAGGAGGACGATTTAGTCAAGGATCTTAACCCTCATCCAAACTAGCCCTTAGGTGGAGTAGTTTCTCTTTTGCTAGTTTTGTATTGTAGTATAATCTAGGGAAAATGACCAAAACATGGTTTTTAAAACTAAATATTCCAATTTCATGGTAAGGTTTTTGGAAATGACCAATAACATGAGAAGGAAAAAAATAATTCCACATACATGATACCAATATTTCGATTGACAAAAATACCCCCTGGTAAAAAAATCCCCAATAATTTCCCCTCCCCGTAAATTGACACCTTACGTCCATAATCTAACAAAACTTGCTCCGAGCAACAACAAAACTTGCTCTTTGTATAACCTTGTCATGCACTCTGTATGAAACCACAAGCACCGGACTGTTCTTCTCAAAAAATTTATTTATTATTTTCTTAGGTTTTTAGATGGCATGAACCATGCATACAAGTCCATCCGTTCAACATTCCATTGTCAGTGGGGTGACTTTTGCACTCTTTTTATAACATGAAAAATAATGTACTGTCACTGACATTGAAAAACTTGCTCCGAGCAAGAACAAAACATGCTCTTTATATAACACTGACGTTCATTGTGTATGAAACCACAAGCACTTGACTATTCTTTCCAGAAATTTTATTTATCATTTCCTTGGGTTCTTAGATGGCATGAACCATACATACAAGTCCATCCGTTCGACGTTCCATTGTCAGTGGGGTGACCTTTGCACTCTTTTTATAACATGAAAAACAAATGTCGCATCGCCACCGATTAATCTAAAAAACTTGCTCGGTGAAAACACAAAACATGCTCTTTATATATATCGACGCGTGCATTGTGTATGAAACCACAAGCACGTGACTATTCTTCCCATAAATTTTATTTCTCATTTCCTTGGGTTCTTAGATGGCATGAACCATGCATACAAGTCCATCCACTCCACATTCCATTGTCAGTGGAGTGACCCTTGCACTATTTTTATAACATGCAAAACAATATATTGTCACTGACACTGAAAAACTTGTTCCAAGCAACAAAACAAACGTGCTCTTTGTATAAGCTTGACATGCATTGTGTATGAAATAAACAAGCACCAAACATATTCACCATTAGCACTTATAAACAAATTAAGCTACTCGATTTTGATCCTATGTTTGCTGAACTTGTCCAAGATTCAATTTTTACATGAACAAATCAATCTCAAACTTTTATCAAAACTTGTTAAGCTTACCCAAACTCATGGGCATTTCATCGAACACTTAGTAAGCATAGCTTTAGAAATCAGTAAGCCTTGTAGACTTCTGAAATGAAGAAACTTTGCATTTCGAAAACCCTAACTCTAACAAAGAATTTACTCCGCTCATCCTCATCTTAAGAGCAAATACAGAGTTCAGAATCAATAAATCGAAGGAAATTGGACTTCGCCCACTGAAAACCGCCATAGCTATGTTCCAAATTGGACTTCAATTGGGCATTTCATCAAACAGATTCCATACCAAAAAACCATCCCTTCAGTATCACGCAGCTAATCACCATTCACCTATGAATCCAAGTTGGGTCAATTGTCACTTGGTTCAGTATTTCCTCTAACATTTTAATTGATCAATAATTAAATAACAATTATCAAACAGTTGGTGTGCACATCTACAAAGGTTTAACAATGATCATGGAATAAAATTAATGTCTCAAAAAAAAGGGAGAAGAAGAAGAGGCGGCTACCCAGTGCTTCGAGATGACACAACTGAGGTCGGCAGTGGTACTGCTAGTGCTCGATGGTTGCCCACAGTGGCTTTGATTCACACCGTTGTTTATGCCCTCCTTTAGTTGCGAGAGAGAGAAAGAGCAACGTTGCACAGGCTGATACAGAGAGAGAGAGGGAGAAAAGGCGGAGAAGGTGTTTTTTGTCGATCGATTTAGGGGTGGGAAATGAATGGGGTTTGGTTTGGAGAAGGGAAGGGAGAATTACACTGGGGTATTTTTGTCAGTAAATGTCAAAAACACCATGTATGTGTCATATTTTTTTTCCTTCCCATGCTTATGGAATTTGTGAAACTATGGTCATGTTTTTGGAATAAATTGCTCCAACTACCATGTTTTGGTCATTTCCCCTATAATCTAATACAAAGAATTTATTTATTTATTTTTAAAGAAAATCAAGATATGAAATTGGGAAGGGCGTAGGAAGGTTTTGATGGCTTTAAGCCCAATCATAGTAGGCCTTTCAATATGTGACTGACTCTCTGAGGAATGGGTTTGGGCCCAAATAATCAGACTCACTGTAAAACGACGACTTCCTTTCTTCCCGGCCCCACTCCCACACAGTCCTTTTCACTGAAAGCTCATTCCCAAGTTCGTTGGCAGTTGAAGCCTTAAAGGGAAGACAGCGAGAGATAGAGACAGAGGAGAGAGAGAGAGAGAGAGAGAGAGAGAGAGAGAGAGAGCATACAGCCAACAAGCAACCAATTGCTAGTGGTTGATCTGCCAACCTACGTCAATTAAGTTAATTAATAAACCCCATTGATTTCTTTTACTCCTCCTCTCAACTTCGTCATTCACATCACTCTCTTTCTCTCTCCTCTCCATTGATTCAGATCTCTAACCATGGCAGGCTTCTCCGCCGTGCTAAGACGCACGTACCTCACCGTCTACAACTGGACCGTCTTCGTCGGATGGTAAGTGCTGAATTTGCGTACTTGTATGTGTGTGTTTTGATAGGGGTGTGTGTGTGTTTTGATTATGTTGAATAATTGCAGGTTTCAAGTGCTGTACCTTGCTGTGAAAACCCTAAAGGAATCGGGCCACGAACACGTGTACGACGCCGTTGAAAAGCCTCTCCTCCTAGCTCAATCCGCCGCTGTTTTGGAGGTACGTCTGATCCCTACCTAAAATAACTAATCTGAAACTGTTAGAGCCCGTTTGGGAGCCTAATTGGATTGAATTTTGCATTTTGATTGTGAATTGTAGATTTTTGAATTATGGCCATAAAAGATTATGTATGGTAGAGAGTTCGGAACACTCTGCAGAATAGATTTTGCGATGGAATAGTGTTTTTATTATGGGATTATAATATGTTTTTGTATAACACTTTTAGATTCATGATTATCTTTAGATATTGTTAATTAAAATATAATTTTTTAATTCCACTCCACAAAATTGGGTCCTTGAAAATTTCCCCCTTTTTTTCTACCTCTTAAATATTTATTTGAAAAAATATACAGGTAATTTTATTTTGTGATGGACACAAATGTTACATGATGTCTTTTGCACACGTGGTTTATCATGTGTAGCCTCTTTTATGTCTATCATCCTTTACCCTTTGGTGGTGTCTAATATTGTAGGATGTGGATCGGGAATTTTTAAAATGAGGGGTATAATGAGTCTTGCTCTAATTATCACATAGCAATGTTATATCCAACCTAAAAGCTTAAGCTATTACATAGCAATGTTATATCCAACCTAAAAGCTTAAGCTATTAGGTGAAGAGATACCAACATTATATTTGGCGATCATCCATTTCATATTAAAATGATGTTGATTTTTTCCTTTAATATTCTAGACATATCATCAGAAACTGTAGGTGCCTTTAGATAAATGTGGACTTCAAATGAATGGATTTCATGCCCAATATCAACCAGCATAGAAGCCGATCAAAAAAAATTACATCAACCGGCTTAGAAGAGATGCATTTTTTTGGTATCCCTGTATTACAGTCCTTAACCTGATTGATCGCTAGTAACTTAGTAAGTCCTACTAAATAGTTCCTATTTAAATTCCATCATTTTAAAGCTCTTGAACCCAATGTCGTGATGATATGTTTCTTATAAGTTACAACTGCATTTATTAATGTCAAATCCTTTCATTTGACATCCACATCCATCAATGCAAATGTAGACCTGAGAAATTCTACTTTTTGTTCCAGTAAACTGTCAGATAACCGGCAGAAAATTTTCTTCTTTTCTTTAATTAAAATTCCCAGTACTTGTTTCTTTGATGAGTCTGACACTTATGTATGTTTTTCTTTTGTGTTCTATTCCCATTGGGCAACAGATACTTCATGGTCTAGTAGGTGAGAACAGTATACTTTGTTGAGCTACATTGCATCTTCATGGGAGAGTATATATTTTGTCAAACCAAAGCAATTTTTCTGTACCCGTTTTTGATCTATATTCTGTTTCTACAAAAGGTTTGGTAAGATCTCCAATCACAGCAACACTGCCCCAGATAAGCTCAAGGTTGTTTGTAGTTTGGGGCATCTTATGGAGCTTTCCTGAGGTTTGAAACCCACGTTGTGTATATTTCCCTTATGTTCCTTTTTGAAAAAATGGGACTCACAAATGGAACTCTTGTTTTGCAGGTTCGACTCACGTGCTTTGTTAGCTCTCTGGTTATAAGCTGGTCTATCACAGAGGTTAGCATTGCATCCTTGCTGCTTTAACTACAGGCTTCTAGTTCGAGTCTTCGAGCTGTAGTTAGTGAATTATGGTAACCCTCATCAGGGTCACCTTTACTCACTAACAGTGAGCTACACCGTTGATGGCAGCTCACACTACCTGTAACATAACTGTTAGTCCACTTCCTCTAGTAAATAGTAACCACCACCGCTACCTTTGATCTTTATCAGTGCTCTATGGAATCTGCTTTGAAATCTAGGTAGGTTTGAGGTGAGAAATTAGACTCTTTGCCCTTGACTCTCAGGCTTGCATCCTCAGATACGGAAACCTTTAAAGTTCGAAAGTTTGGAAAGAAAGTACTGGACAAGGGGCCCTATTAATAGCATTTTTGGGTTTCTTGATACTTTGTACAGAAAGCTGATATAAGATAATTGTAGAAATAAGAAGAATTCAACGTTAAATTATCCGGTAAATGACTAGATACAATGTACTAGAATTAGTACAATTGCACTCATAGTTGTCTGGTCATACAAATCAACTATAATCTAGATGCAAGAGAACCATATGATGGATGATGAGTCGGGAACTTATTGATCCAAAAGTCTTGAATTGTTTCCCTATGATAATGTCTTTGGCGTCTTCATTTGGACAAGTTTATAATTTATTCAATCTTTTCATTCCTGGTGGTGTTAGATTATTCGGTATTCTTTCTTTGGCACAAAGGAGGCTCTTGGTTTTGCACCTTCCTGGCTCTTGTGGCTCAGGTTATACATGCTAAATTTGAATCTCTTTATTTTGTCTTTTATTCCTTCTTTAGAGAAATCTTATTGAAGATATTTACTGCAGGTATAGCACCTTTTTGTTGCTGTATCCTTCCGGCATTACGAGTGAAGTAGGTCTAATATATGTTGCTCTTCCTTACATTAAGGTAATAAACTCAGTGATGCAAACATTTTTTTTGTACTTTCACTAGATTATTTCCCAATTGGTTTTTCTTTGAGCAAGCTTTTCAGGTTCATCTGGTAGCCTGCTGCTTGTGTTAAAGCTCACATTTTGGACATTGCTATATATGCGGTGATTTATAGCAACGGAAAAAAAACCAGCGTATATATAGCACTGATCCACCGGAAGTTTTTGTATATACCCTTTGATTATATGCGAGAGAACAGTACGTGTATGACGGATTAAATTGCGATGCTTGCAGGAATCAGAGAAATATTGTATTCGGATGCCTAACAAGTGGAATTTCTCTTTTGATTACTTCTATTCTGCAATTCTTGCCCTCGGAATCTACGTCCCGGGTATGACTTTAGCAGAAACAATTTCTCTTCTGATTACTTCTATCTTGCTTGCAATTTGTTTGTAATGAATCCGACGATGGTGTGATCTTGCAGGCAGCCCTCACATGTACAATTATATGCTTGGACAGAGGAAGAAAGCTCTCTCAAAATCAAAGAGGGAGTAGAATGGCAGTTTGAGGTTTTCACCGTGTTTCTAGATTTTTGTTTGTGAAGCAGACTGTGGCTGAGTTTATGCTATGCATTGTTGTAGTTAAAAAGAGTCCGTTCTAAGCTTTCAGAGCGGTCTCAGTGTAACATCGTTGGTTCTCTTATCACTATCGTGTTTCAGTTCAGAAAGTGCCTGTGTCCTGTTCTGTAACATTCTGGTACTCATAAAACTGTTACTGGTTTGCAAACCCGTTCCATACAATAATTCATTGAGGTCAAATCCATGGGATTTTATATCGTTGATGAACTTTCCAGCGTAACGCTTATAAAACATCCCGTTGACAACAGATCACAAATTCACCACTGGAAAGATCAACCAAAATGGTCACATTTTTCATTTTCAAATTTTGGTTGTTTTGATGGTAGAAGCAGAATTCATTTTGCCATAATTTTTTTCAAAATTGAAAGGATAAACAGAACTCCAAGCAGGACTAAAACAAAAGAACAGTGGATAACTCGAAGCATTCGATTCAACACTAGCCAAACTTAACAACTAGACCGAACAATTCTACCAGTCTTCCTCCAATTAAACTTCTTTCTCGTTCAGCTGGGGTACGGTAACCTGCACAAGAATTGAAAAGCCAATTGTTAAGGCCAGGTCCGCCGAAGGAACCATGAAAAGAATTAGCTCAGTTTCGATGACACAAATCTTGAAAAGAAATTGAAAACACGATCCCGGTAAGGTAAACTCCACTCGACCCAATTCAGTTTGTAGATGCAAGAAATTATCTCACCCCAACTTAAGGGATATTGTGTCCGAGCTTTCATAGTCCTGTACATGGCCAGCAGAGTTGCATGGATTGGTGACAGAATCTGATGACTGGCCTTCTTCATAAACAACGTTATCCGAATCAGCAACAACATTTTGTCGAGCGTTAGATGCTTCCATCACCTACGACGAAATGTTACATTAGCTTCATCAAAATTTGTGGAGGAAAAAATAATGCCTGAATCAAGAAGGGTTTATGCGTAACTCATACTTGCTGTCTCAGTCTCTCATTCTCTTCCATAAGATGCGTTCCCTGCATGTTTTGTTAGTTTCAAGGGCAAGTAAGGAGGGGAGAGAATTGGAAAAAAAACAGCAATTAATTTCAGAAGCATAAAGACCCAACATTTAAGTAATATCTACAGATTTATGTTGCATGGACTTGGGTATGAGTGTCGGGTGTTGTATGTGTCTAATGGTCGGACTGATGCATTTTCTATATCAAGGACACTGGGCAACGCCAAAATATACATACATATCTTTCATTTTCCAAGAGAAATGATGTTTACAAGGCGCCTTGGGGCAATTCATGCATAGGAGTCTTGCGGATAGTTCATAAAAAATTAGATTTGCAATATGTACTTGCTAGATGAATGTCCAACTAAACATATCAGACACGGATCCCACACCCTTCGAATATCCGACACCGGTACTTTAGACATTTTGAAGGATCCATGTGACATAGCTGCAGATCCAAAACCGACCTCCGTTTGCCGATAAAGAGCTCTAAAGATGCAAGTTACTTATAGAAACCCCTGTCAAATTGTTTTCATTTCGCAATATCACGATGTCGTGCCTGACCTTTTGTTGAAGCTGGGTGATCTCTTTCATAATTTTTTCAGCCTGCCACATTAACAAAATCCTGTTAAAAGATAATCCTGATCAAAGTGAAGAAACTACAACTATTGGATTAAAACAATGGACAAAATACAGATGGGACATATGGACACCTTTTTCTCTATCACACGGCTCAATCCAACTTCAAGGGATCTCTCTAGCTGCTGTAATTCTTCAATGTCTAGTCCTCGGAGCTCCTCTCCCCTCATCTGCCTGTTAGCAAAAGCATTACGTCCCATATGCTGGAGCATCAATACACTTTCTGTACGTAACTGTGTTTGGTGTGATACAAACATATACCTGAGTTGATGGCTTTTGTCCACCACTTCCTTGCTCAATCTGGAGTAGTTGCTGTCTTCCACTAGCTACAAGAAACATCTCTTGTTGTTTTACCAAAGATGAATAAACTACGAATCGGTAACGAAGGCTTGGAACCGAATTCATGCATTCCCTTGGAATACTCTTTCGATGTTTGGTTCGATACAAAATGAGAGTGTACGTACCAAATGGCACTACTATTACTCCATTTAGGTAAATGGCTATTCCATTGAGAGGCCAAGCTGTTGGAATTCTAAGCTATACAATGTACCTGGATATTGGCATATGAAGAGTTTTTACACATGGTTCATGTATGTGTAGTGGTACATGAATTAAATCAAGAGTCATTCATGTATATAGAGTCATTCATGTATGGAGTCTAAGGGTTTGTTCATGAACCTATTTATTGTCTAGTTTTGTGCAGTTGTCTAGATACATCTTAGGATAGTTCTATAAATTGGTTAAGTGTTTTGAGTCAATTTGTAAGGTAGTTGTTCACACAACATTTTAGTTTTTTATAAGAGTATTTTCATTTCGAGAGCACAATTTCTCTTGATCGTTTCTTTGATCACAACAATATTGTGATGTCTCAATTACCCCAATTTCCTCGCTTGGATGGGAAGAACTACAACTATTGGAGCATTCAAATGAAGGTCTTACTTGGTTCTCAAGAGTTATGGGATATTGTGGCGACCGGTTATGAAGAACCAGCTGAAGGAGTAACTCTTATTGTAGCTCAAACAACCAAGCTGAATGCAAATCGTAAGAAAGACAGGAGGGCTTTGCTTATGATTTATCAAACAGTGACTGAAACTGTTTTCCAACGAATTATAGTAGCAAAAATGTCTAAGAAAGCATGAGATATACTCTTCACTTCATAAAAAGGTGATGACAAAGTGAAGATGGTGAGGCTTCAATCCCTGAGGTTTGAGTTTGATTCACTAAAGATGAAGGATTCTGAAAGCATTGAAGATTATTTTAATCGGGTAATTTTCGTTGTCAACCAATTGAGATTGAATGGTGAAAAGATTGATGATCAAAGAGTAGTTGAGAAGATACTACGAAGCGTAACCCGCAAATTTGAAGTAATTGTCGCTGCAATTGAAGAGTCAAAAGACGTGTCTACTTTGTCTGTGGAGAGTTTAATGGGATCACTACAGTCTCATAAATTTCGGATAAAGCAATGTGATTCTTCTCCTCTTGAGCAGGCTTTCCAAACACAAGTTTCTCTAAGGGGAGGCTTCAGAAGCGATAGAGGATGTGGCTCTTCTCGTGGAAAAGGAAGGAATAATGAAGCAAGTGGTCATAGTCAGAAAGATGATAGTTAGTCATACAATAGAGGAAGAGGTCATGGCGTAAGATAACTAGAAGGTGAGAAAAATTCAGGTCACTCTTCTTCTAATACAGGAAGAGGGAAAGGATGGGCTTCTTTGAAAAATACCCAATGCCATTACTGTGAAAAATTTGGGCATATCAAGAAATATTGCAAGAAAAGAATTGCAGATGAAGAGAAGAACAATTCCAATTTTACGCATGAGAAAGATCAAAACAAAGGAGCCGAAGCCAATTCTTTGTTTCTCACATACGGTGAAATAGATGCTTAGTTTGGTGAAAGATGGTATGTTGACAGTGGATGTAGTAATCATACGACTGGAAATAAGAAAGTATTTGTGGAGCTAGATCAATCTACTCAAAATGAAGTCAGAACTGGTGATGGTAAGAGGCTCTCCGCAAAGGGAAGCGGTGTTATCCTTGTTCACACAAAGAAAGGGGTAAAGCGAATTTATGATGTTTTGTATGTTCTAGGCCTCGAGCACAATCTTTTGAGTGTTGGACAACTTTTATTGAAGGGTTATGAAGTCAACTTAAAGGAGGACATGTGTGAGATCAAAGACAAGAATGGTGCTCTCATTACTAAGGTGGGCATGACTCCGAGTAAGATGTTTCCGTTGAAGTTTCAAAATTATTTTGGGTCTTGTTTCAACACTTTTATCAAGGATAAGTCTTGGTTGTGGCATTTTCGTTTTGAGCATTTGAGTTTCAAAACTCTTTCTATAATGAGCAAAGAAAAGGTTTTGAATGGCCTTTTGTTGATGTGCAAAAGAAAGTTCGTGAAGGATGTGTTCTTGGAAAACATCACAGAAAATCTTTCCCAATTGGAAAAGCAAGAAAAACAACAAAACCACTTGAGTTGATACATTCAGATCTTTGTGGGCCAATGAATATTACTTCAGTTGGAGGTAATCGTTATTTTCTCACTTTTAATGACGATTATAGTAGAAAAACTTGGGTTTATTTTTTGAAGGAAAAATCTGAAGTATTTGGATATTTCAAAAGTTTCAAGGCTTTGGTTGAAAAACAAAGTGATTTTTTGGTGAAAACTTTGCGTACCGATCGTGGTGGTGAATACATTAATGGAGAATTTGAAAATTTTCTCAAAGAAAATGGCATCCAACATCAGTTTATTGCTCGATACACTCCTCAACAAAATGTAGTTTCTGAAAGAAAAAATCGAACAATTGTGGAGTTAGCTAGAAGTATGTTGAAAGCCAAGAGAGTTCTTACTCTTTTTTGGGTTGAAGCTATGACTCGTGTTGCCTATCTTTTGAACCGTGTCTCATCCAAAAGTGTGGCAAAAGTGACTCCTCAAGAAGCTTGGAGTGGACACAAACCAAACCAAATGTTGATCACTTGAGAATTTTTGGAAGTATTGCTTATTCACATGTGCCAGATGAAAAAAGGAAGAAGTTGGATGACAAATATGAAAAATGCATCTTTGTGAGGTATAGTGAAGTTTCGAAGGCTTACCAGTAGCATAATCTGATCACAAAGAAACTTATTGTCAACAGAGATGTAAAGTTTGATGAAGAAGAATCTTGGAACTGGGATGGAGATGATGAGCATGAAAAATCAGGTTGAGTTGAATTGGAGGAAGAATTCAATGAACAAAATACTGAGGCTGAAGGGAATGAAGAGGTCAACACTCCAACTTCTCCACTTCCTACTTCTCCATTTTCTTCTCCGTCGTAGTCATCTTCGAGATCAAGTTCAAGCGCAGTCCCTGGAAAGGCAAGAAACCTAAGAGAACCCTATGAATCTACCAGGAATGTTTTGGAATAAGACTTGGCTAATTTTGCTTTATTTGTTGATGCCGACCCAATCAGTTTTGAGCATGTTTCTAAAGAAAAGAATGGAGGCTAGCTATGGATTCAATACATAAAAATCAAACTTGGGAGCTTGTGGATCTTCCAAATGGGAAAAAGCCAATTGATGTGAAGTGGGTCACAAATTTGAACGCGAATGGGGAGATTGATAAGTTCAAAGCTCGCCTTGTTGTCAAAGGTTACAACAAAAAATATGGTGTTGATTTTCGAGAAGTGTTTGCTCCTGTTGCTCGTCTCGAGACAATTCGAACAGTGTTATCCTTGGCAGCTCAAAATAGTTGGAGAGTTTATCAAATGGATGTCAAATTAGCTTTTTTGAATGGTTTTCTTGAAGAGGAGGTGTTTATCAATCAACCACCAAGTTATGAGAAGGTCGGTTATTGTGATAGTGACTGGGGTGGAAGTGTTGATGACGGAAAAAACACATCTGGTTATGTTTTTAACATTGGTTCATGTGTTATTTCTTGGGCATCAAAGAAGCAATCAGTTGTCGCTCTTTCTACAGCAGAATCTGAGTACATTTCACTTTCCTTAGCATCTTGTCAAGCTCTTTGGATAAGATGGATCCTAGAAGAACTCAAGCGTCATCAAGTGAAAGGCACATCGCTATATTGCGACAATAGTTCAGCTATTTCACTCACTTCATGGCAAAAGCAAGCACATAAGGATCAAGTTTCATTTCATCCATGACTTGGTCAAAGATGGAGAGATTGTTGTGAAGTATTGTAAGACTCAAGATCAACTTGCAGATATCTTTACGAAGGCTTTGAAGTGTGATACTTTCAACAAAATGAAAAAGAAGCTTGACATGGTAGTTGTCTAGCATAAGGGGGGCTGTTGGAATTCTAAGTTATACAACGTACCTAGATATTGGCATATGAAAAGTTTTTACACATGGTTCATGTATGTGTAGTGGTACATGAATTAAATCAAGAGTCATTCATGTATATAGAGTCATTCATGTATGGAATCTAAGGGTTTGTTCATGAACCTATTTATTGTCTAGATACATCTTAGGATAGTTCTATAAATTGGTTAAGTGTTCGAGTCAGTTTATAAGGTAGTTGTTTATACAACATTTCAGTTTTTTATAAGAGTATCTTCATTTCGAGAGCACAATTTCTCTTGATCGTTTCTTTGATCCAACACAAGCTTGCTAGGAGTCACCATTTTATTCTCTAAATCATCCCAGTGAACCAAACACTACCTATGAGTTTCAAATTTGGCAACTTACGAAACATTACCATAGGAAGTAACGGAAGAAATAACTTACTTGAAGCTCAGTACAAGGTTGCTCCAGTTTATCCAGATTCTTTGAGTGCAACTTATGCCGTTCGAGTATTCCCTTCATGCTTTAGAATGAGAAATATTACAGAAAGTTACTTGCTATGCATACATACGAAGAATATTGCAGCTATTGGGTACTTAAAGCACAAATTAAGGTAGAAAAACTCAAAGTTTAATAAACTGAAACACTCATTGTCAAGCTTCTTCTCATAGAGAGGAAGAATAATGTGCCAAGATCGCCTTGAGCTTAGATACAAGCCATCGCATGATGCATTCAATCAATTCGAAACCAAGAGGATGTTAATAGAATTACGTGTCCTCTCCCGCAAACAGGCTTGATACGTGAATTCTCACCCAATTAAGCCTCTTGGTGGGAAAGGATTTACACCATATACAAGCAATTAAGTAAGATCAAAGTTATCAATCCCGAACTGCCAACTATACTGTTTTCTCTATTAGGACGGTACGTACTAGTACTGGTGTGTATCTTGGTATCGCTCTAGATTCACCGCAACAAATATTTTATACTATATTTTTAATATATTTCTGAATAACAAAAAAACTTAAAGTAGAGAGATAAAGTAAATTCTAACACTTGCAATGCCTTAACATTAATCCTAATGACAAATCAAGATGATTAACATTTTTCTTTGATACCCAGTCACCCAGATGTTTGGGCTTGCTTATGTGCAACTCAATTAATTCTGGGGCTCTGGAGGTAATGACCAGGATAACCCCCAGTCAAGGTTTTGAATACTAGTTTATGTAACGGTCGTGAATTTTTAATAATCTTCATAAAAAATAATTTTAAATTTCTAAAATAACCCGTACTAGTCGAGTATCAGCCGTAACGGTCGTAAATAGGTTCGTGTAACGGATACAGATTGATATGTAACGGGAACCTGCCGTTACGCATGTGATTTTTCGTCTCACCGGTATAGAGGAGTCTAATGGTGTCGGAGAGGCCAAAAACCGTTACGTAGCGGCTAACAAAGCATGCCCCAAGAACTTGTTGGCAAAGGGAATTGAACCACAAAACAAGATGATTAACATATTACACTTTCTACCGGCTGAGATTCCAAATACAAGCCTGGTAAGTGGTATCAACCAATACATGCCGGTATTTTGGTCGGCACGGAACACCTAGATACGTGTACCGTTTTATTGCCAGTACGATATGGGATTGAGGACAGTGAGTTAGAAACAGCCAAAAAAACACAATTACATGGAGAAGTCACTCTTCTC
The DNA here is from genome assembly GCA_022606695.1 of Vaccinium macrocarpon. Taxonomy (NCBI): domain Eukaryota; kingdom Viridiplantae; phylum Streptophyta; class Magnoliopsida; order Ericales; family Ericaceae; genus Vaccinium; species Vaccinium macrocarpon. The sequence goes on along the minus strand of CM040172.1, from coordinate 2,078,601 downwards.
ACTTCTCTCAAACAAATCCTCCTCTTTGATGTCTTCTCGCACAATCTAGCCCACCTGGTTTGTAACTTACTATCGAACCCCTCCTGGGTTCTCCCTCAAACAAATCCATTAAATTTTTTTCCATCACAATCACTACAAAATCTAGCTGCAAATGGTAGCTCATCGTCCACCTGGACCACCTCGGTCTTTGGTGGTTGCTAGCACCTTCTTATGCTTCAATTACCCCACACCACACCCAACACTTCTTCAATCTCACCTCGTCCCACTATCTTAATTTTGTTCCCTAACAAGTAGGGACACAACAACCCAATGGCTTACTGCAGTGGTTAATTGGCAGAGCTTATTATTCCAAGGTCTAGGGTCGATTCTCTCCAACAACAATTTTTTCTTGGGGGTACCTCACCTCCAGGCCCAGTCCTGAGATTTTCGTAGCCCCAAACAATAATGTAAAAAAGGGCCCTACGTTTATTCTAGAAACAGAATTAAAGAACTAACATTTATTTCAAATGATAAATACCATGTTCCATATTTTGTTTTTTTTGTAATTCGTGTCTTCATGTTAATAAAAAAATAGTTTTCAGTCGTAATTGCTTATTCTTATTGCAAGAATTAGAAAATTAATTGAAATGTGCAAATTGATGCAAACATTTTATGCATACACACGGAGTGTTTTATTTATTTTTTCCCTAATTACGACACCGGCAATTTTTTTAAAAAAAGTCGGCAAACAGTAAGGATGTAATGGAAGTATATGTTCACACAATTGAAGGAAGAGGGGGAAAAAAATTACTGCGTTTAGTTGTTGCACTGACTCATGGGAAGAAAGAAAAAAAAAAGAAAAAAAGAAGAGAAGGTAGAAAAAGAAAACTGACTCATGATAAGAAGGAAAAAAATGAAGAGAAGATAGAAACTGACTAAAAAAAAGTCGGCAAACAATAAGGATGTAATGGAAGTATATGTTCACACAATTGAAGGAAGAGGGGGAAAAAAATTACTTCGTTTAGTTGTTGCACTGACTCGTGGGAAGAAAGGAAAAAAAGAAAAGAAAAGAAGAGAAGGTGGAAAAAGAAAACTGACTCATGATAAGAAGAAGAAAAATGAAGAGAAGATAGAAACTGACTATGTAAGAAAAAAGAAGAGGGAAGAAAATGTAGAAAAGGAAAAAAAGGGCCCATGGGAATTGAACCCAAACCATTCACAAAGAATCACACAAGCTTTTCCACTAGGCCAAATGCTTTTTTTGCTTCTTATAGCACAACATTAGACATTTATTACTTGTCATAAACATATATATATATACACACCTAATTGGGGCCCTAAAAATAGACTATTTTTGGTGGGCCCCAGGTTCAGGCCTACCCAGCCTGTCCACAGGGCCGACCCTGCTCACCTACATAAAAGCGTGGAAATGACTGAAGTTCATCGAGATTAGTTAAATTCATCAAGACACTCTTCATTACCCCAAAAAACCTAGCAATAAAGTCAAGCTTATCCTTACAATAAAGCCATCCTCTTTACATTAGTCCTCTCAGAACAATTAAAAACATGCAACATTAGGAAACTTAATACTGCTCATTTAAGAAAAAGTAATTGATGTAGTAGTAGTATCACTGGAACAAAGCTAAGCTGTTGTCTGATTTTCTGTCTGCTTCACAGCCGCTAAGGCCTACGACCGCTTGAAGCACTAACTGCTCTTGCACAAAAAGTGATCATGAAAAATTGACAACCGCTACACCGAATTTCAGCTAAAGTATGTCTGCTCCTCTCGCCACTGTTACGTGAGCCGCTACTGCTATTTTACACCTTGTCGCAAACCCTCCATATACAGTACAATGACGAAAACTTGACTGACCCTAAAATAAGTCTACCAAATAAGATTGTTGCACTTGTATATATCTTGAATAATCAAACTAAAAAACCCAAAGATCACAACTTCTGTAAAAGTTTGTTTCGAACTTGTGGAAAAGAATAGAGGAAAGGAAACTTAAATTTTTTTCTCTTACATTGTTTGGTTTGACGAGAAAGAGGAGAGAAAATAGAGTGCACAGTACCATTTCCCTGTTATTTTTCCCATTTCGCTCCCATTTTCTTTTCTTTTTTTTTTCCCCTCCGTTTCTCCCACTTCCCTCAAGTTCCAACCTAACATAGTACTGTACAACTCTAGAGATCTGTTAGAGTTACTGTTACTGTTTTATTTACAGTATTTATTTTGTACAGTACCTCGGAAGATTAGAGTTACTGTCACTGTTGAAGCACAAGAACCGGAGAGGATTTAAAGACAGCGAGTATATGAGAAGTTAAACACAAGAGAACTATTTGAGAGAGAGAGAGAGAGAGAGAGAGAGAGACCTTGAGCTGGAGTAATCAAAGAGCTTGCCAGTAGAGGAGAAGATGATGAGGGCAACATCTGCATCACAAAGAACAGAGAGCTCTTCCGCCTTCTTAAAAAGCCCTCTTCTTCTCTTCGAAAAAGTCACCTGCCTCGCCGTCGCGTTACTGATTTTCTTTATCTCTATCTTCTCTCTCACCATCTCTCTCCCTCTCTCTCTATATAGATGTATATATTCTTCTGTATTCGCGAATTGAATGCAGAGAGAGAAACAGAAATAAAATCACTGCTTCACAGACAAACAACACAACACAGAGAATAAACCAACAAACAAAGAAATGAGGCAAAAAAAAAAAAAAAATGAGACGGTACTTAATAGTATTTCTATATTTAGAAAGGGACAGGGTTGGGGACAATTTTTTTAGCAAATTGAAGGAAACCCAGAAAGTCTAAGAGATAGATGGAAGACCCATCTGGATAATTCTTTTTTCAGATCCAGATGAAGAGGGTCTCTATTGGGAAAAAGGAAAAAAACCCAAATCTTGAAGATGCAGTGGTCTGTCTATTTGAGTGAAAAATAGAGACTTGAATTTCTTGCTTACCAATTTGGGGTCTTGCTGGTCTGTTTTTGGTGTAGTGTGTTGTTGGGATTTGGCCAATGGCGTGGATGGATGATTTTGTTTGCTTTTTGGAAACTCGTTGCTGTGGGGAGAAAAGTCACCAATCTTGGAGAGAGAGAGACAGAGAGAGAGAGCGAGACAGAGGAGAAGGGAGTTTGATTCTTTGCGAATAAAGGGGGAGGCTATTTCTGGTGAAGCAAGGTGCCATCTCGGAACATTTGTTTAAGCGTTCGTTACTGAAAAAGGGTTAAAAAGAGCATTTGGCATAAACAAGGTGATAAAGCGTAGAACATTTTTATGATTAAGGAAAATCACGCACAAAATGAGGGAAGACATAAAGTACCAACTGATGGATCCATTTACATTAGTACTACAGTATTTTAACTATTTACTACTGTATTTATGATACTTGATTGAACTGGATTTGGAGAGTCTACTGTGTACTAAGTGCATGGCACAGTGTCGTTGCTCATCTGGCTATTCATTGTGGAAATCACGGCTCGAATTAAATTCAATCTCATGTGAGACTCATTACTTGAATTTTAATTGAGCCATGACCAGATAGAGGGCATGACACAGTGTCATGAACCTAGTGCACAACAGGGACCCCCCAACACGCAAATTCTAATCTGTTGGATTATTAGTTCTTTTAATTTCTCTATAATGGCCAATTAAGATGAACCAAATGTTATGTCCGTAACAATTAGGATTATTAGTTCTTTCGCATTCATAAAAGCCCAACGACACTTAAAACGAACCCATCCGAAATACACTGATAAAATCTAGGAAGAATAACTCAGAAATCAACCGATAATAAACAATAAAGCACTAGAGTAAGAGAACAATCCGAATCCTCTAAACAAGAGTCTCTACTCATCTAACACATATTGCACGGCGTAAACAGATCGGATACGCTAGTCAACCGAATCAAAGTCGGGTTTAGTGTGAGTCTAATAGGAAGGAGAAAAAGGTCTTTACGGATCGTAAGCCGGTGGGATTGCACACTAACAAAATAAAAACTGTACATCAAAGAACAGAAAACAGCCAGTCCACTCAACAAAAACCGAGTCAACCCGAGTCACACTGATTTTACCGAGTTAAGACAAGTTGGAGGTCGTGTGTTCAACTCCTATCTCTTCTTTTATTTAAGCCACAAAATTTGAAAGGTTATCAAATAAGAATGATTGTTGATGTTTGAACCCTTGACCTCTGATTCCAAAACCAATGACTTCCTTCTTGTCGTTAGACCAACAACATTCATTGTATAACAATCCAGTAGTTTTATTATATATTTTGAACCTATGATGGTAATAATAATTTCCCTAGTATTTTTTCCCCTGAATTTTAATTTTCTCCCTTTTTTTTTTAAAGAAAATGATGAGAAAATTGTTTAACTTAGATATTTTTTTTTTATTTTTTTATTTTAGAGATCTTTTATATAGTCCCTAGTCTTCAATAATTTCTTGTCTGATATTAGGTTTAGAATCAATTTTACACAATTTCTTGTCCCTAACAAAATCATTGACTAGGAAAAAAATTACACAATTAAAATTAATAAGATGGCCCCACTGGATTAGATTTCTGAATCTGTCTCTAATCATAAATATAACACCCGGAACAAATATTAGACATTTTCACATTTCAACTATTTCAGATGGGAAAAACTTTACTTAAGTATTAACTTAATGAATATAGCTTTATGCAATGGGGTGATGAAGGGGTGTTTATGTTTTCAGGACGTGAATTGTAATGGAGAGGGGGATTGGTGACGGTGGAGATGAGCAATGCTGCCTTAATTTCAGAATGTCCCGAAATTCTTCGCTTGTAAATGAATATAATTATGATTTTTTTCTTTTAAGGATAAATTTTACTTACCTCCCCTGAGGTTTCTGACAATTACAGGACCTCTCCAAAGGTTTCTAAAATTCCACTAACCTGTCATACTTTTGAAAATAAATGTCAGATACCTCCCTTCTGTCAACTTCCTTTAGAAAAGGTGACGGAAAATGATGATGCCATGCTTCTCTCCCTCCCCCCCCCCCTCTCTCTCTCTCTCTCTCTCACACACACACACACACTCTCCTCTTTTTATTTTAAATCTTAAAATGTTTATAACTTTTATATTATATATTTATTTTTTTTATGAAATTTATATGTTTAAAATCTACTCGAAGAGATCTACAAAATGAGATCCATATTAAATGTGAAATTATGTAAAGATAAAATCTTATTTTTTCAATGTGAATTTTAATTATAATGTTACATAATTTTATTTTTTTCAATGTATAAGTCAAAATTTCATGCCAAAATTGTATGAAACATCACAAATTCTTCTTGTTTAACAATTTATTTTTTTCCAAATACATTCTTAATTAAATGAACATGGTAAATTTGCAACTCCATTTTTTTTTACTGATTGGTGACTTTATTCCAATAAAATTTCAAATTTTCATGCAAATTTTAAAGACGAGTGACTTTTTATCTGGAACGGCGCCTAAGAGGTAAACAATATGGAGTAGATGTGTACTTTTTTTAGTCAAAACATAGCATTAGGTCTAATTATTTGGTGTTCATAGAGTTCCGTCGAAAATCACTTCAACACCATACATTCTTGTAGGACCCATCATTTGCATGTAGTACTGGAGCAATCAAAACACAATTGAATAATTCCTTCATATTTTTGGAGTTAACCATTATTCTAAGGCTGTGTTTGGATGACCGAAACCTTGAGTAGGAATAGAAGTTTAATTATCGGGAATCAAATTTTTGAAAATTCGGTGTTTGGATTAATTCAGTAATCTTTTGCGAAAAACAATTATTTTTGATAGTTCGTAAAGTCAACTACTTTTCTTAATGAATGAGCCCCATGGGAATCTCACTCAATTTAGGAATGTGATTCTTGGATGGATGTGTTATCAGAAATCACATTCCTACTCTTGTCTTTTCCAAAACATCAGAATAAAAGAAGCATGGAATCACATTCTTGTCTATTCTAAGCATTGGAATCATGAAAAGAAGGCATCACATTCTCATTCACCCTTGAGATTGCTATCATCCAAACTGAGCTTAAGGGATTGAAAATGAGGTGGGTGAAAATGTAACCTTCACCAAATGAATGAGAGTACAAGATGCTAAGATTGACCATTTGACCTACCTTGTTGTGGTGAGGTTTTAGCACATCACTTGCTACCTCCCCCAAAACGACGTAGTTTTGGTGGTTTGAAGGGGGACCCTGATTGCATTGTTGAAGCCCCATTTGGAACTCAATTGATTTATTGATATTTTTGAGCATAGAAAGACTATTCAAATCTCTTATTATTCTTAAAATATTTTATGGGTTCCTAGAAATTTTTTTTTGCTCAATCCACATCAGTAAGGGTTTTTGTAGAATTTGTAAGACTTAGTATGTGTGACTCTAAGTGTGTTGGTAAAGCCTCGTTTGGAGCTCAATTGACTTATTAATTTTTGGGGCTTTTCAGGTTTCACAAAAATGATCAAGTCATAATAAGAAGAAAGAAGATTGTCTAATAGTAGGATAGAACTACTCGGGTAGGAAGTCAAAACTAGCTAGACGGAGGTTTGGTCCCACTCGGTCTGATGATTCAACTCTACTATTTTGTATTAATATATACAACTTCAGTCGGACTCTGAACTTCAATCCCATTCTTTCTGGTCCTAGGGATTTTGCGCTTGAAAAAAAAAACCTTGGGGCGTATCCTCTACAACTTGGGATTAGCGTATCGCTAGTACATACTCAGCTGCTGGCACTGCTACTTAAAGTGCTTTCCTAAGGCATTCTTTTTTAGCTTAAAATTGAAGTCACTGGGTCCCTTAGCGAGCTTGAAAGTGAAAAGCCGAGTCAATAAGGTAGTCAGTTCTTTCTCTTCTTAAATAAAGTCAAACTCTTACGATGTGTTTGGCTAGAGGATAAGAGGCCTGCTATACCAAGCGCCCCTCTTCCTTCTCCTGGTCCCACACGATCTCCGGTATTTGGCTTCGTTTTCTTCCTCCCGAAGTATATCACTATTTGGATATGGAATCCACCTGCAAGTGGATTTGCTAACGATAGATTCACCCCTGTTGTTAGCTAATCCAGGGTTTTTTTGTACCAAAATACCCCTCCAAATCCACCCTCTCTCTTCTTCTGTGTATAACGTCATCATTGTGGGTAGGGTTCGAAGAGAGGAGAAGAGAGAGGCGATGTTGGTTCCTTCCTAGTGACTCCATTTTCGATCTTTATGGACTTCGATTTTGAGCTTTTTACAGGTAAATAGGCTTCACATGGTTTCTGTGGGTTTTTCATGCAATTTATGGGTTTGATTCGAGCAAATTTTTACCCTAGAAACTTTAGATCTGAGTTTGACTTGAGCATATTTTTGCCCTAATACCATCGTTTGCAGTGATTTCTGGTATTCCACTCACTATTTGTGCGAATAACTTGATATCTAGGTTTGATTTGAGAACATTTTTGCCCTAATACCATTGTATTTTGTGATTTTTGCCTTATGTCTTCATTTCTAGGTTTATGTTGAGGTATTTTATCTTCTTTCCAGTTGACTATTCTGAATGTTGCCCTTTTTATGGGCTTCAATTGATTTGTCAACTATTTCTGGGATTGAATTGATTTGTGAGTGATTTCATTTAGCCCAATGTTGGAGATTCCATTACTGACTGCCCTAATGTGTCAGATTGTGTGTTGTCCATATTTTCTGAAATCCACCCTTATCTGAGCCCTAATTTTTTGGTAGTGTACCATGGTATTGTCGCAATCTGAGCTCAGTATGGTTATATATATTTTTGCCCTTATGTTATGTTGCCTAATAACGCGAAAATCTGAGCCCTCTGAGTTATTGATTTGGTTTGGTCTATTGATTGAAACGTTTTGTAGTTACACGAACAAGTTTTTCTAATGCCAAAGTTTTATTTACACACAGATGGCTAGCTTAACCAAACGAGAACGAAGAAAGAAGTCAAACCGTGATGCAATGTTAGTTGTGATATGTTTCATGAGAGTTGTCAATAGTGTTTTTAATTGTACTTGTTAATTAATGACTTGATTGAGGAAATGGTTCGACGAAGGGAGCGGAATACTCCTCTTATTGAACAACCTAATATATACCAACAACAAATTATGAGCCTCAATAGATTAGTAAATGGTAGTGACAAACACTGTCACGACAATTTGAGGGTAAATATGCATGTGTTTATGAAGTTGTGCCTATTGCTTAAGCAAAGAGGCTTAGAAGACTCTAGGAATGTAATCGTCGTTGAGAAAGTTGCGATCTTTTTGTGAATCCTCTCGCACCATACGAAGAATAGGCGTACCACTTTCCAGTTTTGGAGGTTAGGGGAAACAGTTAGTAGACATTTTAACATTGTTTTGTTGAAAGTGTTGCGGCTTCACGATGTGTTGTGGCATCGTCCCGAACCTATTCCTGCTAATGAACTGGATGCTAGGTGGAAATGGTTTGAGGTACATCTTTGTAGAACATTGAATTTCATGAATTCCTATTTCGCTTTTAAACGATACATTGACCACTAATCAATTTCCCTGATCTGTAATAGAATTGTTTAGGGGCTTTAGACGATACGTTCGTACCTATCCTCCCCCCAACTGAACACAAGGCATGGTATAGGTCAAAGAAGGGTGACTATGTGACAAATGTATTAGAAGTGGCTAGTCGAAACCTAGAATTCATATACGTTTTGTCTGGTTGGGAAGGGTCAGCCACAGACTCGAGAGTGCTCCGAAACGCCCTCGTAAGGCTTCACAGGTTGAAAATCCCGAACGGTACGTGACATTTAAAAAGCTTCCATTACACTACGTATTTTACAAAACTTATTCACGTAGGGAATTTACCCCATTTGTAGGTCGTTACTACCTTGTCGATGTCGGCTACACTAATGGCTCGGGCTTAGTGGCACCGTATAGGGGTCAAAGATACCACATTAACATTTGGAGGCAAGGACACATGCCACAGAGTCGAGAAAAGAGCTTCAACATGAAGCACTGCGCTGCAAGAAATGTGGTAGAAAGAGTTTTTGGGTCTTGAAAATGAGATTTGGCATTTTGAGATCCTATTGTTACTACCCCATTAGGACTTTTGAGATCCTACTATTATTACCCCATTAGGGCTCAATGTCGCATCGTGACTGCATGTTGTCTTCTCCATAACTTGATTAAGCGAGAAATGGTAGTGGACCCCGTTGAGCAGGAATACACGATATGGGAGCAGTAAAACATACATCATGTACCACCAGAAGAGTACATTACACAGGTTGAGACGACAAACGAATGGACCCACATGAGAGACCACTTGGCAACCGAAATGTACAATAATTGGTTAGCTTATGGGCAACCAATTGCCAATTAAGAGCTTTAGTAGACCGAGTGATATGCACTTTTTTACATTGGATGGCTACACATGTATTTAAGTGTTGTAATAAGTTCATTTATTTGCAGACTTTTTAAACATTTGAAACATTAATTTTTTATTTGTAAGATCAATGTATTTTGTTTGTACCAAATATTTGTTCAAATATGATTGTCATTGTAAAGCAGGTGAGTAAACGTAATGACGAGTCAAGCATCTTCCCAATCAAAAAAATCCACAAAGGATGGGAAGGAAAAACAAATCCGTAGACTTTGGACCACAAAGGAAGATGAGACCTTCCTCTCAGCAATGATGGATTGTATGAGTGACAAGTTTAGAGCTGACAATGGCTTCAAGTCGGGCTTCTTTGTGGCTATGGAAAAAGAGCTACAAAAGCTCTTGCCCGGGACCACTCTTAAAGCTAACTCGAACATTGAGTCAAAGGTCAAGAATTGGAAAGAGAAATATGGTGTAATTGTCGATGCCATATGTATGAGTGGGTTTCGGTGGAACTATGTCACTCAATCCATTAAAGTGGATGATGAGTCAGTGTGGGCGGAATATGAGAAGGTAACTCCTCCCCTAATTCAATTAATTACGATTTATTTAACAAGCCTCCCTCGTGTTTTATGCCATTGAACATGTGTAGATTCATATGAAGGCGAAAGGGATGAATGGGAAGCGATTCCCTATGTTCGAAAGTTGGCAAATCTTGTTTGGGAAAGATAGAGCTACCAGTGAGATAGCAGAGGATCCACAAGAAATTCCTGACCTTGATGATGACCACTTTGAAACTCCTAACCTCAATGACATTGAAGTTGAAATGGGGTATGTTCCAAGGTTTGAAAATGGTGAGCCAAGTTTTATTTCAAGTCATGTCTTTGTGGATCCATCATGTGGTTCCGAGACAGCCAATCCCCCCAATCCTAGCACTCCAACAAGCAACGCCGGGCAAAAACCGCCAAAGAAAAAAGCGATGCCCAACAAAGAGGCCGCATTGCATGAAGCAATGGGGACTTAAATGGCAAAAAGCAATGAAGTGTTGGAGAAAATTGCGGATGGGGTATGCTATGACAAGGATCTCTCTGTGAAAAGAAGTCGGGTGGTGATGGAGCTGTTGAAGCTAAACCTTGACATGGATGACATGTTTGTTGTTAATGAAAAAATTTGTGAGACGAAACAAAGGGTGGACACCTTCTATGCCTTATTGGATGAGTTAAAACTCCCTTGGGTGATCAGAGTTTTGGAGGGGAAATTATATTCAAATCCCCATCCATGATTGTTAACGTCATTGATCTTGTTAACTTCTTTTGACAATTATGTGGTTATGTAATGTACTATGATCACTGGGTAACTTCTTTTGACAATTGTAGACTAATGTGGGCTATGATCATTTGGGCTGTGATGATTTCAACTTACATATATGGGCTATGATGATGTATATTTTGACAATGACCATATGGTATTAACTTTATATTAGGTCCTTGGGCAATGATGAAATAGGAAAAATTGTAATTTCGCACTTCAATGTGGCAATGATGATGATGTTCTGAGCCAAAGGCATGTCTGTGTGGAATCTCTAACCAGTTGGACAAAATATGTGTGTATGCACCCTTTTATGAAGTTTGACATTGTTGACATTTGTGGAGTGTTGGTTTATTTTGACCATTGGCTAATGGCAATGTTGTTCTGTGTTGAGTTTCTGAGTTATACACGTAGTTTTAGGGTTTTTGATGCAGTTATCTAAGTTTTGTATGTAGTTCCTGGGTTATCCATGTAGTTTGTGGGTTAGATCAGAGTTTCTGGGTTCTGTGATGCAGTTTCTGGGTTTGTTAATGTAGTTTCTAGGTTTTCTAATGCAGTTGCTGGGTTCAGCATGCCGTTTTTGTGTTTTTTATGCAGCTTCTGTGTTTGTTGACGCAGTTTCTGGGTTTTGCATGTAGTTTCTAGGTTTTCTGAGGCAGTTTTTGGGTTTTTTTTATGTAGTTTCTTGGTTGTTGATTCAGTTTTTGGGTTTTTTTAATGCATTTTCTAGGTTTCGCATGCAGTTTTTGGGGTGTGGCATGCAGTTTTTGGGTTCTTTATGTAGTTTCTGGGTTTTTTTATGCAGTTTCTGGGTTTTTTAATGCAGTTTCTGGGTTTTTGCATGCAGTTTCTGTGTTTAGCATGCAATTTCTGTGTTAAGCATGTAGTTTCTGTGTTAGTTTTGTGTTTTTTTATGTGGTTTTTGGGTTTTTTTTAATGTAGTTTATGGGTTTGTTGATGCAGTTTCTGGGTTTTTGCATGCAGTTTCTAGGTTTTCTTGCAGTTTTTGGGTTTTGTGATGCAGTTTCTAGGTTGTCGATGCAATTTCTTGGTTTTTTTTAATGAAATTTCTTGGTTTGCCTGTAGTTTTTTGGTTATATCATGCAGTTTTTGGGTTTAGCATGCATTTTCTGCGTTTGGCATGCACTTTCTGGGTTTGCCATGCAGTTTGTGGGTTTTCCCAGCAATTTTTTGTTTTATTAACGTGTTCACTTTACGAATTTATACGTTATGGCAATGATGAAATTAGGGAAATACATTAACGTGACACGGCATGGTTGGCATGACTACTTATGATGGCCAATTGCGTAAAACTTTTTTGGCAACATAAGTTGTAGCCTGGGTGCATTGTGTTTGTTAAAAAACTTATATCTGAGCTGAGAGAGAGAGAGAGAGAGTGAGTGAGTGAGTTTGTGTGTGACAACCTAAGAAACTGCATGAACTCAACCCATAAATCTAGCACGGTATTTACTTAGTTGCTACATTTTGCTGGTATTTCCCGCTGATGCAAGTAGATGCTATGGATGTTGGTATATAGTTGGTAAAATGTTGGCAATGTTGTGCCTTTACTTGGCATTACTAAGTTTACATCCCCATTCATGGCTATGACGATATCACATAAATGACAATTCACTTAGATAGGGTATGACATATTATGATGGCCAATGGTTTAATAACCGTTAGGCAACATATTATGTTTATCAACTTGTGTAATGTGTGCTAGTGATTGTATAATCTGAGCCAAGTAACTATTAATATAGCAAAATCTATTAATATTTGTTGTCATTTTGCTGTTTCATCATTGTTTGTTATGAGATTCAATAGATTATTCCATAGGAGGTAAAAGCAAAGAGTCGTATTAGGTGGTTTTTGTTGGACATTGTCTGGAAATCTACAACACTTGGAAGGAGGCTGAAGTACAAGTTAATTAACATCCATTTGTGCATTGCAAGATGCAGATGAAAGCAATGTGCACAATGGGAGTATTGGAAAATTTTCATTTGTTGTAATTTTTTGTTTAGGTTTTGTAGCTTGCTTTTTGTTCGCACTTATTTTTTATTCAGAATGAAATTGAATGTTTGACGAATATGACTATGTAATTTATTTATTGAAATGAACACTTTCTTATTAAGAAAAGAAAATAGATTCTCAACTAAATATGAGGATTTAGTTGACATATATTACAAGACTCTGAAACAAACAAAGACAGTCACACAAACTTAGAGCAATAGCAAATAAAGATTTATTTGTCAACCGTCCCACTTTAACTTCAATCTTCATCTTCTCCACCATTTTGAAGTGTAAAGCAATAGCACCATTGATTGTAGTAGGGAAATTGTTTTCCATTCCAATTTGTAAATCCTCGATGACCCTACATTAAAAAAAAAAATCAACAATAATGGGTGGATCTACATTAAATAAACAATAATGTATACTCCCTCTGTCCCAATTTCTTGGCCCCTTTTGGGGAAGCGGGTTTTTAAAGAGTGTGAAAATTTTGTATTGATTTTTCTATTTTGTCCCTAAATCCAGTCAATATTATTGTGACCAAATTTGTGAGGTTAATTTATTATATGAAAGTCAAAACATATTCAATATGGATCTTGTTTGATAGATATCAATTAGTCTTGTTATACAAAATTTTCAAAATCATAAAACCGGTATAAAATAAAAAGATAATAAGCTAGCCAATTAAGATGAGAAAAGTACTTTTTAAGAGTAAAATTAGAAAGTGACCCAATTTTGATGGATGTTTTTAGAAGTGAGGCAAATATTTTGGGACATTCCAAAATGGAAAGAAGGACCAAGAAATTGGGACAGAGGGAGTATAAAACTAATGCAAATTCATGATTTCTTACTTGGACAAATTGATTCCAAAGTTCAGCGTTTTCCACCACCAATTTGTTTTTTACCTTCATCCCATTCAAACCCATCACATTCAAGTAGCTAATTAAGAAGACGATAAATCCGTGCCCAACCCTTGATCTTCCCTTCAATATGAATTTTTGTAATACCACTCTTAGGGAAAGAAGCTTGCATTTGATTTTGTAACACTTGCGAATATGATGGACGAAATCCATAATCACCTTGCCAAACACCCGTAAGGTATGCCATTCAAACCACGTATAGGAGCAAAGTTTGCTCCTCAATCTCGCTCCAAGCCCGGCATGCCATTCAAACCACGTAACTAACAACAAATACAACACTTGTTTTTTAGAAAATTAACAAGTAAATAACCAAATGACTCATGTTTGTTTTTTATAGGAAATTTTTGAACAACCATTCAAATACACACCAACTATTCTTTAACTTATCTACCAATCCACCAAACATTCATCATACACTTTTTACGCTTTTTTATTATTTAATAATTAATTACCACATTTTTTCCCTTTTTAATTAAATAAATTTTTTCCCAATTTTTTTCCGACTTAAAAATATTGTTTATTTATTTTAATGTATTTCTATGTAATTAATGTAATTAGTATGTATTTATTGTATTTTTAAATACATTAATTGATTTTTATTATTAAATTACGAAACTGGGGGTCTTTTCGTCTTTTTCCATCCTATCCTATCATATCCACCCTTCAAATCCCCATTCTCAAAATACCATCCAAACCAAGGTTCTCAATATCAGACGGTACGAAAATACCAAGTTTCCCTATTGGTATTTAGATGTAGATTTGCATGACTCTACCGGCCAATACCGCACTATATCGGATTTGCTGCAACTATATATATATATTGAGAGATAGGATTCAAGAGACACAAAATTTGTCACATAATATGACATTTTCAATTTCATTTTCTTAAATTCACTTAATCTATGTAAATTTAGTACATACTTGTTGTATTTGACGTTTGGTAGTGATAGAAGTTGAACCCATGCATCACAAACCCTTTTTAAAAAACATACCCTATTTTTTTATAATCTCCCTATTCAGAAATCATAGTTTTTGGGTTACATCGATACCAAATTAGAAAAAATGTGTAACTACAATGTTGTAGATCTTGAAATTTTCTTAAATTTTGATATATAACTTGCCTTGATCGGAGTTCGGAGTAAAAAGTTACTACCAAAATACGGCCAAGCTTTGTTCTCGTCCGTGATTTGCCCTAAGATTTTCCTCGCACCGCCGGTATTCCCCGGTATTTTTCCGCACGGCCGCAGATCCGGCCTGGTACCGACCGGTATTGAACACCTGCACGGTATTGAGGGTCATTGGTACCGCTTTTGTAGAAAACCCCAGACGCACGGCCAAGCATCTGCATCGGCATTGATAACCTTGATCCAAACACCTCATTACAAATCCACCATTCTTAAGATGTGGGCCCACTCATCTTATAAATTCACCCTCCTTACAAATCTACCCTCATTACAAATCCACTCAAAATCTAATCCACCAGCCAAACGTCCCGTTAGGAACTTGGATAAGGAGGGACCGGCACTCTCATTAATTTTAAAATATGATCTGAAACAAACCCCCCAAAAATTAATAAATTAGTTGCGCACCAAACAGAAGTTAAAGAGACACTTGAAGGCCCCTCTCAATACCTTCAAAATCTGTCCATGTTTGTTGATCCATTTTAGATTTTCAACTTTTTTGGGGAGCATCGTGATTATTTTGTATGACTTTTGTCTTTTCAGTTTTACCCTTCGATCATGATTGATTTATTAATTAAATATTTAAAGAGTAAAATTGACACAATTTACTCATTGATTTTCAAACATGGGTAAACTGTAAGGGACGAACAAAAAAAAAAAAAAAACATGTTCATGGATCAACAAATATGGACGAAGGGAATACTATTGTTTTGGATATGGCAGCCATTGCATCCCTTTGGGAAGGAATTGGGGGGGCCTGTAGTGAGGGGACTCATTACAGGAGTGTAGCTCTCATCCGGCCGTCAATATCGGCACTGACGGCTCGGATTTAATCCAAACTCTAACTAATCTGAGCTGTCCATTATTTGAATTAAAATTCAAACATTCATTATCAATATGGACGGTCGGATAAGCCTACTACGTGTGTATAGTGAGCCCTCTCACTACAAAATCTCGGTTGAGGCTCACTATAGGAGTGTAGTGAATGACAGCATGCTCCCTCCCTAGTTCCCAGTTTTTCTCCAACGTACTCCATTTTTTCCGCTGGAAGGCTGGAATGGCCTTACTGACCTGCTTTTTACCAGTTCCCGGGATCTCTGTATGAATGGTCAATGACCCACAACATAGGATTGATTAAAGCCTGGTGGACGACAGATTAAAAAAAACCTAATGGAAGTACTTCTTGTAGGGGTTGGACCCATTGAATTGAAATTACAATGTCCTATTTTATAAAGTATTATGAAAAATTCCAAAATTTGAATTATGTAAAAAAATGTATAATAGTGTATAAAGATATTTTTTAAAAATAAAAAATAAATGAAATATGTATTTTTTTATTTTCTTATTTGTTTATAGATTGACAATAGAAAGATCGTATTTTACTATTACATACTCAGATATCTAAGTGGCTAGGCCACGTAATTTCGTTTGTACTATTGGAGTGAAAATCATTTTTCATATTCGTTGGTGTTGGTGAAAATCCATGTGATGCTCTGCGAGCATGTTTGGCAACCTCTCGTTTTCCATTTTCCATTATAGCTATATTATAACCAGCTCTAGAAGTACTTTTATATTTTGGGTTTATCTTATGGAATATGGATGAAAAAAGACCACTACCTTTATTAGCTAATCCATGGGCTGCCCTCTATTTGTTTGATGATGGGTTTTTTACTATTTGTCAAAATTATGTCGTATTTGTTTTGGGATTATGTATGAATATTATTTCCATCATGATTATATTTTTATGTCCTTCATAAAATAATATTACCTGTAATTTTTTTAAAAATAAATACTTAAGAGGGAGAAAAAAACGGAAACTCTCAAGGACCCAATTTTGTGGTCAAATTACTAAATTATATTTTTGATGATTTTGAAAGCTTGAACTATAAAACAATAATTGAGATTTATAAATTAAAAAAAAAGAACAAAATTGTATTGCATATTTTTTGAGATTCACTCCCTTTACCCCAAAAAAATTGACCAAAAACACTAATCACACTTCTCATAAAATTATAAATAAAAAATTTAAAAATCACACGAACTCCAAAAATATCCAACAAATAGAGTACTAGTTGATGTTGTGCAATTATTGTACTAGCACATCAGTACATGTCCCTGATCATCAAATAACCTTCTACATAGGCCTTTCAGGAGGAATTGTACTCTTCTCAGTTACAAATAAAGAGGCCCTCTGCTGTCAATGCATGGAACGAATTGCAAATAATAAATGAAGAAGGGTATTGCCATCTGCTAAGCTCTGTTGGATAAAATATGATATACTGTACATTATACAATATCAAATGAATTAGGATTTCAATATACTCCTACATCTCACAGATATTAATCCGTTCTAGTGCCATTTGCTTAATAATTTTATAGTTTTTTTTTAATTCAATTTTGTGTTGAGATTGTTAGTTTTGAGTCACACTTTTGGTGTTGGTTTGTCTAGACGAGAGTAATTGGAATTGGGTAAAGTCATAACCCCAAATATTTTGAGGAATATCCAAGCTATTTTTTCATCCTTTTTCTTGGATATTTCCCAAAATATTTAGGTAAAAGTCATAACTTTACCTAATTCTGATTCCTCTTACGATTCCTCTTACCGAAACGAATTTATAATCACCAAAAGTTTAATGCAAAACAAACAATTGCAAAAAATAAAAACAATAAAAACAAAACCAAAAAATTCTTAACCTAATGGTACTGAAACGGACATTTTTATAAATATCAAAATACTTTTCTCAAATATCGATAATCTTTTATACATTCTCCACTGTCCTAAGGCTGTGGTAAGCATTCTACATAAGAGGAGTATGAAGAAAAAAAATATCGATAAGTTTTTATAAGTTGTAAATTTGCAACTTAAATAACTTAAAAAAACTTCAAAATGGAGTTGAAAATAATATAATTTTTTGAATCAAATAATTTAGAAAATTTAAATTAGTAATTATTCATATTTATTACGGTTATAAACACCATTCATAAACTTTTTTAAGGAAATAAGCTAAATATCAGTACTAGTCAGTAACTTTCAATTCCAATTTTTCTTCTTTTTTCTGTTGAAAAATATTTTAGAATATAATTTATTTTCTTTTGGGTGTCAATATTAATTGATTTTATTTGGAGTAGTGTCTTTTTAGATACACCTGTTTGTCGTGGACACATGTATCTTTTATGAATAAATGCGTCCATTCCCTTGGTGATTATTTGTGGAATCACTTGTTGGTCTATATATATTGCATCTTTCTTTAATTTTAAGTGAATTTTGATATACTTTCATTATGGAGTCATAGTTTTTTCATTTGAGAGAATACGAACACAAGATGATTTGCCAGGCTTTCTAAGTGTAGACTTGCTTTGGGGAGATTCCAATCAAATATTGCTGGAAGACAGACGTCCAATGCAATCCGTAAGCATTGTAGTGGGGCCGAAATCTATCTTAATCACAGAGTGCAAGACTCGCCTTGATCACCATTTTTATTCTCATCGATATCTGGCTTTTGCATTTCAATTTTATTGTGTTCATATCAGTAGCGGCTCCAAAAAAATTTATTTGGGTGTTCAAGAAATAATAACTCTACTAATTGTATTTACTAGTCATACATACAAAAAATTGCATGTAATAGTATAAATAACAGGACCAAAAACTACAAGATAAGATGTTACTTCTCGGCGAATTTATCTTTTGAGCCAAGGGAGACTAACTCACAAACACATTGATATTCTTTTTGTAGGGAATTGTGGTAAATAGGTTTGCACGGATTGTTTTTTGGACATATGCTTTTTTTTTTTTGAAATATAGAGTTAATTGTCATTCAAAGAGAAGCCAAGGTATGATTCCAATATCAATAGATCTTTTTTTTATCCTCTATATTTTTCTAAAATTTGTCATTGCGTGTCACTTGTTTTTGGCTAATGTTTTAGGTGTTCAATATAATTACTTCACGTAATGTAAGGAAAATTTTATTTTTAGGGTGCTCAATTGACCTTAAGCTCAAGTGTGCAGCCGCCTGTGGTTCATATTATTGGTTAATCGCAAAAAGTAAACTTATTTTCTAATATTTTCTTCCATGAAAGTTTGAGAGTTAAAATTGGGATAGTGATAATGCCAAAACTATTTTTGATTATGCCAAAACTTCAATGCATAAAAGGCATTAAGGCATATATGTATATTGCACATAAGTACAAACATTTTATGCATTGGAGTTTTGGAATAATCAAAAACAGTTTTGGTATTAACATTTGCCTAAAATTACCCTCCCACTTATTAGTTGAAATGGTATAGGTTTCACTCCCTCAATACACTTTTTGGTAAGAATGAGATCAATTTTTGGTGGGATCCACATTATCTCAACCAATAGGAGGGAGAGTAATATATGTTCACCCTCTTTAACAAAATTAAATTTGGTACAGACAATTTATCTTAAAACTGCATGGAAACATGAGGACTAAACCATACACCACACTTTCAGTCAGGAATTTTGGATTTTTAAAAAATTTATAACTCATAGATCCCGATCAAATTTTGATGATCCGAACCGTCCAATATGTTTAAAAGGTGTTTTTAAGGGTCCCCACTAGAAATCAACAAAAAAAATTCCAAGATGGGCTTGATCCAAGATATTTTTCATAAAAACTGTATATATTCGTTTTTACAAAAAACTTCTCGGGCCAAGCCCTTCCTGGTATATTTTTTTTTTGTTGATTTCTCGCGGGCACCCTTAAAAACGCATTTTAAACACATTCAACGATTCTGATCGTCGAGATTTGGTCTGAAACTTGGAGGTGTGCGTAGACGAAGTTCGTAACTTAAGGGTTTGGATAGGAAGTGGACTGCTAAAACATACTCTCTCTATCCCAAAAAATTTGGCATACTTTTAAATTTCAACATTTTACGTATAATACACAATGTTATCCAAAACTTTTAAATTTCAAATTTGCCCTTCATTAGTTTTTAGTTTTTTTGAACTGATCACATGAATGCCTTTCATTAGTTGACTCCAATAAAATAAGTGTTAAACAAGTTTTGAATTTAAATTATTTTTCGGAAAGCGAAAAATCTTGCCGCCAATGTAATCAGAGAGTTTTTTCAAAATTTTTAAACGCACTTTAAACTTTTAAAATTTTCAATTACTCCTCTTTTGGTCTCATGGTTTTGATTGTTAAAAACATCTCAAGCGTAGAAATGAAATTTACTAACTTTTCTTTGTTGAAAATTTTAAATTAGCCATATATTTTGGGACAACCAAAAAAGGAAAGTAGGCCAACTTTTTTGGGACAGAGGGAGTAATAACTTAACTAGTATATAACCAACAAGAAACGATTCAACTCAGTTTTATCATTTATGTTCAAGATTTGGTACTTATACTGTTGTCATTAATATTTTGAAAATATAGGATGCAATTTCTTCAAGAAAGTTAATCTCCATCGATTATGCATACTCAAGGCCCAAGGTCCATTATTTTAATCTTCATCGATTATGCATACACAAGGCCCAAGGCCCATTATTTTAACGTACATCGATAATAGGGCCACGAAGAAAGTTTATCTTCATTGATCATGCATACTCAAGGCCCAAGGCCCATTATTTTAATGTACGTCGATGATAGGGCCTCTTGGCCCAGTGCTGGCCTCACAGTCCGAAGACCAATCCGAATTCATTGCAGCCCCCCAGAAGAAGAGCAACAAATTGCATCCCAAGAAATTGGGGAAATTTTATTTGCACCACTCTTTTCTCAGTACAATGAACAATCACCCTCCAAAACCTTACAAAATCAAGGCCTCATTTGGCTAAATACAAAAAACTAGTTTTTTGGTTTTTTGGATTTTGTTTTTATTCAATTTTTTTTGCACTCGTTAATTTTTGGTCGATTTTATGTGATTTCTTTGTTTGTCTCAACGAGAGTAATCTAAAAAATATAAAATTATTAACCAAACTTAAAGTTTTCTGGATAAAAAAACGAAAAATTATGGCAAAAAATCGGTTTTTTGATTTATTTTTTGTCTTTATTCACAAAACTTTAAAGTTGGCTAATAATTTTGTACTTTTTAGATTTCTCTCGTTGAGACAAACTAAGAAACCACAAAAAATTGACCGAAAACTAACAAATGCAATTTTTTTTTGAATAAGGACAAAACCAAAAAACTAGTTTTTTAATTTAGCCAAAACATCCCTAGTGGGGCCTAATCATCCAAGACCAATCCAACTTCATTGCTCAGTCCAAAAAATAAAAAATAAAAAAATAAAATTCCAACTTCGTTGCATAGAAAAAAACAAAAAAAAAAAAAAACAATGGATTGCATCCAAAGAAATTGGGGAAATTCTATTTCCACCCCCTCTTTTCTCACCACCCACACCAAAAAGCCTTAGAAAAAGGCACGTGGGGCCTAACTTGGCTCCACCTGAATCATCCAAACAGTTTGTAGACTATAACAAGGCCTAGTTTTTCATCTATTTGCTAAAATTAACCTATTGATTTTATGAGATTCTAATTTTATCAAGTGGAAAACTAAACCTAAGTTCCTCGTCTCTATTAAAAACAAGGAATAGTTGATTTTTTGACATTCCGTTGTTTTAAGACAAATTAAACACTTGGCGATATCTGATTAACTTGATTTTTTTGCGACGATGCTCATCACATTATATAAAATGCATGATTTGGATAATTAAGATGCGTCCAATGTAGGCCCAATGCTCCGTAAAGTTTTTTTTAGTGTGGGTGGAAAGAAAAAAGGGGTGCGTATATTGAATTTCCCTAGAAATTGATTAAATAGGCTATGTTTGATACAACTGACAACTGAAAATTAAGTTCTGAAAGTTGAATACTGAATTTGTTATATGTACTAAATTAAATTTTAAGCATTGAATCAAATATGCTATTTAATTCGTACATGAAGCTAAAGTCTTGAATTTACTCATTTTCCAAACTTCGCCAATAGACAAACAGGGGACTCAAGTTATGAACAAATAATGAATACAAATGATTACCAGGAAACTTGTTGGGCATTCTGGGAGGTGACAGCATCTAGGTCTCAGCCTCAATCTCCACTGTACACGTATACCACACAACGTACCCACGCTAATGCCCCAATATCACCATCACGGCCGTGTCATTTCCTCAGAACCCATTGCACAAATCCGTCCACTGAAAAGCTCAAACCCTTGGGCCCCAAAACCCTCCTCCTATTCCGCGTTAATCTCTCTCTCTCTCTCTCTCTCAAATGAATGGGAATGGCGGCGGCGGTCGACCCGAACCCGGGCTGAAGGGACAATGTGGGTCCGGGTCGGGTCAGGACACGTTCTGGACCATCTGTCCAAGCTGTTACTACGCGTATGAGTATCCTAGGGTTTACGAGGAGTGTTGTTTGAGGTGCCAGAACCAGAGTTGTGGGAGGGCTTTTCAGGCGGTGGCGATTCAGTCGCCACCGCCGCCAGCGGTTGTGCAGGATGGACACTACACGTGTTTAGGATTTTACCCCATCGGGTTTGTGGAGGGTGGAAAAGGGTTTTCTTCTTGGACACCTTTTGGGCCTACTTCAATGGCGACTGGTCAAGAAAAGGTGGAGGAGAAAACTGATGTACCTAAGGGTAGTAACAATGGGGTTGACATGGACTGTTTTGTTGAGATTTCTGATGATAGTGATGATGAATTCATGGGTGAAAGTAATGGTGAGAATCTGCAAAGAGAAGTATCGAAGAATGGGAGTGGGGTAGCTGATAATATTTGTAAAACGGGTGTTACTGGTGGTGTGAAGCCGGTGCTGAGGAGGAAGAAAACAGTGGCGAAGAATACGAAGAAGGTAATGGGGAAAGGGGTTAGAGTTAAGATACACAAGACTGTTGCTGGGAATTGTGAAGGGACGGAGATGGATTCAGATTCGGGTGAGGATGATGGGAATTTGGGTTGTGGGATTGCGATTGCTGGAGGAGTGGAGATGGGAAGCTGGGGTGACTCTGGAATGGAGGAAATCCATTTTTTTGAGGGGGTCCATGATGTCTGTGGGGGTCTGCCGGATGGTTTCTGATTTGGGAATGGGAATGATTACGATTGGAACAGGGGTTATGTTTTTCTTGTTGTTCATGTGGTTCTTGGATTGGTTGGTATAGCACAGATGGCGAGGTAAATGGCACAGCACAGATGCTAAGGGATAGAATATACTAGTACTTTAGTAGATGGAAAGGTAGCTGGCAACTTAGATATTTTAATCCATTTGTTGCCTTGTAGTTAGAAAGTAACACAAACATTGCAATATGGTTCTACTTTGGACTTGTTTTCAGTGTTTTGCATTCTAATGCAGAGAATTTTAGATCTAAAATCTGTGGGACACTTGAATCAAATGTTGACATTATGAAAATTGTCCAACCTGCCATTGAACAGTAGCTGTAAAATTGAAACAGTGGCAAGGAAGTAACTAGGCTAGATAATTTGTGAAACCTTGCTTAAAAAAAATTGTCAAACCTTACAAATTTCAAAGCTACTGAACTTTGCAGCTTAAGTTTTGAGATTTATCTTGGGTACCGTACAGGTATAATTTCCAAAAGGATTATCTTCGCCTGCATGCTGTGTTAAAATACCACTTGGATGGACACGTGAAATGATTAGTAGTAATTCAGTGGTGTAAATCAAGATATCTTTAATCTATCTCCTTGGTTTGCTAAGGAAGGCGAAACACCTATAGCGTGACACGCTTTCTGCACTTTTAAGTGCAGTTTTGTGTCCTCTTCATTATGTGTTTCTTGGTTTCTTATTCTTGTGACTTTTAGGACAGTTGTTCTATTGAAAGAAAATGGGAAAATGACTGAGAACTTGTGATAGTTACTAATTCAGATCTTCTCATGTTTTGTTTTGTAAGAAAAAATAATCAGTTCTTACCGAGTCCCTCCTAGCCATTAGTTGCGCTATTTAGGTAATCTTATCCTCAATCCTGTGTTTACCAACTTAAGGCTGCATGTAAGAGCCTAGCCTATTGTAACGAAGCATTCCATACTAGTTGAATGGTTTTACTTCATGTATGTTTCTGCACGAGCCAGGTTTTCACATAGAACTTGGTAGAAATAGACAGACAGCATCGAGGTGCTTGATTCTAGTAATTTATCTTGCATTGGCCTAATTGACACAGTCATCTCCATTTTAATAACCATTAATGTTTCTGCATTGATATTCTACTCTGCTTGCATACTCACTGACTTTGTTAACCTTTCACTTGCGGCTTTGTTATGTGCCTGTTTATTCTATGCCTGTTTGTTCTCTCCTATGGCCAAGTGCTTTGTAATGTTTAAAAAACCAAACAAAGAGTATGTTGCATTGTTGAGGCCATCATCCTTCACTTCCATCCCTATTTTCTTGTGACAGAGTGCTTTTAAGTTATAGCAGCCACAGGATCCAAGAGTATCTGCGTTGGTAAATATAGTGCACCAGATGGCTTCTTGAGGAAAATAGAAGAACTTGAATATTTGCGCTATAAAGGTATCCTAGGATAGCGAAGGTGTAATTGGTTCCTTTAATGGATTGCTTTCATAATGCACTAATTTGTGAAATCTTTGCTTTGCTTGATATATTCGTAGAACCCATAGCTTGATGTCAGTTTTTGGAGTTCTGTGCCTGGTTAATTTCTGGGGCTATCTCCCCTTTGGTTAACTGGAGTAAGGTATTCAATTTGTGTGCATGGAATGGCACACCTCCATTCAACCGCATCTGTGTATCGAATCAACTTTCCTGTATCCCATCAACTTGCCTTTTTGCTTCTGATGATTGTGCTCAAGCAGCACATGCAGATTGAAACAACAATGGACTAGTTGAAGTTAATGTTGAACGGGAGCCCAACTTCCACTGATATAAGGTACACGACTGTCTTTGAAGTCGTTCATTTTGTAATGCCTCACTTGCGAAGTTGCATTATGATTCTCTTATGATGCTGGTACTGTTTCAGCATCAGCGAAACATGAAAACGTTCTTCAAGAACTCACTCGACCAGTTATGTCATGAACTTTCAGGGCTGCACTTTATTTTTAAGTTCTGCCAACGAGCATGAACTAATAAATGAATTTGTAAAAACGTTATTCGAGTCTGGTTTCTGGAAAACAGGATGGCCCAACTTCCCAACACCTCATTCCATTATGCACGAATGCTCCCATTTTACCCTTGAAAATAGAATGAATTATCTAGTTGCACCAATAACCCACATTTTAATGAGATAATTGTGTCACTTCTTCCCTCCCTGAATTAGCACACTGATTTGTCTACTTTCCATTATCTTTGTAACACATACTTTGACTCAACAAACACTGTTAACACAGAGATGGCCTTAGCATTACTGATGTTCTTCTATGGAATCAGACATCGTTGGTGACTACCTGCAATTATGCAAGATGTTTCAGGAGCATCTTGACTAATTTCGTCTTCACTTTTAGGCACATCAATGGTGACTACTGATTTGAATCTGGGCTGCAAATGTTTTAGGTTCGCCATATTTCTAGCTAGTGTCGTTCTATTATGTGTTTTCCTCATCATATTGCAGCAATATCCTTCCGCTGAAGTATATGATTCCTTTATAGTATTATACTACCTTCCACTTTCCAGGCAATGTTCAGTTTACTGATTACTGGATGTGATTTTATTTTCAAATTTGGTGCTTCTTTTGAATATTCGGTAATTGGACTCTACAATAGTAGAACGATTGCATGTTGATATTAAATTTCTTAGAATACACGATATTTATTGTGCAACGCCAATGCTCTGGATGTTGAATGAAAGAAGCATGGTAATGTGCACATAAATCAAAATGATTCTTGGGTCTGCCATCTCTGATGCCTTTTGGCTTTGATTTGAGGGCATGATTCCGCAGCAAACTCGACGGTATAGGGGGACCACTGTTTCAGTGGTATTCTGTGAGCAACCACTTTGTGTATTTATTGCCAAAGGTTAGGTCTGTCTCAAATCCATCTGTTTCAGTGGTATTCTGGGAGCAGCCACTTTGTGCATTTATTGCCAAAGGTTAGGTCTGTCTCTTATCCATCCCCCGCCCATACCCCCAATTATTGGGGACTAAATGAGTTATGTTATTGTTGTTGTTGTAGAATACATGATATTTACTGATACATCATATGATGACATTATATATTCTACATCATTAGTGACATCCCGAAAATTACCGCGTAGTAATTATCATTCTTTGGATTGGCAGCATGGCCGGCCCTGGGCATAGGCCTACAATGCGGTTGCCTAGGGCCTTCGGTTTTCGGCCCAATAAACGAGCCCCCAAATATAAGATCGCAATTAATAAAGTATTATTTATGTTGAGAGGTTTTACTAATACGTTAGTCAGTTGTGGTGGTTGGGTTCGTGTTATATATCCATGATTATGCGGGTTTGATTCCTGCTTAGTTTAGTTTTGATGCGTATTTTTTTTTCCAACTTTTACAAAAAAAAGGCTGTTGATAGCTTAAAGGCTCAAACACACGACGTTGGGGTGCAGCTCCCATTCTTGGAGCAACAAACTAGAAGACTTTTTTATGTTTCATATGGAACAACTGATATATAGACACAATTGAGAGGCCCCATTAATAAATTTTGTTTATAGCTCCGAAAATTTCAATGCCAGGCCTGATTGGCAATTGGTAGGTGTAGGTATTAAAAATAAAAAAGGTTTAAAATTAGGCTATACGATATTTTTTTCGCATTATACTCGCGAAATCAAGAAGGGACAAGTTGTCTGGCTGAATTCTGCAAATTTTGTCCTCCATAGAAAAATGTTCGTTCTTTCATTTCCACTTTTATGAACTTTGTGTAGAATACTTTGAAGCTGGGGCCAAAAGAAATAGTCTGGTCAAACTTGTCTGGGGCACACACAAGGGGCATGCAAGCACGGAAGTCATCTTTTTGTCGCCAAAGTCTGCTCCTATTTTCCAATCGTTTGGTCAAAAATAAAACTCAAAGCTTTCACATGTGACAAATGAAGGTGAAATGAAGAAAGTTCTTTACATTTTGTTTTTGATTTTGGATACAGAGCCGTGGTGAAAATCAAACATGCAGTGTGAAATTATTAAAAGAACTAAGGGCATGTGGGAGTACTTCACTGGAATGACCTCTTTGGCCGTTGAGTATTGCACAGAGGAGGAGGACTGGGATGGACCTCATTGGAACCCTAGGGACCCGTAGGAGAAGAGGGCGGGAGCTCCTGGGGTACGCTGGAGGAGGAACTGCACAAGGGAGCAACCATGTTAGTGCCTAGTCTGGACGGTGATGGTCCGGAAAGGCACTTCGATGGCTAAGTCAGCAATAGAGGAAGAAGTTTAGAGGAGTTCTAGAGAGAGAATGTGCAACTGAGTATTCAATGGAGAGAGAGAGAGAGAGAGAGAGAGAGAGAGATCTGCTAGCGCCCAGAGTGAATAGGGTGAGGGCTATATTTATAGGCAAGGTGGAGTGCATCCCACACACTCCTCAGGGGCCTCACGCTCTCCATTCTTACTGTCGTATTAAATACATGGATTGACGTTTGTCTCTTAAGCAGCGCCTCGGCCGCCGCCTTCTCAGAAGGGTCACCTGTCACGCTGATATTCTCATCAATTAGGTACTCACTGTAGGCTGCGCCTGTAGGGTTGGTGGCGCGCCATCAATGCAATGCAAGCAGGGTGGTTGAGCCCATTGATGAGCCGCTCAAATTGTCATGCGTGCCTCGATCGAACCCCTGACATTTGAGGCAACCCCCCCAGTATCGAGGTAAATCGACTTAGTCGGGGCGGGGTTTAGGAATAGGCCCTCAAGGGCAGCAATCTGGAACTCCCTGGAGTAGGCTCTCGAGGGGTACTAACCGAGATCCCCAGGCTCCCCGAGACCCGGGCCCCCTGACCACTAGGACCCCAACTTCAAAATTAAGGGGTGTTTGGCTAAATAATTGAGCTATATTGGTTTTTTTTTTTGCCTGAAGATTGCAAACAAACCGAACTCTATAGTGTTTGAGCTTGGCTCGTTTGCTTAACGAGCCCAAAACTCAAGCTCGGCTCGACTGTAAAGAAGTCGAGCTCTTAATGAGCCGAGCCAAACTAATTTACTTAATGAGTCTCTTTAAACGAGCCGAACCATAAAATGAGATGAACTTTGGCGAGATGAGCTCGGTTCGTTCAGTAAACGAGCCCAAAATTCAAGCTTGTGCTCGGCTCAAATAGTAAATGAGTCGAATCGAGCCGAGTATAGCTCAGCTCATTTGCAGCTCTTTTATTCAAAATTTTTATATTTATTAGTTTTGAGTCATTTTTTCTTAATTATTGGTTCATCTCGAATAGAGAAATCTAAAAAGTAAAATATTATTAACCAAACTTAAATTTTTGTGCATAAAGACAAAAATAATCTAAAAACTTTTTGTTTGTGTCGAGATGAATCGATAGTATACAAGAAATTAACAAATACAAAAGAAATCTGACTCAATTTTTTAGCCAGTTGAGAATTACGTATTAACATGACATGAGATTAATCAATGTCCTCAGTAACTGACTTGTACAAATTATGGTACGTAAAAAATAACCAACGTGACACGTCCCTCCCTCCTTGGGGAGATGGAAAGCACCAAAGTAACTTATCGGGTTGAGGAAATATTATTAGGTGCTCAATGCTCCTCAGTCCTACCTTCGCATTGGGATGGGTTACATCCGAGTCTCAGACAATTTTAAAGTTTTATGTTACAACACACGGACCAGACTCTATGTCCAGAAATTTGGTGCATAGAAAATGCACAAATCAATTTGAGGATCCACTTTTGAATTCCATACAAATGATTCGAGCCGTTCATTCATCTTAGAATTATTTTTCGATAGACCCCATTAGAAATCACTTCAATCAAACGTGCCTAAGTGCTCAATCCAAAGCCCACCCCTTTTCATTCAAAATAAATTAAATGACACTGGATGGGCCTTGGATCGAGCACTTAGGCACGTCCGATTGAAGTGATTTCTAGTGGAGTCCCTCGAAAAATAATTCTAAGATGAATGAATGACTCGAATCTTTCGTGTGAGACCCAAAAGTGGATTCCCAAGCTGATTTATGCATTTTCTATGCACCAAAATTTGGTCCCCTTAGAATTTATCCATAACATAAACATCCATCTTGGAGCACCAAATAATATTTCCTAGGTGAAGGAGGGAGACAAAGCTGTTTTATTAACCAATTATCCATTGTTTCGAGGCACCACTACTCAACACCCTTATCCATGGTATAGTCATATATTTTTACGGGACTCGTAAAAATATACAATAAATAAGGATGTTGATGTACCAGGTGATAGTGCCTCAAGACCAAAGAATAATTACTTGTTTTTCCCCCAAAAAGCTAAAGGCACAGACGGGTGCGGTACTGATTCATTCCGTTTAATAACTTAAAAAAAAACGAGTGCTTCCGTAAAAAATTAGCTCAATTTAATATGTGTAGATGTTTGATTCAATTTTTCATTTTTTCATTCAAATTATAAGATTTTTTTTAAAATTATTAAAGTAGATCGTATCATCGCGGGACCTGGAAACGGGCCTGCGTGCCCGTCGGGCGTCGGTACCTATAGGCTAGCGTTGTTTTTTTCCCCTCGGATCCCTAAGAAAAAGTGTGTTGCAAATGCCGTAATCAACTGCGCCGGAAGATGATTGCATAAAATTCTACTTTTCCACACGAAAGTTGCCCCAGAGAACAACAGCTTGTTGGAAAAATATTCCTTTATGTCACCCATCATTCTTTCTTTTCTTGTCCTCGTCCTTATCGTATTTTAATCGAGAAGTATGGGTTAGTTTGGGTGAATTAAAAAAATTATTATTATTTTTAATTTTGTCTTTATTTAAAAAAAAATACATTTTTTAGTTTTCGATTGATTTTTTGTGATTTCTTGACTTGTCTCGACGAGAGGAATCTAAAAAGTATAAAATTATTAGCCAAACTTTTTGTGAATAAAAACGAATGCAAATTCACAAAATTTTAAGTTTGACTAATAATTTTATACTTTTTAGATTCTTCTCATCGAGACAAGCCACGAAACCACAAAAATCGACCGAAAACCAACAAATGCAAAAAAAATTTCAATAAGGACAAAACTAAAAAACTAGTTTTTTCAATTCACCCAAACCAACCCTATGCAGGAATAACACTTTTTTTTTGTCATTTTAGGATTTTTGAGCCTATTTACACGTATTTTGAACTTTGAAGTCTAAATGTTATTTATCAATTTGAAGCCGACCCGGGAAGAGTAAGATGGGAGAATATACAAGAGCGGACACATAATTTATTATTAGTGGGGTTAATAATCTATGACATAATTTAGTACGAAGAAACACAAAAATTGTGTGCTACTTTTGTTTAGTTTTTACCCAAAAATTACACATATTTTCTTGGGAAACAATCAAAATAGGATCGAGGAAGTCATTATAATACTAAAGCAAAATCGACCTATTTAATATACAGTATAAGCATAAAGTGGTATGTCATGTTACATGGGGTAAATAGAGATACAGATTTGGAGAGTGAGAAACAAAGATGAGAGTTCAAAAATAGTGGGACGACAAAAATAAAATAAAATAAAAAAATTTATGTATATATATGTTGTGGTTGTGCCCTATTTTTTCATGAGAGAGAAAAAGATATATATATATATATACATATATATATGTTGTGGTACTGTGTTAAAAAAATAGTGGGACCACAAAAAAAGAAAAAAGATCAGGGGAGATTCAGGAAACCATTTGGACAATGTTGTAAATATTTCATGTTACGTAGGGTAAGATCTAGATAATTGAATATACACTCTTGATTCATTACCCAAATGTCTAAAAATATATGTACATGCATGCATGCAGGAAATTTTTATCCAGTCTGGTCAACTGACATCTTGCCTCTATTTGCCTCCGCCAATATAATTGTTTATGCACTTTATTTTTTAATTCGAGCCGAAAAATATGAAAATTTATGCACTTTATTTTTTAATCTGAAAATTACACATTTTTCTTAGTAGAAATAACTTTCTAGGACAGAAAGAGTATTTTTTTTCCGAATGGTGCCGACAACTATCATCAAAGCATATCAGAGATTAATTTCAAGAGTAAAGACACTATCATCCAAAAGTTATTAGCAAAATTACTCTTTAATGCTTAACTTTTACAGTAGTATTTAAGTGTTCAAATATCTCGATATTCTTCCAAACTTATTGCTCACATCATCATCAGAGTTGTATGACCCTTATAACATACAGAAAATAAAAAATTTACAGGCTCAAGTCTCTCTCTCTCTCTCTCTCTCTCTCTCTCTCTCTCTCAAGTCTCAAAGCTCAAGTCAGGTGGACAAATGTATTCTATTCCAAGTTACTGCTATGAGTTGGGAAGCTGTTCAAATTCTGGAAATTTTCTTCAAGGAGTAGTGCTGAGCTCAACTAGAACACAAACAACAAACACGACCGGCAACTCGTATTCCACGGCCGAAACAAAGGCGGAAGCAGCGAGCAAGAACCACAGCGAGGCCGAGAGGAGACGTCGAAAGCGAATCAACTCTCACCTCGCCACTCTTCGGACTCTCCTTCCAAACACCATCAAAGTAAGTTACCCTCTAGCTCTAGCTATGTATGTACCGTAAGTATATATCGTGCCAGCTGATACTCCCTCCGTCTGTCTTTGTTTGTCCATTTTCGGCATTCGTGTCATGTTTTAAATTGTTCATATCGTTCAATTTATAATGAGTTTCATGATTTTGAAAATTTCGTATAATAGATCTAATTGAGATCTATCAAACAAATTCATATTGAATATTTTTAAAGATTCGTATTAAAAATAATGCATGATTTTTTAAGAGGTGTGAAATAGTGAAAATAGACAAACATAGACGGATGAAGGGAGTATTAATTAGCAAGGCTTACGCTATTCGTAAGGATTTAATATTTTACTGGAAATTCTTCTACAATGCTTTTTTGTTTTGAACAAGCTTCTACAACGATTTATTAATGATATTTTGGAAGTAAATTTATGATTTTCTGTATTTTAATACTGTGTTTTTCATCATATATAGTTTTTCCGTTCCTATAAAATAAACTTTTAGTTAAACGTTGTTGACGAAGTATATGGCTGATGGCGTGCAGTTCCCCTCGACTTCTGTTATCTTAATTACAATAAAGTAGGTTGTGCTTAAATTATTGTACCTAATTTTACATGTACCGGTGTTTCAGTCTTCTTGGCAATTGAATCATGTGAGAATTTTCTTATCTCTCGTTATTTTTACTTTATCCAATGACTTGAAAATTCTCCGAAATACCGGCGCAAGACAAAATTTAATTTTGAAGTTATGGAAAGAAATGAAAAAGAAAGAGAAAATGAAAAAAAATATCCCCTTGTATTATTTGGTAATTGTTAAGAGGAAAGAGAGAAGAAAGAGGAAAAAGTATACAACAAGAAATAGTTGGCATTGTTTCAAATCTCATGAAATACAACAAATCAGTAGAAGTCAATTTTGATAATAAGTCTCTCAACTTTTTCCTCTTAAACATTTTCACATAATTTCCTCAATTTGTCTCTACTCTCATTATTTCATAGTATTTGCAAGCACACCCTATACATTAGAGTGGAATCACTAGATCATTTTTGTTTTATTTTAATGGGAAAATTGATGGTGTGATTTAATAATTGGACCCTGCTTGGGGTACAGAGGTTTTGGTACAGAAAATGTACTGAGTCCTTTTGGGGACTTGTTTTTGGGTCTCATATGAGTGATTCAAACCGTTCATTGTTTTTAGAACGTTTTTCAAGGGGTCTCACAAAATTTTAGCTCGATTAAACGGTTAGAAGTGTATGAACCAAAGTCTCATCGTTTCAAACAAAAAAACCCGTAGGATTATCGTTTAATAATTTGCTATTTTTGAAATATGGTAGACAGACAAGGCATCACTGCTGGCAGAGGTAGTCCGACGCCTGAGGGACTTAAAGAAGATAACATCAGAATTCGCAGCAGCTAATGACAGTGAAATTTCCCAATCTGACCTTTTCCCAACCGAGTGTGACGAACTCAAATTCTGTCACTCCGAGTCAAACTCGGACAACACTACTATAAAAGCCACCCTCTGCTGCGAGGACCGGCCGGAGTTGGTATCGGAGATAACAGCGGCGGTCAAGGCGGCCGAAGGAAAGGTGGTGAGGGCGGAGATGGCGACGGTCGGAGGCAGGACCAAAAGCATTTTGTGGGTCCAATTAGGGGGAAACAGCGGCGGCGGCGGTGCTGAAGGGAGGCTGCGGAGGGGTTTGAAGGGGGTGGTGGACAGGGCTGCTGTATCGTCAAGTGCTGGGCCAGGCCTGCAGGCTTTGCCGGAGAATAAACGGGCTCGTCTCTATCATTACTGATTTTTATTGGGCTTGGTGTTTTGGACCTTGGTGAGGTAATGTTGGTGGGGGACCAGTGGGTGTCATAGTCTTGTGGAGGGTTCATGATCCAGGAGTACTTGTGTTGGATTGGTGTACAGGACTTCAGTGTTTTGTGGGAAAAATGTTGGAGATTTGTTTTTATTTTAATTTTGAACGGCATATATTTGTTTTTATTGATCTGTTATGTAATTACATTGGCCAATGTGTGGATTTTACAAATTTCCCCCCCTTTTAACTGTATTTGAATCGAGTAATGATTTAGTATTTCTGGAATACTAGCTCAAGATATTTAGGTCCCGTTTCACTAAGTTCAATTTCTTGAGTTTTTTTTAAGTTGATATATGTGAGGAGAATAACTTGTCTCGTAAAATATGATAAGCTAAAAAAGTCCAACAATTCGATTAGTAGAATGGAGCCTATCCCTTCGGATTTGATGGACAATTGGTCCATATATTTTCATAGGCAAACGCATTATTAATCATTTTGCAGGGGCAAGGAAAATGTTTGGACTTTGAGCGGATTTGTTGGTAAAATTATATAAAACTCGAACGTCTAAAAGTTAAAAATGAGTTAATTAAATAATCATTTTTTTATTGGACACCACATACGTTTTCATCCTACCCATTTTTTGGAGTTATATTTCCATCCTCTTCCTATTTGATTTACCATTGTTACCCTTATTATGACATACATATCCATACACAATCAGTTCCTAATTTTTTGGGAGTGGTACTCCCTAAAAATAGGGATTATTTGAAAATTGGGAAAGAATAAAAAATTATTTAAAGCTCATTCTATTCCCCAAGATAACCGAATGGAT
This sequence comes from Vaccinium macrocarpon, assembly GCA_022606695.1. Taxonomy (NCBI): domain Eukaryota; kingdom Viridiplantae; phylum Streptophyta; class Magnoliopsida; order Ericales; family Ericaceae; genus Vaccinium; species Vaccinium macrocarpon. The sequence continues at coordinate 2,044,678 of CM040172.1, read as the reverse complement.
GATTCCCACATACAACCGAATGAATGATTCCCACATACAACCGAATGGATGAATTCCCCTAGATAATTCTATTATCCAGAATTGAAGGAGCACTTTTCAAACAACGAGATGTCCTAGGATGAATTCCCATATACAACCAATTTGTGTAATGCCGAAAAATTAGGTGGTTTTTAAAATAGTGGGAATTCAAATACTTGGACTACTAGTTCACCAAGAACACTACTAGAAATGTACCATTGCAATTGGCAAGTTCATGAATTCTCTCTCCCCCTCTCCTCTCTCTTAGAGTTAGTGACCCATTGATCTCTCCCTCGGCATCAAACAACAAAATCACAATTGGCTCTTGTTGATCAAAGCTCTAGTCCAATCATGGTTTGTGCTCGTTTCATTTTTCGGAGAAAAAATGGAGAAGGATCTGTTGGTGGTCGGGTTGATGTGGCATTTTGGCATTTTCGCCATCGCTTCTCTGGTCGTGGGCGAATGAATTTTGACAAGTTCATTATATTTTTACCATATTTTTTAGCATGATTTTTTTACAAGTTCATGATATTTAAAATTTACCATGAGTTTCTTGTATTTGTTGTTGAAATTAATTTATCATAATTCATGTATATTTTTACCATATATTTTTTTGCATGATTTACCATGTTTCTTGTATTTATTGTCAAAATTTATCATAAATTTTTTATTATATGTTTACCATGTTTTTAGCAAGGTAAAATTTACCATGCACCATGGTTCTTGATTTACCATGTTTTCTATTTATTGTCGAAATTTACCATAATTTTTTACTATATTTTTATCTAGTTTTTAGCATGATTTTTCGATAAGTTCATGATGTTAGTCGAAACGTTCGGTGTTCATCTTTGCCACGTTCCTTGTATTTATTGGAAAAATTTACTATAATTTATGTATAATAATTTTACCAATATTTTAACATGATTTCCGAAAAATTCTTGTGTTTGTTGCTACTTTGATTGGTTTGCTATTAATTTATCCTATTTGTGATAAGTTTATTGTATTTATGATCTATGATATTTTTTATTTCAAATTTTGTTTTAAGATTTTAGAGAGGAGGAGAGAAAATTGGAGAGATAGGAGAGAAGGAGATTGAGATAAACTAGAGAAGATGAGAGAGAGAGAGAGAGAGAGAGAGAGAGAGAGAGAGAGAGAGAGAGAGAGAGAGAGAGAGAGAGAGAGAGAGAGAGAGAGAGAGAGAGAGAGAGATTTTGGAAGATTAGGAGAGAGAAAAGGGTAGTTTGGGATTTATTTAAATTTTAGGATGGAAATATAATTTTCAAATGTAACCGGGATGAAAACATAAGTTATAGTAGGTTGGAGGACCAATATCAATATTTTGAAGGAAAATTAACCAATTTCTTGCTTATATACTTGAGGCAGTATATAAGCTGTGGTCACGGAGCCAATTATATGAGGCCATGTAGGTACATAGTTTTAACGTAACATACTTGGATAGAAGCTATTGGCCTTGGTCATTTCATAGTTATAGTTTAGTTACTCATTTCTCTCTCTCTCTCTCTCTCTCTCTCTCTTCACTCATTATACCTTTTTCCAAAACTAAACTAAACTAAAACTATTAAACGAACAAGACCATTATATTTCTTATCCCTTCCATTCAAGAAAGAAAAGAAAAAAAGAAGCTGATTATTGAATTGGGTCTAGCAAGTACCAAGGGACCGGAAAAAATAAACAAACAACACAGACTTCAATTTCTAGCAAGTATAGTTGAGAAATGAAATCCTATTAGTTTCACCTAGTATATAAGGACATCTACTCTCACACTCTCTCCCTCCCCTATTCTGAATGCACTTTCTGCAAAATTCAAAACACATAAGCATGATAAAAAAAAAGTTGAATAATTAATTATCAAACATAAATTCAGTTTTGCAGAAGATAAAAGAAAGGGAAAATTTTAAAAAGACCCCTGAACTTTCTGACAACTCACAAAATAACACCCAGACTTCAACCGTCAACAAAATCACACCCAAACTTTATATTCCGTCAACAAAAAGCCCTTGCCGTTCAATTCTACCAAGTTTTTAACTGAGGAGGCCTAACGGATGGACTTAATAGCGGGTTTGTTCGTTAAGTGCCCAAAACGACATCGTTTTGGGCATAACTAAAAAAAAAGTGCATTAGGATAAATTTTCCAAAATGTTGTCTGTGATGTACCAATGAACGATCCAAACTGTTGATTATTTTTTAAATAATTTTTCATGCTAGCTTGAAGAATTTCAACTCAATCGGATACATATAAGTGCTTGATCAAATTGTTAAATTTTTCATTTAGAATTTAAGATCCTATAATCTTAATGAAACCTTAAATGATTGGATCGGACACTTAGCTATTGAGTTGAATTTTTCAGGGTTAACTCAAAAAAGTATTTTCAAAATAATCAATGGTTTGGATCGTTCATGTGGGATCCCAGAATGGGACCCACCCATGCTGCGAATAAGTGTGATCATAGTCATACTATGAATAAGTCTTGTCTTACTTAGTGATCCTAATTACAACAACAAAATTCCCCAAGTACGACCATATTAGTATTAAATGAGAAATTATATAGGTTTTTATTTGTGTGTGTGTCTATAGTCCAACTTTTCTAATACTCTTCCATAATATCACTTATTAAAAAGTAAAAAGAATTCAATAAAAACAGAAGAATTCCTCAATAAAATTAAATAGTCTAAGTATCAAGTCAAAGATGGAAATATTTTTTAATAGTTTAAATTTTTTTCTAAAATTTGTCAAGTTTTACTTTTCAAGTGTGTCTACAGTAGATGTATCCAAAAAAATTAGTAAAGTTTTTAGAAAAGTTGGACTATAGACACAAAAAAAAAAAACTTAATTCAATCTAGAAACATCATATAACCTTTTGCCTACAATTTTTTTTTCTTTCAATTTTTACAGTTTCTATAGTTTCTTTTTTATTATTGTTTATATTTTTTTTATAGTTATGTCCGAAACAATGTTGTTTTGGGCACTTAACAGACAAAACCGTTGTTAAGTCCATCCGTTAGGCCTCCTCAGTTAAAAACGTGACGGAATTGGACGGCAAGGGCTTTTTTGTTGACGGAATATAAAGTTCGGGTGTTATTTTGTTGATGGTTAAAATCCGAGTGTTATTTTACAAGTTGTCAAAATGTTCAGGGGTCCTTTTAAAATTTTCCCTAAAAGAAATAGTAATTGTCGACTCAAGAAGGATCAATATATGATCCCTAGCCTAAAAGTACACATTATTATTATTGTTATTTTTGCCAAAGAGGTAAATCAATTTTATTCATGAACTCGTTAATGAAGAAATATTGAGAAATACTTCCCTATTAATTCAGTGCGGAACAGACTCCTGTCAGATTAGAGGGCTATCCAAAGATAGGGCATATTTGGCTATAGCATTAGACACCCTATTACAATCACGAGGAACAAAAAGAAAAGAACACGAACAAAACTTATGAGCCAAAGATAAAACATCATTGATGACGACTTCTGAGCAGGCCTTGACTGCAGACTGACCAGCAATCATCTTAATGACCGTTTGCGCATCCCTTTCCACCACATAATCCTTTTCCGGAGAACATATTGGCAAGCCCAATGCAAACCGAAACCCTTCAGCTTCAACTACCTCAGCTGACATGCAACATTTGAGAGGCGAGGCAGCAGTACCCACAACATTACCCATGTAATCTCTAATCACCATAGCCACTCCAGCCCTACGGGTACACATTACAAATTATTGCACATTGCTAGTACTACAGTAATAAATACTCCACCGGTACTTAGGGGTGTTCGGCTAATGGTGTTTTTAGAATAAATTAATTTTTTTTATTTTTTATGTTATGAATAGTGAATGAACGACCTATCTTGGTTTTTAGAAAAAACAGTTTTTTGGTCGTTCCCAAAAAAACTCCAGCAGTTGGAGTCAATGTTTGGACTTTGAAATCTTTTTCCGTCTGTGATACCCTAAGTTCTGATAAATGTGTTCGTTGCATTTCTTCTGTACATCGACCATTATCTATATGTTATTTGTCACTCATTTTTTCGGGTTCCACCCTAGTAATTGAAGTAATTTAATTTGGTGAAAATATAATTTTGTGGCCCCATGTGCAAAATCAACTCATTAAGATATAATTAATGACAACTTGATAGATATTTTGTCCCTGAATTCGCCGAGAGAAAATTGAATGATTCGATAAAGCCTTCACCGATACGGACTATTGAGAACTTGTATGAAATAAATTGAACAGCTCCAATTACTCGTGTGGGACCCGAAAATGGGCTTCACACAAATTTGTGTACATTTGGCGTATACCAAATGGTGTACCCATAGTTTATTTTTTTAAAAATCTAATTAGCAGTGAACCCATTGAAACCTTCAAGAAATTATATATGTATTTCAAAAAGTCAATAGTACCTAAGAAATTTTGAAATAATATCTTAGCAAATGAGTAGTGTCAACACAGCCATTTATGTCCCACTTCAGGCGCTATATTTGATCTGAACATTTCACTTTTTTGACTTTGATTCGGTTGTTTTAATCAAAATTCAAGTTGATCGGACACACAAGTAGTAGTTACTCGATTAGTGTGCATTTACCACACCTTGGAAACCGTTTCTAGATGTTTTTTGCGCAATACAAATGCGTTCTTAAAATAAAGAAATCAACGTCTGACAATCTAATTTTTTTAATAAAATACATACTCGATGAGACAACAAATGGTTTATCTTAAACAACATACCCAAAGTAGGCCCTATAACAAGTGCAAAAACATTGAGAATTGAAATCCTTTGGGACTTGATATTGGCACTCCCTTTGGAGTGTCATTGACAAATTGAGGAATGAAAATATCAATTCCCTTTTAAAAACAGTGGAAGTAGAAAATAAAATTTGTAAACAGACATAGTTCACCAAACAAGATCCCTTCTCTAAAGTTTAAAAAATTTGAAAATAAAAACAGAAAACTGAAATTAAAAGTGTTACTAAACAAGGCCTTAAAAAAACAAGAAATTAAAGAGAGAAAAAAAGAAGAGAGGTTAGGTTGAGCTAATGAAGTGTTACTTACGGCAGTAGAGAATAGGTTGAAATTGAAAGCGTTTTATGGAACCGGGCACCTTATGAAAGTGCTAGAGAAGTTATGATGCCACAACCCGTGATGGTGAAATTGAGCGAATTTGGAACGTTAGCATTTGGATTCCCTAATGCCATCGCTGGAGGCCACTGGATGGAGAGCTTCCAGAAATCAAACGAGGCAGAGGAGGTTGTTGTTGCAGTAGTTAGGAGAAGGGCTAGGAGGAAAAGGTTCAGAAAAGTGCCCATTTTTACTTAATTTGATTGCCTTTGGTATTCTTTCTACTTGATACTCTACTATGAGGACCTACCCTTTTATACGGGAGGGGAAAGAAGATTATTGATTATTGTCCAACAGTGACTCAAGGGATTAGAGGTGTCAAATGAGCCGTACCGTGCCGGCATGACCCATTTAATTTCGTACCAACCATGCTTCTTGTCGTGTTGTGCTGGCCCATTTACTAAACCGTGCCACACTATGCCGGCCCGTTAACTTAATCATGCCACGGTGTGCCGTACCATTTTCTAACCGTGTCATGTCTGTGACCGCTTTCTGGTCGCTGGGGTACTGGTACCAATTAACTTGGTACTGGCACTATAGGAGCCAAGCTAAATGTGAACTCACTAGACATGCTTTGTTATATAAACCATTCAACCTTTTCTAAACTAGCCAATGAGGAACAAAAATAAAAAGCACTACAAACAAGCTTTCTTAAAGGCACATGGAATATTTTGGTAAAAACCCCAAATAAAAACCCATTTATTTTGATAAATTCCAACACAAAATTTCCACTACCAAGGTGTATTGATGTAACATGGTGTTTAAAATGAAAAAGGAACTGTCTAACAACTAGAGTCAGGGAGAATACCCAAATCATGAACAAATTTTTTTTTTTTTTGAGTCGTTCTTTATTTTTCCTACGATTTCAGGGCAACTAACCCACAGCCATGGAAGAATCTACGGTTGGAGCACGGTGTTTTTTATTTTTGCACATTGACAACCGTGCGATGAAATTTGTATCAGTTCTGCAGACATGGACCAGGTACAACTCTTGTTTCTTTCCCATGAGCATTACAGCAAGAGGCAATGACTTGCTTCCCACCACTGGCTGCAATGAGATCTATTGATTCCATAGTAATTTCGGTGCACGGAACTGCTTGGCTGCAGTTGAGATTAATTGCCACATCGGTGCTTGATGTTCCGGTAAAGCCCTTGTACGTGACTTGGCTCACATGAACTCCAGTTTTCTAAAAAAAAAATAAAAAATTAAAAGTCTAAAAGCTGTATAAGTTTTTGATTCATTAACATAAATAAGAGTAATGAGATTAGTTCTTTTTATCATTCTTGTTATGATTACCTGTTCTGGGCATGCCCCCCTAATGTTGCAGTAATTTTGATCGATGATCACCGGATTATTCACCGAGTCAAAGTGAAGGTTTTCAAATGTGACATTCCGAACGTAGCCCTTCCCACCCTTTTACAAGTGACAAAAAAAGAAGAAGAAGTGAAATTAATGCCACAATTTATACTTGTTAAAAATTGACATATAATGCTCATTTTTTCAAACCTGCCATGTCTTGATCCGAGCTCCATTGGTGGTTCCATTGAAGAAAGAATTGCTCACATGGATGTTCTCTACTTGCGCAGAGGTGCCATCCCTGCCTAAGCTTCCAATGCTGTTATGAACAGAGGACGATAAAAAAAGTGGATTAATGCAGCGAAAAAGGCTCATAGACATGTAGGCCGCCTATGTATTATAATGGTTGTTTGTTTTTTTGATAACTATATGTTTAAATATGTACAATGATAAAGATTCTGTAATTTTTTTTTTTGTTTTTGGTGAAGATGTGTGTTGAAAATTTATATTATGCAAATTATATGGTGGGTCTCATCCAATGAGTCTGTTTTAGGTCTCAAAACTAATGAGCCGGCACTGCTCATATGGGTAGTGGCCCAATAGTACTATGGGTCAGGAATGCTAAATGTTAATACTTAATATGTGCAACTTTCTATAAACAAATTAGGGTCGAGAGTATAATATAAGAAACTGCACAATCAAGTTACTAATATGTCAACAGATAAATCTTTGAGGTAAGTCGGTGGTTAAAAATTCTAACACTGGGATGCATATTACTGGGATGCCTATTTGTGGTTCATGTTTTTGTGAATATCTTGTTGGTTAATTGATGCATATGCAAATTAAGGACTGCTACTAATTCTACAAGGAAGGAGAGGCATACCTTATACCATGACCAGGTCCACAATTTACATTGGTTACGTTAAGATCAGAGCTGAAATCTCCAATTGAAACACAATCATCACCTGTTGACCACGAAAGACGAGACCATTAAGAATTATGGATCCGGGGGTTGCTGTGCGCCCTGCTCGGCCGTCCAATCGTGTTTTGGACGGCCCGGATGCATTTGGCAATTTTAATTTAATTTTGATTTTTTTTATTGGTAAAAAATTATAACACATCCGGACAGTCCAAAGTGTGATCAGACCGTCAAGAATAATAAATTACATATATTTGTGCGCTGAACCTCAAATTTGAGCTTCAAGCAGTGCCCAAAATGATCAATATACTCCAATATACCCCCCAAGAATTATAAATTATAAATTTCTTTGTTTGTGCTTGGTAGGATAAACTAGAATAGTGCAATGACAATATGGGATGAAATGAAATTATGTTTACACATGTTTTTATCTTACCAGAGGCTATGGTGCTGTGACTGATTAGGATATAGTGAGAGGCCTGGATGTGAATGCCATCAGTATTGGGGCTGTCTCCAGGAGACTGGACGTTTACATTGTTGACAATAAAAGCATTGCAACCGAATAAAAGGACATGAGTCTGCGGGCTGTTGATGAGATGAACATCTCTGAGACGGCTCTCATTGCATGACATAAACTTCACGGCCTAAGCAAAAAAACATGGCAACAATTCCTCATCAATAAGCAACCATAAATATAGGGCTAGCCCAGAGGTTTTAAGTGTCCAAGGCCTAATTTAAAAATCATGCCCTTAAGAATAAACACTTAAATAATTTTTACAGCAGCAATAACAATAGGAGAAAGCCAAATCAATGTAAAATTTTCTAATTATTGTATAAGAACACAAAATTCAAAGAATACATGTCCTCTCAAGAATGCATGAGTATCACTTGAATATTGCTCGTTTTGCATTTCTAAAAGCAAAAGTATCATTTCTATCCATTGTGTCTGCTTGCAAATGAGACGGGAGAAGCGTTAAAGTCAAAGTCGAAGTCTAGAGACTGGTTGACTGGGGTAAATCGTAATAGTTTCTACTCCTAAATTGGGCATTTTATTTTAGTTGCCTTTTAATTTTATTATGGGTCTTATATTGGACATTAGACCTAATGGATCAGTTAACATTTGTTATATGTATTATTTTGGGCCATTAGGCCCAATGAAATTTTGTTGTGCAGGCCTTTTTTTTCAAAATCAAATTAGGCCTTTTTTTGTCTTTTCTATTAGACTTTTTTGTCTTTTCTATTAGACTATAAAGACTCTTATTTAAGATTAATAGTAAAAATGATCCTATTTTTGGGATGCCCAAGGCCCAGATCTCTTGGGCTTGGGGCTGGGCTGGCCTTGCATAATATGTTTGCGTATATCAAGCAAATTCTAACATATTAGTTCCTAATTTTTGGAGCAATGACAAGTATTCCATTGTAGAAACAAATTTTGTATCCCACACGCTAGAAACTCTGGATTCAATTCCAAAGTTTAAGGTTTTTGGTGGAGAAATCTCGCTATTATATACTCAACCAATGTGAATCTTAATCATATCATTCTACATTCTCCTTACAAGCAACCACTTTAGAGATTTGTCGCGCATACTCTGTTTTTGATCTACTATCATGAAGCCTTCGGTAACTTATTTTGGGTGTGTGACTTACCTTTTTTATTAAATGTGGAATTAAATGGGTATCGCTTTAATGATGTTTAGAAACTATTGATCCATTCCGACTACTTAATTTTTTAATTGGAGAGGTCCCAACACTATATATTAATCATTGTGGAACTTATACTGATTGTTGTGAAACTTATACAATTAAGAGGAGGTTAAATCATCATCTTTTTTCTATACATGACATAAGTATTCATCCTGCCCAATGTTTTCATCCTCTTGTAGTGTGATTTAACTTTTTTACCCTTTTATTGTGATATAGATAGAAATTTATATATAAATATATAACATAATCATTTCCGGGGATTCTATATTGGAAATTCTGAAAAACATGGATTAATTGAGATTATTGGAGGTTTCAAAATGAGTGGGAATGCCTAAAATAAAGAGATAATTAAATAAAGAATTTTTTGAAATGATGATGAGAATCATGGTAAAATTTTTATTTTACTTTCCTCTATGAATTTAGCCCGCGCATGCGGCTTGCTTGATTATCTTTATGTTTTCATCCAAAAATCTTTACCCTATAGGCAAAGAATTTTGATGCCCTATTCGGTCCAGTCAAAGGCAGACATCCACGCACACGTTTACATATGCACACACAAAGAAAAGAAATCCAAAGGAAAATTAATGTATGAATGGGACTTATTAACTAAAGCTGGTACATACTTTACCACACCAAATTAAATTTGGACCCTAATTGATTTTTCTTTGTTTCAAGAAAGTAAATTATGAAGTACTACTTACAGTTGGGGCCAATACAGTACAACCTTTCTGCAAAAAAAAAAAAAAAAAAAAAAAAGAGAACAAGTGAAAGAAATGTCAGAAAATCCTAAGTAGAGGTATCCTAGTGAAAAAAAAAAATCCAGTGTCGGGTGGGCACCAAGTGGCAAAGCCATGTGGTGTTCGTCGGCTCATCTGGCCCGCCCATTTGTGTTTTGAATAGCCGAAAACTGTTGAGGTTGTTCGTTGACATTTTTATAATTTTGAGCAGTAGATTTACCCCAATAGATATGGGCTGTCCAAAATAAGGATGGATGGCCCGGGTGTACCGAGGAGTCTGGCACTGAAATATTTCTCTATTCTAGTTAGTTGCTCTTCTGAGACTTGAAAAACTATGTATGTACCAGTAGAGGGTGATCTCTGCATGATTGATCCCACCAACCATTTCCTCTTCCGTTGATCGTTCCCGTGCCATATACATCGAGTCCGGTCACGCCATTAAACGATAGCCACTGACTTGCATCGAGCCCATTCCAGAAAGTTGGTGAATTTGGCGCCAGAATTGTCCCCCAAATCTAAAGAAAATTTCGCATGGAAAAGCCGAGAGGAAGGAAAAAAAAGATTAATTCAACTTTGATATATGTAATTCGTTGATCAAATGCTTTTTGTTAAACAGAAAAATATAAATTATATGCCTCGAAGGCGATGTTTTTAGCCTTGCATGGACCGTGAAAGAGAGCTGGATTCAATAGAAATGACTTGTTTGGTGGAATGACCACTTTAGGGATGCCTGTTGGTGTGCTACATGCAGCGTTCCATGCCTTCAGAAATGCCTAAAACAAGTGAAAACATAGATCGTATTAAGGCTGTGTTTAGATCTTGAATTTTTGAATAAATTTGTGGAAGGAAAAGAAAAGGATTGACGGGATTGAAAGTGGCATTTGGGTATGACATACCCAAAGTTTCTATTCATTTCCCGTTTGTTTTCTTTTCCCTCCACAAAATCCAGCCAACTCTGAGTGAAAAGAGGGAAATATTGATTACTTGGGAATCATCTGTAATGCTGTTTCCCGTAGCTCCATAATCTAACACATTGAAGTTGTTGGCAGTTCCATCAGCATTTGAGCAAGCGAATTCGGCAGTAATTAGGCCAAGGCTCAAAATGAAAACAAGAAATTCCTACAAAAAGTCATGGATATAAGCTTCAGCAGATAATTGTGATTTTTGCTTAAACTTGAGAATGTAAAATTTGTTAAAGTCTAAAGTTAAGAGTATACTCTCACCATAATTTATGAAGAACGAAAAAAATGGGTTAACGAAGCTAAATACTGTGGTTAATCTACGAGACAAATGACGAAGAAGTTAGCAAATAAATACCATTGAAAAGCCAGGGACTGATTTCAATTATATGTTTCCATTACAAATTAACTACATATATATATACTAGTAACCTTAGGGCCTCAATTGGATGGGGTATAAGGCACCCGGATAACTTGGCCACCCGGATAAGGGCTTGATTGGATGGATTTAGCTTGGTTTGGGTTCACAAAATGCACCCGGATAATATTTCCTCCCCACCATGATTTATCCGGCTGAAGGGGTACAGACGGATAAAATTTGGATAGCATCCCCATCCAAAAATAATCCACCTGAATAAGAAGTGTTTTATCCCCTTCAATATTTAATCCACCCAAAACTTACCCCTTATCCAATTGGGCCAAACTTGTGAAGATTTGGCATTCAAGGCCTGCTATGAGCTACCATCAACATGCATTAGTTACCTTCTCAATAATACTAGAGTTCACAAAATTCTTAGATATTAAGAGATGGTCTTGATTAAAACTATTGAGTGACGGTTTGGGTTAACTACTCAAGGGTTGGGCTGAATTATTATTTTTTAAAAATAAATAGATATGTTTTTTGGGTATTTAGTAATTTTTTTTAAAAGTTTCCCGTCAAAGTTTTGGGTCTAATCATCATTTGGACGACATAGATTAGAACAGTCGATAAACATAATTCAAAAAATAAGAAAAATGTACAAGATAAAAAAAACAAGGTACGAAAATAGTCTTTTGAAATTTTTGTCGTCTTGTATTTTTCTTTTTTTGATTTTGGGTGATTTTTATTTTTATTTTTATGATTTTACTCATCAAGAAGAATAATTACTTTTGGATCTTGCTACACATACAGACGAGTATGTACAGAAAATGCATAGAGCATGCTCGGGGACCCGCTTTTAAGTCCCACACGAGTGATCCGAACCTTTCATTATTCTTAGAATATTTTTCTGAGGGGCCTCACAAAAATTCAACTCAATCGGACGGTTAGAAGTGGTCAAACAAAAGTCCCACTATTGAAACTTTGATCTTTGGAGGTGTCATTAAAAGTCTAGATTTGTTATGACAGTCAAAAAACGTCATTCAAACATATAAGATGACGGTGTAAACTTGTCATCTTTGCAATAAACGATAGCGGTTTTAAACCGTCATCTTATCTATCCTCCATTCCAAAAAAAAAAAAAAATTCCAATTCTTGTTCGAGCACGTGGCTCTCGCGTGGTTGCCCAGTGGAGCTCACATGGCGCCCCCGTGGCACATTCGTAGCACTTGTGTAGCAAGCTAATATTTGCTTGCCCCAGAACTCGAACTCAAGACCTTGAGTTGCTTGTGCGTGCGTATTACCAACTAAGCTAGCATGCTGCTTGTTGACAAAAGACAAACAAAAATGTTTACACTATATTTTTGAAATTTTTTAAGCTGAGCACTTTTAATGTCAATTTTGGATTTAAACTCTTACGTACCGTAGACGTTGAAAATAGGACCCTGCTACGGGTACATAAAAAAATGTATAGAAAATGTACAAAGCTCTCTTGAGGACCCACTTTTGGGTCCCACATGAGTGATCCGAACCGTTCATTGTTATTAGAACATTTTTCCAAGGGGCCCCACAAAAAAACAGCTCAATTGGACGGTTAAAAGTGCTTGAACCAAAGCCCCACCGTTCCAAATCAAACCTGAATGATTCGGATCACTCGTGTGGGACCCAAAAGTGGGTCCCCGAGAGAGCTTTGTATATTTTTTTTTCTGTACCTCCAAGTTTATCCGTTGAAAATATAAGATTACGGTTTTAAACTGTCATCTTATACGTTTAATGACGCTTTTTGATCGTCATCTTTTATTTGAAACCATTAACGAAAGAGATAGTATTAGGGGTGTGCACAGTCCAGATCAGATAGAATTGGCATGAATCCAATCCGAATCCTCGAGTCACGGTTTTTAGAAAATATAATCCGTGTCTGGACCAAAAGTCTCACGGTTTGGTTCCAATCGATATGCGAAGTTACGAATCGGTTCCAGTTTTACCCACAGATTACATGTCATATGTAAATAAGTAACAAACAGTTTAATCAAAATAAAATCTTGAAAATCCAAAGTAAAAAACAGAGAGATCTTAGATGGAGCATGTGATGACACAACTGGAGCTAAACAAGCAGCAGTGGAAAGCATGTAGCTTAGTTCAGTTACATAGTGGAATAGAAACAAAAACCATTTAATAGAAAAAACAGTGAACACTTATTAAATTCAGTGAACAACTACTGAATTGATTAAAGTCCAACACAAATGCAAGACAGTGGAATTAATACATCAAATGGGGTAACAATTTACCTCCTAAATTTTATAGAAGATAACATTATAACCCTATATCAAATTGACATTATTTATGAAAGTGGTAAAATTATTTATACATACATACATATATATATATATATATAATAAAAATCTCACGGTCCGGATCGGTTAATCCACGGTTTCAAAATCAAAATCCATGTCCGGACCACGAGTCACAGTTTATTATTTTTTGGATCCGTGTCTGAACCATTAATCCACAATTAAAATCCAAAACGTGCAGATTGGTTTGGTTCAGACCAGATTCACGATTTACCAATTTTTTTGTGTAGACCTAGATAGTATTGTCACTTTTATTCGATTCATCATCTTATATTGTATATATTACAGTTTAGAATTAGATTGACATCAAAACTCTACCCTCATATTTTCGATGACAGTTTTATAAAAACTGTCATTGTTTCAATTTTTGATGTGTCATCTTTAACCATTTTTGTAGTAGTCATGAACGATAAAAATAAAAAAGGACATTTTCACTAATTTAGGATTCTTGAATTCAATTTTCCCTTGATTTTTATCTTATTTTTTTAGAGGGAACATTTGATCGAGCAAAGGCTTAATTACTACTAAATAATCTCATGCATGCATGATCAGCTAAATATTCATTAGCAACTAAATATTCCTTTTCATGATTACGCAAGGAGCCGCCGAATTTAAGGATTGCATTACCACGTCCGCTGTGGTAGCTCATAGCAAGCCTGGAATGCCAAATCTTCCCAAGTTGGGATTGATTGCATGCGGGATAAGTTTTCAGTGGATTAAATATGGAAGGGGGATAAAACACCCCTTATCCAGGTGGATTATTTTTGGACGGGGGAGGCTGTCCAAATTTTATCTACCTACACCCCCTTCGGCCGGATAGCTTATGAAGGGGGGAAAGCATATCCAAGTGCATTTTGTGCACCCAAACTAAGCCAAATCCATCCAATCAAGCCCTTATCCGAGTGGCTAAGTTATCCGGGCGCTTTATACCCGTCCAATTGAGGTCTTTAAGACCATGTGAGGGAGGGACAATTCAGAAGTCAGAAAGCATTAACTCTTTGCTTGTTGTCCTCTACCACTGAACTATGGCTATGCTAACACCAACTTCTTCCTTCACTTTATTCACATTGTTCTTTTTGCATGTAATGGTTAAAAGTATGGTCGTGATGTCATCTTCGAGCATCGCAAATGTTATTACGGTAGCCAAAGATGGCACCGGAGATTTTAACACAATAAAAGACGCCGTTTTAGCTGCCCCTGCCAACAGAAACAGCACATACTACATCATCATAAAGCCGGGTCTGTATGAGGAGTATGTTACGATTCCGGGAGAAAAGCCGTTTTTAGCTTTGATAGGCAGTGGAGCCGACAAAACTATAATTACGGGTAATCGGAGTAGCAGGAACGGTTATGGAATCAACGCATCAGCGACGCTCAGTAAGTTTTTGGATGGCTTCTTTTCTGATATCTTAGGAACATTGTTGAGTATATATGTGGAAGAGTGAGTGCATTTTTTTGTTATTTGTACTAATGTTCATATTGATGCTTTGTTGTGAAGCTGTGCATGGAGCACACTTTTTACTGCAGGGAATTACCGTGCAGAACACTTACGGACCGGGTACCCAAGCAGTGGCTTTGTTTTGTAATGCCGATTATGCCGTTTTTTACAAGTGCACGATAAAGGGGTATCAAGACACCCTATTTGTAGACAAGACAAAACAGTTTTACCGGGAGTGTGACATTTACGGCACCACTGATTTCATTTTTGGAAATGCGACTGCGGTATTCCAAAACTGCAATCTATTTGCTCGCGATACTGGCGCCGTATTCACTGCCCATTCTCGGGACCAACTGAATGAAACGTCTGGATATGTTATTCAGAATTGCTCGCTGAAAGCTTCACCAGAAATTGCAGCAAATATTGGAGCCAATGCCTTGGCGATGGATGCATATTTGGGACGACCGTGGAGAGATTTCTCCACGGTGATTGTCATGGAATCATTTCTTGATGCCATATTCAACCCACTAGGATGGGAGCTGATGGGGAATTCTACCGCGAGAACGTTACGTTACCGTGAATACCACAACCGAGGAGTCGGAGCAAACGTGACGGGACGAGTTAACTGGAAAGGGTATAAGGTCATAAGGCACTACTATGAAGCATTGAAATACACGGCAAGCCAATTTATTGACGGTGATACTTGGATCCCCCAAACCGGTGTAGCGTATAATGGAGGTTTAATAGAGACTTAGATGGACAGCTAGGTCGAGAATTGTTCATAGCAATTGTTTGGGCTATTAATTGGTTCTTTACGGATCCTTGGGTATATGGAAAAACATAGCTCTATTTTTTTGTTGAATCATTGGGGTTTGGCGTTTATAGGTCCATATAATTTTGTTGTTTCTAAAGGGAGACTACAATATTTTTGATATAACGAATCCACCAGATGATGGTTTTGTCGATCTATAAAAATAAATAAATAAAAGTGAAAGACGATGAGTTATTGCACTCTTATCTCCCAACTTGATCCGATTCTTCCAAGATAGTTTGGAAAAGCCAGCAAACCAATAAATTTGGTTATGCTGCTCCAACTCCACACACAGCCTGATCTTATTGCATTAGAGGAGAAATGCTTACAGATGAAAATACACAAAAGAAAAAATACATAACACCGAGATGGATAAAAGAAAAAAATATATACAATGAATTCCCCACGGGCCTCATTGTTTTCGCTCTATAGTTGTAATGCTTTTTTTTTTTGAAAAGAAAAAAGATTTATTAATCTTTAAATAAATTACAAAAATTAAAGGGATCAAAAGTCAAAATTAATCATCACAATATAATACAAGTATTCCAACAAAGTTGGCACAATTGCAAAACTGACGATCAAAGCCACCAAGAATCCGAAAGGAAAATAACAAAATCCAAATATAATAGCTCAATTAATCTTGAAACACCACATCAGCTGCATCACCAGTACGTTAATAGCCAAAAGGCATCCTCAAAGCCAGCATCAGTAGTCCTTTTGTATCCTTTGCATTGGTAGTCCTTCAATATAATAGCTCAACTTCACTCTAATGACAACAACACCTCAAAATTCTCCAACAAACCGCAGCTGCACCCAATTTTCCAGCAACCCCCCTTTATATTTGTTTTCTTGATCAATCTTGGCATGAAACTGTCTTTCTCTTCAGCTATATGTCCTATGAGCTATTTTTCTTATCACTTCATCTTCATCTCCCTCATATCCAATTCCTATCATCTTGTTAAACTCCCAAATAGTTTGAGCTTCACTTAATAAAATCCTGTTTCTATTGGCGATCCCGTCTGAAAAAATAGAAGCAGAGAGTGCTGCCGCAGCTACAACATATCTTAGAACTACACATTTCTAATTTTGTCTACCACCTTTATGGTTATAAGAATTAACCTTTGAAAAGCCAAGAATTTAATTAATGATTTTCTTTTCCTCTTCTTTTTCCTTTTAACCCTATTGGTAGCTGTTGGAAATACTTTAAAAATTAATGGAACCATCTACCTCAAAATTTGGAAATGAACAGAAATACTACAAAAATTGGATGTTGTTTTGGGTTGAGTCACGGATTAGGTCGCTCTCTTTAAGACGTTTCGCGGCTCCGCCCTCTCTGTGTAAGCAGTTGTAGCCACACTGCCTCCAGGATAAAAAAGCCTAGAATACAGCATCTGTCTCGATCTTTTCTGCACGGAAAAGACTAGAAATTCAAAACATAATCGACCTTTCTTGCTCTCTGAATTTTTGTAGTGAAAATGTTTTTCGGTGTGTTTTCTGAAATGGCTGGAGTACAGCTCCCTTTATAGGCTAAGACAAACATAATTTTTTGGAAAGTAAAATCAATCACTTTGCTCACGTTTTTTTTCATTTTTGTAACGGATCATTTCCAAAATGGTTTGATTGGAAAAAAATCTTTCCGAAAATAAAAACGTGGGCTAACTCCGTGTGTGCGTGAGGCTCCACAACTCCGCAATTTGCAACCCCTTGCGTGCAAGGTTCGTAGCGCGCACTTGGATCAATTTTCACAAATTGGCTTGGAGCTTGGCCCAAGCTGTGTGTGCACGAGATCTCTCTTGGGCCTAACTTAATCAATACAAATATAAGGAACACAAAAGTGTTCTAGCTAGCCAATGTGGGATAAGTGGTTTCAAAGAAATCTTTTGAAAAAATACACAACCCCAACAATAGTAGCTTTGCAGGGGACAGCTGGTGTCTTCTATTTCATCTACAAAAGAGTCATCATCAGCAGCTTTCTCTCGATCAAGAATCGGTCCATTGAATTCTTCTACAATATCATTACTGGTATTTTTAATTGGCTCCCTCTCCAGACTACTCACTATTGATAATTCAATACCTGAAGAAGAGCTAGTAGAGTTAATTGTAGTGGTGAGTAGGGAAAACTTGACACAGCCAGCTTGGAAATATGAGCGGACCTGGGGAGTGAAGAACCAGCTCCACCTGGGCCTCCCTGGAGGGCGTCACCAGAAAGCACAACAAGATGTGCTCGAAAGACAGAGCTGGGAACAGGCTTGGAGTCCAGCCTGGAGGTCAAGCCAGGGCTGGGTAGGTACTGCACCAGCAGCATGCTTATCCCGCACAAAGATATCAATCGGCAAAACTGCAATCACGTGGGATAAAGAAGAAGAAACGGATAAGATAGACATTAAATCCAAGGATAAACACGGCTAATAAAGGGTAACGGATCCAAGCCGAGGTCGAAGGAAGGGGGAGTCCCGGCTAAGGCAGGACTCTACCCTCATCAATGGGATAACCCAGAAATACTCCGGAACACAGTCCTAATAGGACTCAACCTCCAACTAAATGCCAATAAAAGCAACGGAAGGAATCCAACTAAGGTACGCACAGTCATTAGCACTAATTCTCAATCCCTTCCAATACAGAACAAATTCTCTACTGACTTAGGCATCGGAGGGTGGTTGGCACGCCACCACACCGGTGACTTAGCTCTTTCGTTGTCTTTGCAGGAACAGGTCGGGGCCAGATACAAAGCTGATTCATCATGTAGTAATTTTGTCATCAGTCCCCCTATCATGCCTCTCATTTGAAACTGGTTCCATGACAATTGCATTATTGACTTGTAGGCCCCTCTCATCAGAACCCATTTCATTCCCTTTTTCTGATTCTGCCACCACCTTAATGTCCTCTACATTTGAGCTTGCCTCAATACACTCCTCATTTGTCTTTCCTTCTATCAAATGAGCCTTCTTTTGAGACCTTAGAGTAATTATTCTTTGTTTTGTTGGACTCCACACCATCGTTTCTCGCTTCCAAATCAACAAGACCATCGAACTAATCAACATTGTTCCGGACCAAATTAGAATCTCCTTTTTCTTATTCCAAATCTAAATAAATTAAAGATTTGATTGGTACAAAGAATTTTCTTCCTCTACTCTAACAACATACCTTTTCTCACTTACGACCAACACTATTTTCCCTTCTATCTTTTGTACTTGCTCTGTAGCAATAAGAATTCTCCCCTTCTCATAGGACTTTCCTTTCAACATATTGTCATCCATTTGGATAAAGTGACCCCATTTGCCTCCGATCTCCTTAAATGTTTGCAGAGTCCATGTATTGAGAGGCATCCCGAAGCATGATATCCAGGCAAAACATTCATCCTTAGCTGAATCACAATTCCAAGGACTAATTTCTTCAAACCAGTTCATAACCCATCTTTCCTTGATTGTTGCATCTCTTGATTCTTCATTAGGGAGAGTCAAAATGACAAATCTTCCCCCTAATGCTTTGATTTGGACGTCTTGAATGTTCGCCAGATTAAATTCCTTTTCTAGTTCTTCAGTGGATAGCAATTTTTGAATCTTAGCAAATACACTCTTATATAGCCATCCATTTCCATTAGGTTGAGTCTGAATAGTTGCTAACACTGAATACCTTGAGAGCCGTAGACGCCTAATTGAGAACCAAGAAAACGAAAACCTTGAAAGCCGTAGACTATCTTGAAGGCCGTAGCAGCCAGTAGTGACAAAGACGAAAGAAGATCCGAGACATTGCAGAAGATTGGTGACAAACCAGATCTGAGAATGAAAACGGTGACAGTAATCAAAGGAAGAGGAGGGAGAAATGGAAGGAGAGGGAGGCAATTATATGATGATTGTTTGAATAATCACCACACGTACACAACAAAATACGAAAACAGTAAAAGAAATTAACACCTGAATTTACGTGGTTCTCCAAGAACGGGTACGTCCACGGGAGCGAGAGCGAGTCTGTATTATTATGATCCAAAATCGGCTAGAGTTTTTACAATAGAGAGTATATATAGTCCTACTCTATTCCAACTCTAATAATTCTGTACCGTACCGCTCGGAATTAGAGAGTATATAGCTCCACTCCGTTCCTCTCTGGCATTTGGCATTTCATTAGAATTCCTTAGTACCTCTGCATATGAGCCACAAGTTCCAACAATGATGGTGGAAAAAGAGACCGTTGGTGACGGCTGTTGGCAAAAGGAGGCCCAGAGGCGGGGTGGGTTGCTTCTATAGTCGTAATGCTGTTTGTGTGTAGTTGAACAAAGCATCAGGCTAAGCAATCAAGACAGCCGACTAATAAGTATCTAAATATGAATTTCCAAAGTAAAGAAAACAAATATTTGAATATCATAAGTATAAATCTTTGTTCTCTCTCTCTGTCTCTTAATTTTTGCGTGAAAGCTAATTAAGTCACGGTAGACTTAATTAGCCAAGAAAAGCGTTTTCCGCTGGGTTTCCCTCACCAATATACAACAATGTGGATATCTATAGATATCGGCACTGTACTATGTGTATAGTGTGCAAAAAACAGCCAAGGCACTGTGGGAGTGTTTGGAAAAGAAGTAAAGGATTCGCAGCAACTAATGACAGTGAAATTTCCCAATCTAACCTTTTCCCAACCGAGTGCGACAAACTCAACTTCTGTCACTCCGAGTTATAAACTCGGACCCAAGTAGCACTATAAAAGTCACCCTATGCTGCGAGGATCAGCCGGATTTAATTTCGGAGATAACAGCGGCGGTCAAGGCGGCTGAAGGGAAGGTGGTGAGGGCGGAGATGGTAACGGTCGGAGGCAGGACCAAGAGCATTTTGTGGGTCCAATTCGTCCCACACAGCGGCGGCGGTGGTGAAGGGAGGCCACGGCGGGGTTTGAAGGGGGTGGTGGACAGGGCTGCTGTATTGTCAAGTACTGGGCAATGCCTGCAGGCTTCGCCGGAGAATAAATGGGCTTGTCTCTGTAGTTTAGTTACTGATTTTTAGAGGCTGTTTGGGCGCCTGTTTTTTCCATTTTCCTGTTTTGGTTTTCCCGTTTTTCATGTTTGGGCGCCAGTGAACTCATTCTCCGTTTTTTAAGATAGAGGCAAGAAGTGAAAATCAGCACTTGGGTTCCTTTTCCCATTCTTGTTTTTGGATTCTCGTTTTCCATTTCCCATGAACCTTTTCTCTGTCATCCATACCCTTGTGTTACCCCAATTCTCTTCCACACAACAGATGACAGAAGCAGCGAAGAGAGAAGAGACCCCAACGACTAGAGAGAGAAAGAGGTCACACGTTGCTCCTGTTCTTCAGATCTATTGGACATTCAGCCATTGTTGAGGTAAACTTTCTAACCCTAACTTCAAAATCGTCGGTATTGGGTTTTGTTTGCATATTTCTCATCTTCTTCCATGAAAACCCTTAGTAATCTTCTCCCGCCAACTTCGAAATCGTTCAGTATTTGGGTGGATTTCTCACCTTCTTATATAAAAACCCTAAGTTTAATCTTCTTAAAAATCGTTGGTATTGGGTTTTGTTTGCAGATTTGTCATCATCTTGCATCACAAAACCTTGTAAGTTTTTAGATCTACAATAGTAAATGACAAAAAAATTGTGCAATGAACTTCAAAAAATACTGAACTTGGTACTGACAGAGCCCCTCAGTTCTTTGAACAAGATAGGATGTGGCTGTTTATTGTGGAATCTGACTATAGAAGGAATACTTTGTGCTAACCCAATTAGAAGGGAATATTTCAAATAACACTTTTGGCTTTGTATTGTGCATAGTAGTCACTGATTGGTATCTTTACCTCTGGACTTTCAAGTCTATCATAATTTTCCCAAGCATAAGTGGTTTCTTGGGTTCTCTAATTAGTTCAGTCATTGTTCTCCTCTTGAGGTTGACCTAAATTTGTCTAGGTTCCAATCTTATTTACTGTTGTGGGATGATTACATGTCAAGTGTTTTTTTGGGAGCTTTTAAGTTATAATTTTCCCAATTTTTCACATGATCTGTTTTATGGTGTCACAGTATCATGTAATAATGGTGCTATTGGCAAGTTATTGTGTACAAGTTTTATACTACCTGATCATAATATAGAGAGGACAGTCTAGTACAATGCTATTTTTGTTGGGCTTGGTGTTTTGAACCTTGATGAGGTAATGTACTAATGTTGGAGGGGAACCAGTGGGTGTCATAGTCCTGTGCAGGTTTCATGATCTAGGAGTTTTGTTGGATTGGTGTACATCACTTCAGAGTTTTGTGGGAAAAATTGTAAGGACCTGTAAAATTTAAAAAAAAAAAAAATGTTGAGACATTTTGTGTTAAGTGTTGATTGGGGTTTATTTGGTTTACACATGTAAAGTTTGGACTTGAGGTAAAATTTTATGAGGTGCATATATGTGTAGTGTGTGAGAGAGGAGAGAACACTTCTCCCTCTCATTCTTCCACAGCCATATTCTCCCTTTCTCTTCTCCCCTCCATTTTTGCTTCCTCTCCCAAACAAAACCTCACCCATTCACCAAAAATCCTTCACAACCCTTCACTAAAATCAGTCCCTCTACGCGTTTCCAAGCTTGGTTTGTACTCGTTTCGCTCCGGGAGGTGAACATTTGTTTGGAGCTTGGAGTAGGAGAAGCTAGGGTTTTGAAATCTTCCATTGGGAGCCCAATCATTCTTGAGGTAGGGGATTTCTATCTTCTCTAAGTGTTTTGAGGTGTTTAATGTGAGTGGTGTAACCACCTTTGATCATTTTCTTCATTTCTTGCAAGAAAACCCATTTTTCTCATGTTCTTATTTTGGTTGGGTTTGATTCATGTTTTTGATGTTGTGCTAAGTTAAATGTATTGTTGTTTCATTACCTTGGATGCCTTTGAGTCTAATTTTTGCCTTAGAAGTGATTGGGTTGAGCCCCATTGTGATCTAAGTGAGAAAAATCAGTCTGAAACCTGTAATTTTTCGCTCGTAACGTCTTAGTATCGATACCCCCTCACGGGTATCGATACCTATCGCTTTGTTCAATTCGTAGTGATCTGGTATCGATACCCCTTTCATGGGTATCGATACCCAGATGCTTATAAGGCAGTTTTTTATCCAACTTCGCGGGCACGCCCCAACTTCGTCCGAACTCCGATTGAGGTGATTCTTGAACCGTTGGAAAGCTCTATGAGTCTGCTTTCAAACCCAATTGGTCTCATATTCATAGCCTTTGTATTTTGAGAGAAATGTGCTTTTTCCTATCAAGGTGTTAGGTTTTCTCGAGGTTCATAACTCCATTTCTTATGTTCTTATGCTCCGGGCCTTTATTGGTCTTTTCTAAGCCTCTCAACTTGACTTTTAAGCTTTATTAATCTATCATGGTATGAATGATATTTTGTCACGATTTCTCACGATTCTTGGACATATTAATTTTGCCATAACCGACACACTACGAGCTTTCGAACTAAATGAACCACATGGGATGAACGTGAGGTATAAATGAAAGAATGAAAGATGTGACACGGGGTCCTACGGAAGGATATGCCCGGAATGACACGGGGCCCTCACAAGGGGTATGCCCGGAATGATACAGGGCCCTATGTAAGGGTATGCCCGGAATGACACGGGGCCCTCACAAGGGGTATGCCCGGAATGACACGGGGCCCTATGTAAGGGTATGCCTGGAATGACACGGGGCCTATATGGCATGCCCGAAATCTTAGTGAATGATGAAATTAAATGAAACAAGGGGTGTGTGAGTGAGTTGGACGCCTACGGAATATCGGGTACGTATCGGACACAACAACACATCGGTTAATCTTGGTTGAGCATATGAAATTCTAATTGTTTATATCTAAAATTGGGGCTTCCGTGAGTATATTGTGAAATCTCCTTTTTTTTTGCGTGCACTCCATTAACATTTCATCATATTTAGATTTGATAGACGTTTCCTACGAGCTAGTGAGCTCACCCTAAAAATTTTCAGGTAATCAACCCGGAGGAGCATGATGTGGTGCATGCATGACATGTTTTGGAAGTGATAATGGAGTTACCTTATCATCTTTGAGTTCACTATTTTTGTTAAGATGATTTTGTAACTTAATCTTGGTTTATCTTTTGACAAGGAGATTTGTAATAACTCTTGTATTTACTCATTTCATTTGGGGTATGGGTACCCGTAGCTTGTTGTAATAGTTGACTTTGACCCGGTAAAATTATTTTTGACTTTGACTTGGCCGTGTGAAGTGTGGACTTCCACGTGGAATTTATGATTATTATGTTTCACAAATGTGGGGGGCGTGACAAAAATTGTTGGAGATTTGTTTTTATTTTAATTTTGAATGGTGGAGATTTGTTTTCATCGATTTGTTATGTAATTATACGTTGGCCTATGTGTGGATTTCAAATTTGTGGAATACCAGCTGGAATACTTGACTTGAGTAATGATTTAGCATTTCTAAAACACTAGTTAAATATATTTGGGTCCCGTTCCACTAAATTTGGCTTTTTGATTTTATTTTATTTTTGATATATGTGAGAACTGAGGAGAATAAATTGTTTTGTAAAATGTGAAACAAAAAAATCCTACTCCATCCGTCCCAATTTCTTGGCCCCTTTTGGCGAAATGGGTTTTTAAGGGTGTGAAAACTTTGTATTGACTTTTCTATTTTGCCCCTAAATCCAGTCAATATTATTGTAACCAAATTTGTGAGGCTAATTTATTATATGAAAGTTAAAACATATTCAATATGGATCTTGTTTGATAGATATCAATTAGTTTTATTATACAAAATTTTCAAAATCATAAAGAAACGTTATAAAATAAAAGATAATAGACTAATCAATTAAAATGAGAAAAATACTTTTTAAGGGTAAAATTAGAAAGTGACTCAATTTTGATGGATGTTTTTAGAAGTGAGACAAATATTTTGGGACATCCCAAAATAGAAAGAAGGACCAAGAAATTGAGACGGAAGGAGTACAATTTATTTGGTGGAATGGAGCCTTATTTTGGCCAAAAAAATTTACGTCCGTTTTGTTTTGTCTTTATTTGATTTTTTTTCGCATTTTTTAGTTTTGCATCAACTTTTTGTATATTATTGGTTCGTCTCGGCTAGAGGAATCAAAAAAGTATAATATTATGACCGAAGCTTAAATTTTTTTGAATAAAGACGAAAATAAGTCAAAAAGTAAGTTTTTTACACCTTTTTCGATCTTATTCAAAAAATTGAAAGTCGTAGTCATAATTTTTTACCTTTTTTGATTCGTCTCGCCGAGACGAACCAATAATACTCAAAAAATCAATGCAAAACTAACAAACGCAAAAAAAAATTAAATAAAGACAAAACAAAGAGTTAAGTTGGCTTTTTTTACCCAAACTTAGCCTTAGATCCCTTCTGATTTGATGGGCAATTTGGTCTATTTACATAGGTGAATGCAGAATCAATCATTTTGCAGGGGCAAAGAAAATGTTTTGGATTTTGTACGAACTTGATAAAATTATCCAAAACTCGGAGATCTAAAAGTTAAAAATATCAATATTTCGAAGGAAAAATAACCAATTTCTTTGTTATAAAACAAAATTTGGTGAAATTGATGAGAAGTCATAGAAAGTACTCCCTCCGTCTCATAAAGTTTGGTCACTACGAAATTATGTGCAATTTTCAAACTAAAAAAATAATATATTTACCAAATTTTTTAAAAATTTTTTTGGCACCGTATAAAAGTTCTTGATGAGATCTATCAAATAAGATCCATATTGACTTAAAAATTATTTTCTAAGCACGCTATTTTTTAGATTGAAAATTGTATATAGTTTCGTATGGACCAAACTTTATGGGACGGAGGGAGTATTATTTTTGGAGCATGGTGTTGTGGTTCGTAGGGACTAGAACATTATGAGACCTATGAATTACGTGTTCGTGTCTTTACTTCCTACTTTAATTTGTGAATCCATTCAAATTTTTTTTTTTTTTTGATTGGTTGGAACTACTACATGGTCACATGCTAATATTTTGACACATCGAGGGTACTATTGGACTCGGACAGTTGGCTTAACGGTTGTGTAGCTATACTTAAGTGCAATGAGGTTGTGAGTTCAACTCTTACAGAGAGAACGCTAATACTCTTATTCACGGCGTGAGTTTTGGTTAGGTGAACGTAACTTCTTCTAAAATACGGAAAAAAGGATGTCAGATTACAATCTAAGTGTTACTACTACTATTAAACAACCGATCAGTCCGTTTGGCTTAATATTTGGGTTTGCGATACGGTAAGTCACAAGTTTGGGAGTTGAACAAAAAACAGAATTTAGCAATTGTCAGCCCAACCACACCTCATCAAACTTTTGCTCTCCTGGTTTTCCCAAATCATTTGATTCTCATCACCCTATAAATACCCACAAAATCCATGTTATTCTCTTCATCTCATCAACACATCCCACTATTCCAGGGCATTTCAATTTCCTTCAATACCCTCCACTCCTTTCACGTTACAATGGCTGCCTTTAAACCTTGTTTGGCACTGGTTCTTCTAGTTGCGGTTCTCTCCTTCTCCACCGTACCTATGAGCACCGCGGCCGCTCGGCAGCTTCTCCAAACAACATTGCCTAATATACCAGTCAACTTGCCTCCATTCCCCACCATCCCAACCCAAATTCCATCGATATCGTCTCTGCCAATTCCGACATTGCCAAATTTGCCTTCAATTCCTACGACGATTCCTACAACATTTCCTACAAATATTCCAACTACCATTTCAAATATTCCAAGCACCATTCCAACGACAATTCCGACTATCCCGACATTCGCCCCGCCTCCATCTAAGTAGACCCTCCATATGGTCACATTCCATCGTCTCTATCTATGTTCACTTGTTGAGTGTCAATAGTTTTACTATGGTTTTTACTTATCGCCTTGTACGTTTTCTTTAAAGAATTGTACTATTTTATATTTGTGTGTGAATGTGTGGAGTGGGTTTTGTGTTGTTTTCATGTATCTCGGCAAGCAAATGTTGTTGTTCAGTGTGAGAAGATATAGTAGTAAACATCTTTTGGTTTCGTCTGTTACATATTTTTAGTGGTTCCGAGTTGATTTCTTGACTTCTTTACGTCTACATTAAAGAGTCATTTCGAAAGCAATATGAAACACCTGAGAAGGGAAGACACAATTAATCAAGTGCGTACAACTGTAAGGCTGCAAACTAACGGAGTTGTTCTTGAGGAGCTCGTGGCTTGGCTCGATAAGTAAAGGAGCTGAGTTTGAGCTCAATTTTCAGGCTTGTTTAATTAACGAGCTTGCTAAAGCTAGGCTTCGCTCGCAAAATTCAGGCTCGATTGTATAGGCTCGACTTGTTTAAGGAAGCTCGTTAAGTAAATTACCCTAGTTCGGCTCGTTAAGAATGACGGAGCCGAGCTCAAGCTTGATTTTTCGGCTCGTTTACTTAATGAGCCAAACTAAAACACTACAAAACTCGGCTCGGCTCGTTTACACCCCTACGTACAGAAATGTACAAGAATGAGCCACTCAGTGGATCCCAGTAGTTATAAAGTTACGCAAGCTTGATTAACCCGGTTTGAGTTATTTCTTTGGCCTTCGATATTAGTCTGATTCCAACCTCAAATAATTGTCTAAGAGCGAATAAAGTACTAAACTTTTAATTTGACTTCAAAATTATTACATTGACCTTCACGTTACTGTCTGCTTAAAACATGCATTCAAATAAACAGAGTAAACAGAGGCCTCAAGTCATACTTCGGAACGAGGATTATTTTAGTGACTCTGTTAAATAATTGAGGCCTTTGCCAAGAAGGGAAATTTTTAATATTTTAATGGGTCTCAACCCTCATCTAATGAACTAGGTGACCTAATGGTCGTGCCACCTCTGTCTGTAATAGTGCAAGTCATATACGTTAATGCCTCGTTTGATTCGCGGACTAAAATAGGTGGGATTGGTAGTCCTGGGATTAATAGTCCAGGATTATTTGTCCTGGGACTAATTTAATACTGAATCTCACTCAATCCTTTGTTTGATTCGTGTGGGATTAACATCGGGATATCCCGTGTTTCGGTCAATCCCATGTTTGGTTCCCCAAACTAAATTTTGGGATTAATTTTAGGGCTCTCTCTCAATCCATAAATCAACCCAGAAATCAAAAAATCAGAAAATCGAAAATCAACCTAGAAACTGGACAACCATGTCTGATTCGGGATGAATTTTCAAGCCAAAGTTCCGAGAGCACTCCACTTCTCTCTCTTCGTTGCTTTCCCTTAAGCTTTTGGAAGCTAGGATCCGAGAACCTTTTAAAGGTAATCAGAAAATCAGAAAATCAATCCAGAAAACCTGATTGATAATCGAAAACCCAATCGATCGGTGAGATGATAACGTTGCATAACCTAATTGATAATCGATCGGTGAAGAACAAAGAACGAAACAAACTCTCAGCCTTGCTTCTGGATCGTATGTTGTATGTCGAGCAGCTTGGTCGGAACCCATCAGAACGGAGAAGAAGCAAACTGTTGTTGGTCGGAACCCATCAGAACGAAGAAGAAGCAAACTCTCGGCCTTGGTCGGTTTCACCATTGTTGCAGATCTAGGTTTAGAGAGAGAGAGAGAAGAAGAAGAAGAAGAAGAAGAAGAAGAAGAAGAAGCAAACTGTTAGGGGCTGAAAACATTTGAGTGGCAATTTTGTAATACTTGGCCGACAAACTTCCGTGTGTCTTTGTCCGGGATTGGTAGTCCCACCCCCCCATGGGATTACACAATACCATACATATAGGGATAATTTTTGTCCCGGGATTATTAATCCCAGGCTCCTTTGTGGGAACCAAATAAGGGATTAGACGGGATTGGATGCATTTAATCCTATCCCACGCGCCTAATACCCAAATCAAACGAGGCCTAAGTGGTTGTGAAGATGGATTTTTTTATTTTATTTTATTATTATATATATCTTTGGCTGACCAAAAACTGGGGTGTTTAGGAGGAGAAATTAGGAAAATGTTGATCTTACCCCTTTATGGTGTATCCCGATCGTAACATGTTATGTCTTCTAATGGTTTGTGTTACGCCTTCTAATGGTTTATGTTATGATGGGGACACCGCATTCAAAAGTGAGTCAAAGCCATTTAGAAAAATGTTACTCTTGCATTTTAGGAATAGAGACAAAAATAGGAGTGTCAATAGAGAAAAGGGGAGTGCCAATATTAATTTTCTAAATAAAATTAGAATCCTATTTATTGATTTCAATTATGAAGATTGATGTTTGCCTAGCAACAACGATTTTCTTTTATGTATCTATCTTTGAAGATTAATAGAAGTGTATTTTGTTAGTCTTCAACTATTGTTCTTGCATTCAATTTTGCATTTTATTTGCTTGTCACTTCACATCCAATGAAATCTTGAAATATAGCGAGGAACCATGGATCCACCTTTGAAGACATGCCCAATTTTCTTTATTTATTATATATGGTTGTTTCCTTCCTTTGCATTCTCTGTCAATTCGCTTGAAATGAGAAAAATATTGGTAACAGGATCCTACAAGTCCCACAGTTTTAACCAGTTACTCCTTACGTCCCTTTTAAAAGGTCCACTATCCTATTTTGGGTTGTCCCTTAATAAAAGTCTATATTGTAATGTTAATGGGTAAAAGTTTGTA
This sequence comes from Vaccinium macrocarpon, assembly GCA_022606695.1. Taxonomy (NCBI): domain Eukaryota; kingdom Viridiplantae; phylum Streptophyta; class Magnoliopsida; order Ericales; family Ericaceae; genus Vaccinium; species Vaccinium macrocarpon. The sequence continues at coordinate 2,015,336 of CM040172.1, read as the reverse complement.
TATTTTTCATTATGGTCTTAAAAGTAGATTCTATTTAAAAAGTTAACGGGTAAAAATATAATGATAATGTATCCATAAAGGGTAATTGTGGAAAGTTGTAATTTTTATAAGGTAATAACGCTGTCTCCATAAAAAAAAAAAAAAAGATTTACGAAGTGGGACTGGAGACACTTAAAAAGAGACAAAGGGAGTATAATACACGTGGCGAGCCTTGCTCCAAGATCTAAGAATAATTTCTCTGGGAAATCATTAAAATACATAACAAAGGTATAACAAAAACAATTAGAAAGCTCATGACGTGAGTCGTAACGTAAATTATTAGAAGACATAACCAAAAAACTATTAGAATATTGATTTATTATCGCTCACCCAAAGGTAAAACCAAACAGAGGAATTTGCAATTTATGGGCCAACAGTCCCAACATAGTCTCATTTTCAAGCATACCTACTAGAACGGCAGCAGCTCGGCACCTACTCCAAAATATCCCTTCGATTCCGGCCAATTTGCCTCCATTCCCCACAATCCCATCCACCAAAATTCCTTCGGTAGCGTCTTTACCAATTCCGACATTGCCAAACATGCCTTCAATTCCTTCAACAATTCCTACAAACATGCCACCAATTATCATTCCCACCCTTTTCCAGCAACAATTCCTACAACAATTCCTGCGAATCTACCTTTTTAACATTCCAACATCAATGCCACGTATCCAACTCCTCGCCCTGCCTCCATCCGAGTAGACTCTGCATGTGGTCACATTCCATTCATCTCTTCTATGTTGAATTCTTGAGTGTTGATAATTTACGAGTGGTCCTTGGCCGGCCAGATTGATTCTGGCCTTGTACGTGGTGCTTTTGCAAGTTGTACTTTTTTTTTTTTTGGAGTTGGTTTTTGTATTGTCTTCGTGTATCTTATATAGCAAGCAAATGTTTATTGTTGTTCATCGTGAAAAGATACATTACAGTATATCTTTTGGTCTTGTTTTATTTATTACGTTTTTAGTTCTTTTTTATTTGATTTGGTGTCTTCTATTTACCTAAAAAAGAGTCTGCATTTCCAAAGCAGCAGCAGAACGAGATAGGAAGAACCTAACTAGCTTCAAAAGAGAGTACAAAAGTGAGTAATTGTATAATTGATAAGCTTAATTAACCCGATTTGAGTAATTTCTGTTAGGCCTTCAGAATGGATCGAATCTGGCTCCAACCTTTGACGATTATCATAGAAAGGATGATGTTTATTAACTACTCAATCGATTTCAAAATGTACTACAACATTCACATACAAGTAATTGTTATTCAGTTAAAACATATAAATCAAGAGAACAAGCCTCTTCTTCAAAAATGCCCATAATCCCATGTTTGCATAGTTTAGGACTTCCAACTTCAAGGTTTTTTGAGGCCTCCGGGCGGTCATTGTTCAAAACGATGTTTTTTTTTTTCTTGAATTGTTACAAAGCAAATTCTGCTTGTGGTAGGCATTTTTTTTTTACTTTATAAGCTATAAGAAGAAGCTGTACATCTGAATTCAATGGCAGTAAAGATGATTTTTTCTTTTTTTGTTGCTGTGCAACTTAATACAGAAGAAGGTGGCAAAACACAACTTACTTTAAGGTAAGTGTAGTGGGCCGAATTATAAGGTCCTCAAGGGCCTAATGGATTAATATACCAGGCTCACTCATCAGGCATGGCCGAACCGGAACACTTATGCAAACCGGAGATCATAGCCGAACTGGAACGTATGGCTAAATCGGAGTACATAGCCAAACCAGTGAGTTCAGACCAACTCTTTCATGTCATCAAAGTCGGAGTGCATAGCTGAACTATAACACATGGCCAAACTAGTGGGTTCAGACTAACTCTTCATGTCATCAAAACTGGAGCCGAACAATACCATTCGGGCTGAACCGATGGGTTTAGACACTCCCCGAGCTGGTCTAGGCCAGTATGACACGTCAGATCAACAGAAGGCATCTAATTATGTGCATAAGTAACCGTTCTCATTCTTATCTGTGACATTAGGTGTGACGTTGGCCGAATGGTTATGACATGTGTCAGAGGATAGCTCATAGCATGTGTAGGTAACCGCCTCGATTTCTATTGTCAAGTGTGGCATTAGCCGAGCAGTAACCGCTCATGTGAGGCACTAGGGTACTTGGAAGACAAGAAAAAAATTTACTATAAAAGGTACAACCATCAGCCGTAAATATAAAAGGTACAACCATCAGCCGTAAATGGTATGCCTCTTTCCACTCTCAAAACTCTAAACTCTTGCTCGTTCTTTTTTTTTCTTCTTCCTCCTCTCACTTAATCGTTGGAGTTCTTTTTTGGAACAACCATGGTTTGGTTAGGCACTAATGCAGCACAGAAAAGGAGCTCAGGCAAAATGGTTAGCCAGATCAGAAGGCTCAGGTGAAGCCCTTAGGTGGAGTGCTCACACATAGGCGGAGAGCTCACCCTTAGGCGGAACGCTTGCCCTTAGAAGAAGCCCTCATGTGAAGCCCTTAGTTGGAGGCAAGGCGGAGCGCTCACCCTTAAGCCAAGCCCTCAAGTGGAGGTGAGGTGGAGCCTTCAAGCGGCAAACTATTTTGATTGAGCTTGCTCAATCTGCTGCGTTCTATATGAGCTTACTCATTGCCGCAGTAACTATTCTTGATGTCCTGTATTTAGTTTAAATTCTGTTATTGTCCTTGTAGTTGCAAAACCCAATTCACCCCATCTTGAGTTCCTATTTGGACCAACAGAAGGTTATTATTTAAGACTTGGACGGTCTAAAAGTTTAAGAAAATCAATTTTTTGTATGGAAAAATATCTGAGTTCATTTGCAAATATAAAAACCTACGTGAAGTTAATGAGAAATCATAAAAGTTTTTTTTCCTTGTAGCATGGGGCTTTAGACCACAACATTATTAGACCAAAACACCACGCTCTAAAATGGACCAAATTAATTTGTGGGTGAATATTGGAACCCTTCTCACGGAGCATTAAGAGTATAGCAGAAACTAATGATTTGTATACGATTTCATTGACCTTAGTTTTTAGGATTTTTTTTAGAGCCGGAATTTTTATATAACAAAGGGACAAACTCCAAAACTCAAGGGGATACCCTGAGGAGAACAAAACACTCTACACTAGGACATACCCTAGCTGTAGCAGAAACAAAGCCAATAAAATTAAAAAGAAACTAGAAATAGATGTCACAGAGCACTGATGCAGAGATTCCCTAATCTAGCATCAAAACTAAGTTCATTGACTTTAGTTAGCCGAGTAATGCTACAATGTACACCCCCTCCTATATGAGATTTTGTGGCACCAAATATGAGAGAATATGAGATTTTGTGGCACCAAATATGATATGGCACATGGTATGCACCCCATACGGAAATATGAGATTTTGTGGCTCCAAAATATGAGATTTTGTGGCACCAAAATATGAGATTTTATGGCACCAAATATGAGATTTTGTGGCTAAAAATATGAGTTTTTGTGGCTAAAAATATGAGTTTTTGTGAGACCAAATATGAGATTTTCTGAAAATATATGAGATTTTGTGGCACTGTACCATTATTGTAGCATTACTGTAGCAATCCGCATGAGTCCAAATATGAGATTGTGTGGCTCCAAATATGAGATTTTCTGAAAATATATGAGATTTTGTGAGTATTCATATGAAGTTGCATACCATATGCACTTCATATCTCCAGCCACAAAATCTCATATTTAGAGCCACAAAATCTCATATTTTGAGTCACAAAATCTCATATTGAGAAGAGCACATTGTAGCATTACTCTAGTTAGCTGGCCCTTATTCATTTCATTTTGTTATTTTGAGGGATGCTACAATGTGCACCCTACTTTTGGGCTAAAAAATGAGATTTTGTAACAACAAATATGAGTTTTTGTGGGTTAAATATGAGATTTTGTGGCTGAAAATATGAAAGGGCATACCATATGCACCTTTGACCAGATCGACCGACGAGATTGCACTACATATGCAAAAAGTGATCCCTATATCGGTCATCTTTCTCTCATATGGAGAGCAAAAAAAAATCATAAAACTTCAGGTGATCTCTCATATAACGTTTTGGGTTTCAAAAATCTCATATATGAAGCCACAAATGCTCATAAAATTACCACAAAAATTCGAAAGAGCCACAAAATGTCATATTGGCAAAAGTCAACCTCATAAAACATGCCACAAAATCTCATATGATAGTTTTGGACTGTAGTGAAAATGTGATACATATTGTGTGTATATATATTGATGTATCATGTCTCATATAAGGTGTCACACAAATACATATTTGAGCTCACATTGAGTCATTACGAAATGTTCTCATATATGCTTTGAAGATCACTCATATAAAAAGTCATTTGATATGAGAATTTTTGGTTTAAAAAATGAGTACTTGTGGAGGAATATATGAGTTTTTTGTGGATCACTACAGTCCAAAAATATTGTTGTGTATTGATAGTGACATGTCTCATATACTTACCTACAAAAGTAAATATAAGCACGCACATTTAGTCATATTCCCCAATTTCGTATATTGGTCCACAAAATCTCACATACTCAGCAACACATTCTCATATCAAAATTTATTAACAATTTTTGGACTGTAGTGGACCACAAAAGTCTCATATTTTCTTTCACAAACACTCATTTTGAAAGTCACAAAATCTCATATCGATTTTTTTTTTCAAATTTGCCAAGTGGTGGGCCCGGTGACCAACCGGTTGCCATTTTTTATTCCAAAATTTTCTCATATGTATATGAGATTTTGTGGTCCTTTTTATTAGGTTTTGGTGTTCCAATATTTATTTTTATAATTTCCAATATGAATGTTTACTTTCGTCAATATGAGATTCTGTGGACTTATATGAGATTTTGTGGCTATATATACAAATTGCACACCATATGCCAAAAGGTGAGTTGCACATTGTAGCATTATTTTGTTATTTTTATCGGTAATCAGATTGTCAATCATCAACTCATATAAAAAGGTAAACTAGTAGAGAGATATTTGGTCTGATACTGTGCACGTACCAATATTGTGATGTATCCGATACTCAATCTATCCCAACCGAAGCTACGTTGGGTGTTGGCCAATAAATGTTAAATTCCACAGTTTGGTTTAACCTTTGGGTATGCAATACTTCACAAGTTTGGGAGTTGAACAAATTAAGCCAGAAGTTTAGCAATAATCCACCCAACAACATCTCTTTTAATTTCCCAATCTCTCAACTTATAAATGCACACAAATGAATGTAATTCTCTTCATCCCATCAATACATTTCAAGGGATCTCAATTTTCTTGAATACCTCCATTCTATTGAACTCACAATGGCAGCTTTGAAACCTTGTTTCACACTCGCTCTCCTGGTTGCGCTAGTCTCATTTTCAAGCATATCTACTAGAACATGGGCGGCTCGGCACCTACTCCAAGCAATTCCTGGAATTCCTACATTCCCTACTATCCCAACGACACAAATTCCTTCGATATCGTCTTTGCCAATTCCAACGTTGCCAAACATTCCTTCAATTCCTACAACGATACCTACGAATATCCCCATTCCCACCACAATTCCTGCATCGATTCCTACCACAATTCCTACATCAATTCCTGCAACAATTCCGACAACAATTCCTACCGCGATTCCTGCCACAATTCCAACAAATCTACCCTTTACCATTCCAATAGTAATTCCAAGTATCGAACTCCTTGCCCCTCCTCCATCAGAGTAGACCCTCCATATGGTCATATTCCAGTCACCTCTTTCTATGTTGATGTGTCGAGTGTTAAAAAAATAGCTATGGTCCTTGGCCGGCCAGACTGATTGTGGCCTTGTATGTGGTGCTTTTTCGACCTGTACTTTATTTTCTGGAGTGGGTTTTGTGTTGTTTTCATGTACCTCAGCAAACCGATGTTTATCAATGTTCATTGTGGAAAGATATACTACATCTTTTGGTCTTGTTTATTACGTCTTTTGGCTCTTTTCTTCGGGTAATACTACAGTACACACCCCCTTTTGGGCTCAAATATGAAATTTAGTGGCGCAAATATAAAGAGGCTCAAATATGAGATTTAGTGGCTAGAAGTATGAAAGGGTGTACGGTATGCACCCTCATACCGATAATGACAAAATCTCATATAAGTCCACAAAATCTCATATCGTTAAATCACATATTTGATGTGGACCTATGCGAACCTCATATGGATAGTCACAAAATCTCATATCAGTAATCACAACAATATATCTTGGAACACCAAAAACGCAATAAAGAGGACCACAAAATCTCATATGGTGAAATGGTCAAATGTGGCACAAAATCCCACACGCATGTGGCGCAATATCGGCCATCCATATGTATGAGGTGCATACTGCACACCCTTTAATACCTCTGGCCACTAAATCTCATATTTGAGGCCAAAAGGTGTATACAGTAGCATTACCCCTTTTCTTTTTCTATTTCATGACTCCTATTAGTTTTCATCAAGAGTCTTCTTTTCCGAAAGAGCAGCAGCTAGCAGAACGTGAGTACGTGGAAGAACCAAACTAGCTTTAAAATGTAGTTAGAAAGAAATAGACTAACAAAGAAAGAACTAAAAAGAGTGGTGCGTGCGTGTAAGCCGGTCAAAAGTTGATGTGGCCTTGACTCTTCCAAAGAAAAAAAAAAAAGTATTTGTCACTGCATTTCTTATCTACACGATTTACAGGGGGTGTTCCACTAACTAATTTTTTTCAAAAACTAAGACGGGTCATCTTTTCACAATACATCATATAAAAAGGTGTGAACACAAAAATCAAAACGGTTTTAAAACAAAACCTCCTTAGCGAAACACCCTCTTAGAATGCTGTGTGTTACATAAAAAACACCCGTGTGGCCCATTTTTTATTCCATCTAAATGAGTCAGGACTCAGGAGGAAAGTTCTAAGCTTAACTTTACAGGGAAATTAAACTCATACAGAATAATATGACAATTTGCTTGTAGGGTTAGAAGTAATTTGCCATCTCTTATAGTCTTCTATTGGACATTCGTCGACCAATACTACCTTTCGCCGAGAAACAAAAAAAATCCATTATTGAAAATGTGTTGGAATTGAAACTCAAGGACCCAGTTTAGTACTCAGTCCGATCCACCCAATAGTTGGCTTGGTCCCACTTTTAACAATACTAGGTGGTGTGGCTCGTGTAATGCATGAGTGTCTTGTCCTGCAACTTTGAATACGAATTGAGCCATATGGTGTAAAATCTCTTCAAGCGATCCGGCCTATTGAGCCATATGGTGTAACAGTCCCAAGCAATTGTCTATCATATTATCATCAATTCGATTATTGTAATGGTGTGATACACATGTCGTGTCCCAAATGAGTTTTGTTTTCTTGGTTTAAATAAACATTTGAAAATGAGAGGGTTTCAAAGTTTGGAAGGTGAACAAAGAGGGCAATTCTCAACTCTTCGCCCAACCACATCTCATCAAACTCACCTTGAGTCTTTCCATATCAGTTTGACTCCTGTAACACTCTTCCCCTATAGATACCCGCTCATTAAACGTCTTCTACTCATCTCACAAAAGAACATATCTCAAACACAACAGCATCAAACAATGGGAGCTTTCAACCACACTTTGGTTCTATCTCTAGTCATGGTCCTTTCTTTTTCCACCATCCGAACGGGCCTTGGAGCTTGAAACCTACTCCAAACAATGCCTCAAATTCCTAGAATGTGATAGAATCTTGAAATTGAAATGGGAAATGTAAAGGAAATGCAACGATTTCTAAGTTTTATTAATGGAACTCAACTTCAATGGTGCAAGAATTACAATGAGGAAGAAAAACAATTGCAGTGAAAGAATGTAGAGAGAGAGAGAGAGAGAGAGAGAGAGAGAGAGATGAAAAGGAAAGAGATACGTATCCATCTAACCCCTTGTACCGACCTAAGCTATTCCTTTAATAGCAATAAACAACCGACTCAACAACATAGCTAGCAAGCTCCTAACTACAGCTGAGGCCCCTCCACATCCATCAAATGCTATAAGTATCCCCAACTCCTATCATTCCCCCACCCTTGAAAGCAACCTTGTCCTCAAGGTTTAAAATGGGGAAAACGGTGGTGTAGCTCTTGCCAAGATTCCCAAGTAGCATCCTCAGGTATGGTATTTGTCCACTAAACCAAAACCATGGTATAGGGCCTGTTGTGTTTCCGGACTAGCTTCACAACAACAACAATAACATAACCTAGTTAGTCCCTAATAATTGGGGGTATGGGCGGGGAATGGATAAGAGACAGACCTAACCTTTAGCAATAAATGCACAAAGTGGCTGCTCCCAGAATGCCACTGAAACAGATGGATTTGAGACAGACCTAACCTTTGGCAATAAATGCACAAAGTGACTGCTCACAGAATACCACTGAAATAGCGGTCCCCCTATACCGTCGAGTTGGATGCAGAATCATGTCTTCAAATCAAAGTCAAAAGGCATCAGAGAGGGTAGACCCAAGAATCATTTTGATTTATGTGCACATTACCATGCTTCTTTCATTCAACATCCAGAGCATCCGGACTAACTTCCTATCCCAAATTGCCAAAGGCTCAGGAAGCAACTGGTCGTCATCATTTGTTGGAGGTAAGGTAGGTGGAGCAACCACTCCATCACCCAACTTTCTTTTGAGAAGAGAAACATGAAATACATGATGGATTTTTGAAGATGTAGGAAGAGCTAACTTGTAGGCCACTGGCCCAACCCTTTGGATGACTTGATAAGGGCCAAAAAACTTAGGAGTCAACTTGATATTTCTAGGTAAGGCTGTAGAAACTTGTTTGCAAGGCTGCAAATGCAGATAAACCCAATCGCCCACATTAAAATTCCTCTCAGTACGATGAAGGTCGGCAATTTGTATCATTCGATGTTGAGATTGCTCCAAATGTTCCTTCAACAACCTTAAAATGGAAGCCCTATCTCGAAGCACCACATCTGCAGCAGCCACATTTGTGCCACAGGTGTGTAGCACTTAAGACTCGGAGGAGGCTGACCATACAAGGCTTCATAAGGAGTGACCCCAGTAGAAACATGGAAAGTAGTATTATACCACCACTCAGCCATAAGGAGCCATTTAGCCCAAGACTTTGGCCTATTGCCAGTCAAACATCGTAAATAACCTTCAATGCCTCTGTTTACCACTTCAGTTTGGCCATCAGATTGAGGGTAGTAGGTAGAGCTCAAACTCAATAGGGTACCTTGCAACTTGAACAGCTCCTGCCAAAAAAGGCTCGTGAACACCAGATCCCGATTAGAAACAATAGATGTGGGCAGACCATGTAATCGAAAAACTGTGTCCATAAAAGCTTGGGCAACCGAAGAAGCGGAATAAGGATGTTGAAAGAGTATAAAAATTGAAATGGGAAATGTAAAGGAAATGCAACGATTTCTAAGTTTTATCAATGGAATTCAACTTCAATGGTGCAAGAATTACAATGAGGAAGAAAAACAATAACAAGGAGAGAGAGAGAGAGAGAGAGAGAGAGAGAGAGAGAGAGAGAGAGATATGAAAAGGAAAGAGATACGTATCCATCTAACCCCTTGTACCGACCTAAGCCATTCCTTTAATAGCAACAAACAACCGACTCAACAACATAGCTAACAAGGTCCTAACTATAGCTGAGGCCCCTCCACATCCATCGAATGCTATAAGTACCCCAACTCCTATCACAATGCCTGCAATGCCTACAATTTCCGCAATGCCTAAGGTCGCACTTCCTCCACTGCCGGGTGTCGGCAATGCCAACCATCCCCCAAGCCACCCTGCCACCACCACTGTCGATGACTATGCCAGCAGTCCCAACCACACTACCCCCACTACCAAGCGCCTAACTTCTCCATGCCACGCTCCCACCACTGCCAGCTACTTCACTTCCAAATATTCCAACGACGATTCCTTCTATCCCGGCCATGCCAACCACGATGCCAACGATTCCAGCTTTATTCTCACCTCCTCCATCTAGCTAGACGACTAAGTCATCATTTTTCTACTTTGTACTTTATAATAAAGTTGCTATGGTCTTTGGGACTTCGAATTGGCCTTTTGATTTGTATTGTACGTACGTATTGTGTAGTTTGGAGTACTTTTCCTTTATTTTGGTTTGTTCTTTTTGTGTAGTTGTGAGAGTCATTTTGTATCATCATGTACTATACTTTTCCTTGTGGAAACGATTACTCTCTTTTTTGAACTTCTTTTTTTTTTTTTCAATAGACAGCAATTTCATAAAAGCCAGGAGGCATTACAAAGATTAAATCACAAAATATAAAAATGAATCAAAACATCAAAATTTAGACACAATCGAGTACATGCCCAAGCAGGCTTTATGACACATATTACGAAAGCAGACCAACAACAATGTGCGGGCATAGGTCGGGTCAAATATTTGGCAGTGGAGGATCCCTAATAGAACTCATTCAAACAATATAGGAAGAAGCACGGACGATAACAAGCTAAATGTAAAAAAGAGGTGACCATGACTCAATCAATTAGATTTCTATTGTGCAAATAGAATTCGACGTGCACTTCTTGTTGAACTAAATTCGGTAGATTTGTAATTTTGTTTCTTGTGGAGTCTTCCCGCTAGATTCGTCAAAAGTTGATGTAGCCTTGAATTCTCCAAAGAATATATATATATTTTTTTGTCACTGCATTTCTTACCTACCATAGAATATTAGAATATATGGAGTGCTTTACAGCACCGGCCCTGGCCTAAAGCGGGAGGTGCGGCCGCTTTAGGCCCAAAAAATTAAACAAAAATTAAGGGCCCCCTCCAACATAAGAAATTTTTATTATATATAAATGTTTTCCCGAAATGTAGAAGAGGTTGGCTTTTGTCTCAGTGGTCAGCGTGGCTTCCTGAAATCCGTGAGGTCGCTGGTTCAATCCCTGGTAGCTCCTCTTATGCATAAATCCGTTTTCTTGTTTTTGTATTTGGTCTTTTATTTCCTTATTTCTATTAGCTCTTTTTGGCAAAAAAAATCTATTAGTCTTTTATATTCTTTTTTCTTATTTTTCTATTGATTAAAAATATTAAAGAATTCTCTTATTATAAATATTACTCCCTCCGTCCCTTTTTAAGTGATCCACTTGGGAAACGTGTATTTTTGCGGACGTTTAAAAATGTACTTTCGCATATCGTTTTTGAAATTTTTTTGCATCAAATTAAAGTACTCAATGAGAACTTTAATTTGGTATAAAACAAATTAAAAAGTTACATAGAGAAATATGTTTTGTAGGGATTTGAAATTGCACGTATTCCCGTATGGACCACTTAAAAAGGGACAGAGGAAGTACTATCTTTCAATTAAAGTTAACAATGTAATTAGTTTGAAAATGAGAGGGACTTGATGTTTGATTTCTTTTGTCAGAATGGTATAAAAAATTTTAAAAGTTTGTTCTTGAAAAAAAAAATGAGGGGCCCATTTATTAAAATTCACTTTGGACCTTTATAATCTCAGGGCCGGCCCTGGTGCTTTACATAATAAACACCCGTGTGGCCCATTCTTTATTGTCAGAAGGAAAATTCAAAGCTTAACTTTACATGGAAATTACTCTCATACAGAATAATATGACAGTCACTGCCTATTTGTTAGAGGGTAATGGGAGGGAGATACAGGAAGAGGCTGGATATAGAAAGTCGGTTGTTGCTTATCCGGTGTTTGTTTGTTTTTCACTATCCGTACAGGATATCCTTGGATTTCTATATCCCTTTGCAGAGGGATAAAATGTCCAAATTTTATACGGGCTCCCTTTCACCGATTAATCCTCCTGCCCCACCCCTGGCCATTCTATATTGAGAGAGAGAGAGAGAGGCGTTGGGAGGAAGGGGGCAAGATTGAGCTAGCGGTAGGAGAGGGATAGAAATTGCCCACCGCTTATCATTTTTTTAGTTGGGACAAAAAAGACATTTTACACAATTATACATTATCCAACCCCTCATATCTCTATTCTACAACAATAAAATAAATCAAGAAACTTTTAATCTCCCCTTCTAAAATAATATTCTATCCAACCATATCTACTTATTTAACCCCCTTCTTGTTATAATAACTTTTGCCCCCTCCAAAACATATATATTTCGCTAAAAAACATATTGGTAGCATGTATGATTTGATGGTTTTTTTATTTTTATTGGCAAAAAATTTATTAAGGATATTTGCCATTACATAGTCTTTTATTGGACATTTGCCGAGCAATATTTGAGGTTATTTACCATCTCAATAGTCTTTTATTGGACATTTACCGAGCAATAATATTGACTTTCGCCGTTATTGAAAATGTGTTGGAAGTGAAACTCAAGGACCCACTTTAGTGATCAGCCCGAGCCACCTAATAGTTGTCTCTGTCCCACTTTTCATATGTGGCTAACCATATACGAAACATTACACCACATCATTGATCAATCCTCTCTTTAAAAACACTGTTCTCAAATTCACTTTTCTGGAATTTTTTGGGGAAATTTTTCCTGCTCATCCAGCGGCCATATGGTGCAACAGTTCCAAGATATTCTCTTTCATACTTTCATCAATTCAATTATTGTAATAATGTGATACATATGTCATGTACAAAATGAGTTTTGTTTTCATGGTTTAAATAAACATTTGAAAATGTGAGGGTTTCAAAGTTTGGAAGGTAAACAAACAGGTTTCAAAGTTTGGAAGGTGAACAAACAGGTCATTCTCAACTCTTCGCCCAACCACGTTTCATCAAACTCACCTTAGTCTTTCCATATCAATTTGATTCCTGTAACACTCGTCCCCTATAAATACCTCCTCCTTGAACGTCTTCTTCTCATCTCACAAAAGAACATATCTCAAACACCAGCAAACAATGGCAGCTTTCAACCACACTTTGGTTCTATCTCCAGTCATGGTCCTTTCTTTTTCTTCCATCCGAACGGGCTTTAGAGCCTGAAACCTACTCCAAACAATGCCTCAAATTCCTACAATCCCTACAATTCCTACAATTCCCGCAATGCCTAAGGTCGCACTTCCTCCACTGCCGGCAATCCCAACCATGCCCCAAGCCACCCTGCCACCACCACTGCTGACAACTATGCCAGCAGTCCCAACCACACTGCCCCCACTACCAAGCACCCAAATTCCAACGGGGTTACCAAATCCAGCACTACCCAACATGCCCGCAGTTCCTTTGATGACTTTGTTAAAATTAAATCGGTTGCGAATAATCTGGAAAAACAACAAAAAACATAAACAAATTAGAATGAACAGAAACTTACTGGACCAAATTCAGTACACCGGAATTTGGCAAAAGACGACTCGAAATGAACCGGGGCAAGTATTATGATACTCTGTCCTTAAAACAGATTCGTCCTCCACTACGGTGCTGATGGACTACGCAGACGTCTGTTTCCCAGGACTACCCGATTTTCACTGCACGGATGTAGCACTCCAATCTTTGCAGTATGCGAACCAGAAAACGTACGCAACAACTCTCAGATATTCAATGCAGAAGTGATGTAGAATGTATGCTAGAAAACGTTTTTAAAGAAATGAAGAGAGGAAGGTTCTATTTATAAGAAAACAGACACCCGAACGGAGAGACACGAAGACGAAATGGCTTGACTGTTCGGAACCGAACAGTTACGACTTTTACTGTTTCACGGTTCACGAACGGTAACGACGGGAAAGGGAAAGAACGCACTGGTTTGGAAGGAGAAGGAATTAAAACTTCTGGAACATTTATGACCCTGGCCCGGTTGGTAATAAATTTCCAGCAAAAAGATAAGAAACTAATGGGCCTAAGCCCATCTTATCTAATGACCCAACCCAACCCAACCCGGTCGGACGGACGGCAGCGCGCGCGTGTGTTATATAGACCAAAGTCCACTATGTCCATGCCTTCTCTCCCAACAAAAGTTGTAATGACCCAAAGGGCCAACCCATAGAGTCAAACTAAGGGTAAATATACCCAATCAACTTGTTCTCCACAACCAATGTGGGACAACTGTTTTTTTCCCCCTTCTACCAAATTCACGAAGGCACTTTTGAGGTCAATTTCTCATTCACCTTGACTTGATTTTGGCCAACCAAGTGTTCGGTCTAAATCTCCTAACCTAGACGTACACAACGGTATGTGGGTCCGTCCACGTGGACGTGTGGGGCCCACTTAAATAATTAAATAAAATTGACAAAAATCAAGTTTTTCCAACAGACTCTCCCACCGCTGTCAGCTACTTCACTTCTAAATATTCCAACAACGATTCCTTCAACCCCGGTCATGCCAACTACAATGCCAACGATTCCTTTATTTTCACCTCCTCCATCTAGCTAGACGATTCATTCATCATTTTGTTGGGATGAAACCTGTTTTGTCAGAAAAACCAAAAGAGAGATTTCGGAAGTTTTGGTCCGGACGGAGTCTCGGGCGGTCCGGATGGAAAGTGCAGAAAGCTGTTTGCAGGTTTTTGGTGCAATTCTGAAGTTGCAAATTTTTTGGTCTGGACGGTGGTCAAGTCTATCTGGACAGTTGACACGGAAAAGATGCACGTTTCTGTGTTTTTTAAGGTTTCTGATGTATTGTGTCACCTTATTCTATAAAAGGGACACTTAGGGTAGCCCCCCCATTATAACTTTGATTATTATTCATCTTAGTGAAACACCCCAGCACCCCCGTGGAGCACGATTAAGTAATTAGCTTAAGTCGGAACCACGTAAAATCTATGTGTCTTGTTCTTTCTTGCTTCTCATTATTTTCTGCTCTTGGTATGTTCTTCGATTGTGTGTGTTTGTCTGTGGGTTTAAAGCGCGCAAATCCATAACAACTGGTAGTAGAGCTTCGGGTTAGGAGGTCAAGGTTTACACAATGGCTGAAGACAAAGTCAAGATCGAGAAGTTCAATGGTACGAACTACGCATTTTGGAAATGCAGATGGGGGAGATACAAGCAGATGGAGGATATTCTATATCAGAATGATCTGTATCTCCCCATCGATGGTAAGAAGCCAGGCGAGATGAAGTAAGCGGATTCGGATGTTCTGGATTGCAAAGCCTTAGGGACTGTGTGATTAAGCCTCGTGCCATTAGTTGCATCAAACATCGCCAAAGAAAATACTACAGTAGATTTGTTCAAAGCCCTAGAAAAGTAGTATGATCCTTCTGCGGTGAATAAGGTATATCTTATGAAAAAGTTGTTTAATTTAAAGATGCCTGAAAACTCTATTGTTATTGAACATTTAAATGAATTCAATACGGTCACGAATCAATTAGAATTCATGCGTATTGATTTTGATGATTAGATCAGGGCTCTTGTTCTATTATCTAGTCTGCCAGAAAGTTGGAATGGACTTGATGTGGCAATGAGCAATTGCTCTGGTTCTGCAAAGATAAAATTGGAGGATGTTGTAGGGTTGATATTAGGAGAAAAGGCTCGGAGAAGAGCATCGGGTGAGGATGTTGCTTCAGGTTCAGCATTGAGTATAGAGGAAAGAGGCAAGTCTATGAATAGGGGTGGCAACAAAAAAGGCAAGGGAAGATCGGTGTCCAGGAATAGGGGCCAAAGTAAATCTCGTGGATGAGATGAGGGTTATTAGAATTGTCGTCAAAAGGGGCACTGGAAGCGAGACTGCAAGGCACCGAGAAAGCAGCAATAGAACGGGAACAATCAAGGAGGTAAAAATATTGTTAATATTTTTGACGAGTCTGATAATGATGTTTTGATTTGTTCATTAGATCCTCACAATGAGTCTTGGATTGTAGACTCTGGAGCTTCATTCCATGGTACTCCACGCATGGATGTGTTACATAACTATGTGTAGGGAAATTTCGGCAAAGTGTATTTGGGCGATGATGAAGCCTGCAATATAGTTGGGAAAGGAGATGTGCAGATTACTCAGACAGACGAGACAGTTCTGAAATTGAAGGATGTTAGACATGTGCCTAGTCTAACACAGAATCTTATTTCAGTGGGTCAGTTGTCAGAGGGTTGAGTTGTCACATCATTTACATCAGACGCCTGACAGATGAGCAAGGGGGCCTTGATTCTTGCTCGTGGTATAAAGCAATGAACCCTATATATATCTACGCATACTTATAGTAGCATCGCGGTGACAACATGAGGAGTGGATTGCGCTACGTGGCATCGTAGGTTGGGTCACATGAGTGAAAATGGAATGAAAGCAATGTTGTCGAAGGGGAAATTGCTGGGTTGTAATTCGCTGGATTTGGACTTCTGTGAGGATTATGTTCTCGGGAAACAGAAGAAGGTCAACTTTACAAAGGTGGCAAGGACCTTGAAAACAGAGAAACTAGAGCTGGTTCATACCAACATGTGGGGTCCATCAAAGGTACCCTTTATTGGTGGCTCCCGTTATTTCGTTAATTTTGTTGATGATTCTACTAGAAAATTATGGGTTTATTTTCTTAAGCATAAATCTGATGTGTTTGATGTTTTCAAGAATTGGAAAACATTAGTTGAGAATGAAACAGGAAAGAAATTGAAGTGCCTGAAATCTAATAATGGTGGCGAGTATTGTAGCAATGAGTTTGAGGCTTACTATGCTGCGAATGGGATTTGAAGGGTGAAAACAGTGCCAAAGAAGCCAAGGCAGAATGGAGTTGCTGAATGCATGAATAGAACGATCCTAGAGCGTGCAAGGAGCATGAGGTTACATGCTGGGTTACCTAAGCAATTCTAGGCTGCTGCTATGAATACAACGGTGTACTTGATCAACAAAGGGCCTTTAGTTCCTCTGAATTGTGGATTGCCAAAAGGAGCTTGTACGAGTAAATAGGTAAATTTTTCCCATTTACGAGTTTTTGGTTGCATTGCCTATATGCATATAGAATTGGAGGATAAGGATATAAATTTGATGCTAAGTCTCGCAAGTGCGTGTTCATAGGCTATGATACCAATAGCTATGGGTATAGGCTGTATGATTTTGAAAATCGAAAAACATTCAAGAGTATTGATGTGGTATTTAATGAGTTTGCTTTGTATAGAAACAGACTAAGTAAACCCAAGGAGGCTGAGGTAAAATCAAATTTTGTAGAGTTTGAGGGGATCCCTAACAGTAATGTTTAAAGCCTCAGGATACTAATATACAATGTGACGGCCCAAAACTTATTTTTCTATCATTTGTCACTCAAAAAAACTAAGCTCTTATGGTCATGTACTGTTTTAATTATTTATGCGCTTGGTACGGGTGAAATTGACATTATTATATATTTTTTAGGATATAAGCCTAATTTTAGTAGAGTATATTTATTGGGCCACTATTATTGTTATTGATTTTTATGTTATCTTAAATAACCTAATTAATTAGTTGGCTATAATTTAGGGTGTTCCACGTTTATACATATATACTCCTTCATTGTTTGGTTAGGGTTAATATCAAGAGAACGTTTGTGTGTGTGTGTGTGTGTGTGTGAGAGAGAGAGAGAGAGAGAGAGAGAGAGAGAGAGAGCGTTGAAAGCGTGGTTCACCAATGCCTCCGGTAAGTGGTTTCTTCTCTTTCTTTTGTTCCTCTCTCCTTTCTCATTCTAGGAACTAATGTAATGAGGGTTTTGAGGGAGGACCGATATTGATGGGAAGGTAAGGGACGGTAGAGTCGGTAAGAGGATAAATGGATTTTATTTTTAGTTTGCACAAGTTTCACGAGTATTATATATTTTCGTTAATCCTATTGGAGGAAGTGAATTAAGGTAGGACTTTTCTGTATGGCAATTGGAGTAGTTAATTGTATCAATTTTGTGAAGGCTCGGACAATTTCATTTTGGGAATTGGAATTATATTGTATGAATCGATTAAGTCAATGGGCTAGTAATTGGGATTAGGCTAGGTTCTTAGTTTTAATAGTATTTGGCATTCTTAACTTATATGAGTTCATGTTTGAGCAAGGGTCATATCGTATGTTGTATTTTTGTACAGGATAGTCTTTTGTTGTGTGTTCAAGTTGCACTACCGTTTGATTCAGGTGAGTGGTTAAGTGTGTTACGTACTTTCGAACTTTCCCGTGTCCCTTAAATTATTCTTTGAAATATTTAGAATTGTTAATTGCAAAAGCAAATTACTTATATTTGGTTGTTTAAATTGGCACGCGATAAAAAAAAAAAATACTCTTTTTGGTGAGACCTTTATGGATATTACTGGGAACTTTTATTATTGGAAGTCCAGGGAAATTATTCCTTTGAATAGGTGACCCTGGCCATTAGGGAAGAGACCCGGGTTAGGCCGGTGACCCTTTTGCTCAACGGTTGTCTTTTCGCCGGATCGACTTAGGGAAGAGTACCACGGTTTGCCAACACTTGGTGACTCTAAGTTCGATATTGGATCCAATCTTGAGATTATTATTTGTTGGCCATGGTACTTTTTGGTTGTGGTTCCCCATTGTTATTGGATATCATTTGTGATCACCATTAAAATTTATTATTGTTTTATCTTATCGTGACTGCCAAAATATGATGATATGATAATTTAATTTCATCCATGTTTTAGAACTTTATTTATTATACATGCTTGTCATTCACTGAGCTTGTCAGCTGACGGATTTAATCCAACACCATTTTCAGGTAAATCAAGTAAATAGGTGAGGACTCTGGCGGCGTCTTGGGGAAAATCACAGGTGTTACCTCCGTGGGGATTACATGCATCGTAGTTTTATTATTTAATTTATTTAAACTTCATACATGGTTAAACCTTGTTGGTAAAAATAATTATGGGATTCTTTTCGTCGATGGTGGATAATTTTGTTATCGTTTGGTTCATGGGATGGTGTGCCCCATGCTTTAATGAGATAATTTGGTTTAATTTTGTTTAAATAAAGAATGGTATCTTAGTATTAATTAGTTTATTTTATTTTAGGCTGCGTGTTCCATAAGTTGGCCTTGTGGTTCACGGCCGGTCATTTCCCGTTTTGGGGTGTGACATACAATCTACTCCACTGACAGATCTATGAACTCCTCCTCTTAGAAGGTCTACACGTATTATAAAACCTCCAATATGTTATTCTCTATTTTTGCACTATTTGTTCTTAACTGATAGTGGTGAACCAAAATGTTTTGAGGAAGCATTGCAGGTTGAGACCAAGGAGGAGTGGGAGCATGCAATGGATGATGAAATGGATTCTCTCTCATCAAATCAGACTTGTGGATTGGTTTAATTGGCCGAAAGGAAGAGAGCTTTGCACAATAAGTGGATTTACAGGCTTAAGGAAGGAATCGATAGTAGCAAGCAATTCAAGGCAATGTTGGTAGTCAAGGGTTTTGAGCAGAACCAAGGTATCAAATACACTAAAAATTTTCTCCTATTGTTAAGATTTTTACTATCAAATGTGTCCTTAATTTTGTGGCTGTTGAGAACTTGCATTTAGAGCAGTTGGATGTCAAAACTGCTTTCCTTCATGGGGATTTGGGGGAGGATATTTATTTGCATCAGCCAGAGGGTTATGTTGTGAAAGGAAAGGAGAATTAGATATACAAGCTGAGAAAGGGTTTGTATGGCTTGAAATAGGCTCCGAGGCAATGGTATAAAAAGTTTGATACTTTTATGACTGCTACGGGGTTTAATAGATGTCATGGGGATCATTGCTATTATTTTAAGAAGCTTGACACATAGTATCTCATATTTTTGTTGTATGTAGATGATATGCTTGTTGCAGGTTCAAGCATTGATAAGATTGTTAATCTCAAGGCACAATTGTCCAAGTAGTTTGCAATGAAGGATTTGGGTTTTGCAAAGAAAATCCTTGGGATGCAAATTAGTAGGGACAGGGCAAACAGGAAATTGAAGTTGTCACAAGAGGAGTACGTTAAAAAGGTGTTGAAAAGGTTCAACATGGAGAGTGCTAAACCAGTTAGCACACCCTTGGCAAGTCACTTCAAGCTTTCGAAGGAAAAGTGTACAATAAAGGATGAAGAGAAGAACTATATGGCAAAGGTTCCATATGCCTCGGCAGTAGGCAGTTTGATGTATGCCATGGTTAGCACAAGGCCAGACATTGCTCATCCAGTGGGAGTTGTCAACAGGTTCATGGCAAATCTGGGCAAGGAGCATTGGGACGTAGTCAAGTGGATTCTGCATTATCTGAGAGGTACTTCAGATTCAACTTTGTGTTTTGGGGGTTCTGATATTTGTCTGCAAGGTTTTGTGGATTCAGATCTGGTGAGGGATATTGACAACAAGAAGAGAACTACAGGGTATGTGTTTACATTGGGCAGTGTGGTAGTCAGTTGGGTCTCATGGCTTCAGAAGATAGTGACTATTTCCACTATAGAGGCGGAGCAGTTGTAGCCAAGGAGATGGTATGGTTGAGGAGTTTCATGAAAGAGTTGGGTAAGGAGCAAGACAACTCTAAATTGTTCAGCGATAGTCAAAGTGCTATACATCTGGCGAAGAACGCAGCCTTTCATTTGAGGACCAAGCATATCAATATAAAGTATCACTTTATTCGCTCTTTATTAGAGGATGGGCAGTTCACTTTGGAGAAGATTCACACAAAGGATAATCCGATAGACATGTTCACAAAGGTGGTTACTGTGGAGAAGCTGAAGTCTTGTTCAGCTTCTATGGGTCTCTCAGCTTGAGTGGGAGACGGGGTGCTGGTGGCGGTGATGAATGATAGGTGATCACCATTGACATTTGATAGGAGTGTCGAGGAACAGTTTTCAAGTTGGAGAATTGTTGGGATGAAACTTGTTCTGTCAGAAAAACCAAAAGAGAGATTTCTGATGATTTGGTCGAGATGGGGTCCCGGGCGGTCCAGACGGAAAGTGTAGAAAGTTGTCTGCAGGTTTTTGGTGCAATTCTGCAGCTGCAGAATTTTTGGTTCGGACGGTGGTCAAGTCCGTCCGAACCGTCAGCATGGAAAAGATGCGTGTTTTTGCATTTTTTAGGGTTTCTGATGTATTGTGTCGCCTTATTCTATAAAAGAGACACTTAGAGCAGTCTCCATTGTAACTTTGATTATTATTCATCATAGTGAAACACCCCAGCACCCCGTGGAGCACAATTAAGCAATTAGCTTAAGTCGGAACCACGTAAAATCTCTGTGTCTTGTTCTTTCTTGCTTGTTATTGTTTTCTGCTCTTGGTTTGTTCTTCGATTGTGTGTGTTTCACGCGAATCCATAACACATTTTTCTACTTTGTACTGTATAATAAAGTTGCTATGGTCTTTGAGACTTCGAGATGGTCCTTTGATTTGTGTCGTACGTATTGGGTAGTGTGGGGTACTTTTCCTTTATTTTTGTTTGTTCTTTTTGTGTATTTGTGAGAGTCATTTTGTATCATCATATGCTATACTTTTCCTCGTGGAAATGATTACTCCCTTGTTTGAATTTTTTTTTCAACAAACATCAATTTCATAAAAGTCCGAAGGTATTACAAAGATTATATCACAAGATATAAAAATGAACCAAAACATCCAACAGTTCAATGGCTACGTCGACAGCAGATGAACAGCATTTTTTAGCAAAAATCTTGGGAGTTCTTCTCTACCCAAATATAATAAAGAGTAGCTGCCAAAACCAGTTTACACAGAGAGCTTCTAAGGCTATTTCCTTTGTAATGGAGGCAAGCCCAGCCAACCTTGAAGTCCCAATCACGATGACTTCTCTGAATCAAATTTCTCCACAAAACATCAGCAAAAACAGTACGAGTAAAAATGCAATCAAATAAGAGGTGAGTGGTAAGTCGTTTTTCACACCAAAAATAATTAATTAAACGAAATGATTACTACTACTCAAATGAATAGTGATAAGTATTCCGAGTATCGTCCTCAGGGATTATAAGGCTAAGCTGCAACTATTTCAATTGATTTCTAAATCAATTCAAGAAAAAGTGATTTGAGTTTGGTTTCTAAAATTATCTAAATAATGAAAAGCAAGAGAGGTGATGAATTAAATAATTTGAAAAAGGTCTTAGGGTTTCGAATCCACCCTAACTTCGCAACCAAGTAACTATATTAATTTAGGGAAATCAATTACCAAAACGACAATCACTCACTAGAAGTTATAAGACCTAGCGATATCGACAAGAAAATAGCATGCAATTGAAAACCGGGCATAACCTATCTTCGGTTGGCACGAATCGTCTTCGATTCTATAGCTAATTAATCTAGGCATGACTCGTCTTCCCTAGGCATAGGCTATCCTAATTCACAATTTCACGTGCAAAGAAAACCATTGCATAACTATGTATTTGCAATCATAGAAAACAAACACATAACTCTAGATAGGAAAAATAAGATCAAGTCATAAACATAAATCTCAAAGTTATACAACCATCGTTTTAATAATTAAAATCCAAAATTGATATAAAAACAAAGTTACTTGGTTAGGGTTTCATCTACACCCTAAGAAGGATGTTTAGCCGAACATAGCTGTAGCCAAATCAGAAACGCAGCCCCTGTCGTTTCTCAATGATCTCTCTGCCGTTTTCTCTTTGTAATTCTGTGATCTGTATCTCCCTCCAAGGCTACTGCCTTCTCTTTATATCTTGTTAAGCGTGAGCCGACCTCCTATTTACCCTACTGCCTTCGGTTTTATCTCCTGTGGTAGCATCCATATTGCTTCTTCAAGGAAGTCACTCATACCCACAAGATTTCTCAAATCTCCTTTAGTACATAGTCTGGCCCACTACTAATATAAGCCAAGGCAAACTCTCACTTTTATGTAATTAGAATTCCAATATAACACAATCAGCATTGAGTTTCTAATTAGCCGTACTTTCGTGATGACCCAATTCAGATTTGATAGGGTCGAGTTCAATGCAATTGTTAGTCGGGACCATCACGTCCCTTAATTTGATCATGGGCTTGACTTCAACACCAAGTAAAATCAAATTTTACGTTCTTTTTATATCAAAGCCTTCAAGTACCTACAACACGCAATAAAAGTATTTAAGCTCCAAGTAACAATATAAACGGACATAACAATGATAAATTAGGGGCGATAATGTAAATATTTACGCGCCTATCAGTGAGCATGGCTGTCATCACTCTGCTGGCATAACACACGAGTAGCAAAAACAGCCATCCCCCAATTCCCGAGTCTATCTTTAGGGGCCAACTTCTTAGAGAAAGCAAGCCAAGCAATAAAAACCCATTTAGGTACGTTCCTTTGAAACCACACAAGAGAACACCAAGGCTTCTTCTGACCAACACTTCTAATGGCAGCCCAAGCAGACTGTGTAAGGTAGCAGCTAGTAGGAGAGGGAATCCAAAAGACCGCATGACCCGCATCCTCCGCCTGAGGATTTGGAAGGAAACCAGGGGGTGGCAGCAATAATTTGTCTAGTAATTCTGTTCCTGGGCCTCGGCCACATCCATCCACCATCATGAACAAACAATAGACTCCACCCTCGTCGATAGAGATCTTCCCTAAGTTATAGACCACAGATTCACCAAATCTTTGGAACAATGGCCCAAGAGGATGCCAATTGCATTTCCTGCCACACAAAAACATCCCTTCCACTCCCAGCCATATACTGGATGAAGGCTGACCCAAGGATCGAAGTTTAAACAATCTCCTGATGGTCCAAGAAGAGTCACCGGGAATTCCATACACCACAAGTTGTGATGCTTGATAATATATACATGGACCCATTTAACCCAATGAGCGTCGAATTTCTTGCTTTTAGCCCGTAAATGCCTAAGCATAGTAGATTTACTCCACAATTTCAAGGGACAGATACCCAGACCACCTTTATCCTTTGGGTTACAAACATCTAACCATCTAACTTTTGTCCCAGCAGACTTGAGGACTGAGGTCCACACCAGACCACAAAAAAGACCTCTGAGGAATAATGAACAAGGAGCAACAATTAATAGAATCCTCCTTCAAAAAGAAAGTGGTCTATTAGACCAGCTCATAATCCTTTGTCCTTTCCTTGAGAATAACATAATCCTCTACCTCAGTGTAGAAGAAATCAAGGGAAACCACCAGGTATTAGAGTCTCAAGCAAAGACCCATTAACATATGTAGAAACTCCAGAGAAAAAAATCTGGCTTTTGTGAAAGTTAGGAATTTTGTCCTACCTTCAATGGGTATCCCCACAATTGGACGGTTGAATTAGTCGGTCTGTTGGACCGAACACGGACACCGAGTTCTGAGAGAAAATAAAGGAGCTCTTGTCTTGACAACAGACCATGTGCCATACTTCCGAAAAAGCTTATCAACAAGTTTAATCTACCAGAATACCATGAAAATCCGGCTTTATGCACTTCATATTGCAGCCGTTTTGTTTGACGAGTTATATCCACGTCTCATTGTCAAACTTGCACAAAGTTTATCCATGATACGGATATGCATCGCAAATTTGTTCTTCCACATTTTTGTGGTTTTCTTATTCGTTTCACACGCACAAGGGCAGTTAATTGCCTTTTTGTTAAACAAATGGGAAATGTTTTGGTAGTCGTAGGTGTCTGTCCCATTAGAAATTCTTTCATTTCCAATCAACCTGGTCATTCAATGATTTATGACCCCAACAATAAACTAGTTGCTAAGGATGTAAACATTTTCTTTCTCCCATCTTATTTCTTACCATAGCAAGTCTCCGGAATTGGAATCGATTTGGACAAGTTCTTCTAAATAAAATGGCATTACTGCAACATCTACACGTTTCCATTTTTCATTTACCCAAAAAAATAAAATAGAAAAGGCATTTCCATTTCCTTTAGGCACAAAAGATAGTAGTCGATGAACAAGAAAGCATAAATACCAATACTCATATATATTGAACAACAGTAAACACTACCTGCTAGATACAAAAATACAAATACAATAGAACACAACAAGTCGTAAAAAGGAAAAATTAAAGACACCTCAAGATAAACACTAAAGAAAGATAGACTCAAACAACTAAATGCACACAGAAACTTATTATACAACATGTATGTGAGAGAAAAGCAAACGGCAAGAGCAATACAACATAAGGCAGGGGGCGCCCTATTTAGATGGAGGCGGTGCGAAGAAAGGGATTTTTGGAATCGTTGTTGGAATGGATGGCAAAGGGGGTAGAGTTGTTATAGGAACTGTTGGAATGGCTGGCAGTGGTGGCAGCGTGGTCTTTGGCAAGGTTGGGACTGCTGGCACCGTCGTTGGGAGTGGTGGTGACAAAGTGGCTTGGGGCACGGTTGGGACTGCTGGCACCGTTGTCGGGAGTGGTGGTGGCAAAGTGGCCTGGGGCACGGTTGGAATAGCCGGAAATGGAGGAATTGTGACCTTAGGCGTTGCAGGAATTGTAGGTATTGTAGGAATTGTAGGTATTGTAGGAACTGTTTGGAGTAGGTGGCGAGCTCCGAGGCTTATTTGGATAGTGGAAAAAGATAGAACCATGAATAGGGATAGGATCAAGGTGTGGTGAAAAGCAGCCATTGTTTTGAGGCAATGGATTGAGAAGGTTTGAGGATGTTTTACTCTGGATGTGGATGAAGAGAACAATATTCATAACTGGGAATTTATAGACAATAGGTGTTTGAAAGGTCAAGTGATTTGGCAAGACTATGGTGTGTTTAGGGGAGAAGTGGTTGGACTAAGCCCTGATTGTTACTTGTTTGTTCACCTAGATCCCACACATTGACAATCCCAGGACCGGCTTTGAGATTTAGTGGGCCTAAAGTAATTTTTTTTCAAATTGGGCCCTCAACTCTCAATATATTGTAGTTAAAACTTAAAATTACTTAGGAAAACAAAAAAAACTTTTATAAATAAGTCATTTGAAAGCATAACTACTACACAGACATAAAAAATTGGAGGCCCCAAAAATTAGTCAAAATTTGGGAGCCTAAAGCGGTTGCTTTACGAGCTTTAGCCCAAAGTCGGCTCTGACAAGTCACCCAAGTTTACCAAGAACGAATGCAGAGTGAAAATTGCACAACACACTCTCCCGCTAACCCAACAATGAAGTCACTGCTACCATAACGTGCGATGCTGACAATCTTTGATGACACTATGGTATCGTAACTTCTTTAACAAGATTGAATTGATACGGGTAATTTCTGTGAAAGTTGAAGTAACCATCAATGTTGTTTAAAGTTGTTAGATTCTGCTTTCCCGGATAAATATTTATTAGATGCTATAACTAATCAAACTAACAACTTCACAATATTGAGGTTGTGTAGTGGATTTTAATTAACCTTGGAATATCTTGTGGTGAAAACAAATCTCTTATCCTTTCTTCCAAGAAAAAAACTATTTTGAAACCTGTAACTAAAGAGTAGATACACTCACCCACCTTGCTTAATGTATGACTAGTTTGTTTGAGACTGCACAAATACGTATTTTACCATTATTCAAAACAAAGACAAAGACAATTAAAATTGAAAATCTAAGAATTATCATCAGTCGGATAATGGTTTACAAGACAACATATGACTTTGATTTTTTGCACTTAAAATTGGAAGTCTGGAAGGAATTATTTTCCTATAAAACCAACTACTTGATATTCCTTACAAATAGATTATTATTTAGATCCCACCTACCCAACATCCTTGCCCAACATATTCCGTACAATCCCCTACTGTAGGTTAGGAAGGTGAATGAACCATGTTTCTCTACACTTAGTCCAACCACATCTCATCAAACTATTTCACATTAGCCTTTCCTAATCTGCCGATTCTCTTCATGACTTTGATATATAAATACCCACTAATACATGTTAGTCTCTTCATCTGAGGAAAATCTTACTAAGTCCGGGCTTCTAAAATCCAATCAAACAATGGCTTCATTTTGGAACAATTTGGTTACATCTCTAGTCATGGCATTATCACTTTCAAGCATCCATATGACCCTGGCAGCTCACAACCTTCTGCAGCAGCCCCCGCAGGTTCCATCTCTACCTAAAGTCAACATGCCTCCATTACCGGCAATGCCTACTGTTCCCCAAGCTACATTGCCGCCGCTACCGACCACCCCTTTACCGACAATGCCAACTGTGCCAACCTTGCCAAAGCCCACATTGCCTCCTATGCCAACCACCTAAATACCATCATCTTTACCAATTCCAACAATGCCAACCATGCCTACAGTACCTAAGATGACACTACCACCCCTACCGGCCACTTCACTGCCTAACATCCTGGCAACGATTCCTTCTATTCCAACAATGCCAACAACCATGCCAACAATTCCTTTCATCTCACCACCTCCATCTTCCTAAACCCCTATGATTAAAACCACTATCGTTTATCTATCTCCACAGATAGCTCGATATGTCACCGACAAGGACAAAAGATTATATTAGTTGAATTTTCTTTGGATTTGGAAGCTTTTATGAAGTTTGAGTCATTTCTTGCTTATTTGTTATGTTAAAGATTGTGAAGTTTGTCAATTTCCACTCATTTCGTATTGTTTCATTTTGTCTCAGAGTATTTCCTTTGCATACTACACGAATACATTCATCTTTTTCAGTTATGACTCCTTTCATTTGTCTGTCTATGTACTAAATAGGAAAGAGAAGATGATTTTAGGAGAAATTCTACCTTTCCCATATGAAATTTGAGAACCAAACACATCCCTATTGTTAAATCTTATTGAAAGCGTGTAAATCATACAAGACTTACATAATGAAGCGCAGCGGAATATTTGAGCTTTTGGAGATTGATGAACCAAGACCCGCTCTACAAGCACAATCCGTAACCATGAACAAGAACCTGAACACCGTCTTCTATCCTCGTCGTGTAGAGAAGACTACCAGAGCCTACTCTTAGTATTCACACCGCAAATCCTAGGGTCGTAGATGGAAACCCTAGAGAGAAGATATAGATACGAGAATATTTTTGGGGAGAAGGAGAGAACTAGAACTCTGGTTAATTTCTTGTATATCTCATGTATCTGCAAGACTATATTTATAAATAAAGTCCAAGAGTTTAAGTTCTCTTTAAACTCTCCTTAACAGATAGAGATAAGAGTCTGTCTACTATCATCCTTCTAACTAACCCAATCACTTAACCCATGTGGACGATCCATGTGTATTGGATCCGGTTGAACCGACCCATAAATATTAACATCTCCCACTCATACACATTGGGCTCAAATATCTCATCCGTATCAATCTTATCAATTCTCTCCTCATACAAGGAAATGAGGCGTGCGACCGACGAGAAAAAACAAGCTAGATAGGAGTACCATATTAAGCTTCCATCAAACTAACATGGTACATCACTCAAAAAAAAAAAAAAATCTCGTCATTTCCCTAGACAAATCTAGCCACATTGGATTGAGCATCTCCAATCCCTCTTGAGTCTTAGCTCAGAGCTATGCTCAACCACCTTGCGTTGGTGTGCTTCAAATTTCGAAATTACTTTTATTTTACTATTATAGATTAGATAAAAAGATACAAACTTGTGCCAACACAAAGCACAACCAATCGCATAAACAAATGTGACACTAGAAAGTCTTCCGTGAGTCCTCGTGTCAATTCATTTTAACCTTGTTGTTTTCCCAGTCATGCTCCATGGGACCTTAACATTTCGTGGTCTTAGGTACTCAAGCTAGAGTAGCAACAAAAGTCTCTACTTCATGACAGTCTCAAGTCAAATAAGGGCAACGAGTAGTCATATAATGACATTTAGAGCTCACACAGTGATAGGAAAGGAATCTATCTGTCACTCCTCTAAGTATGGTCGAGAATAGCACATGTGGTATGCTCACATGCTACGGTGGAGTATCTATAAAGATTGTGTCACTCCGAAAACACCATATAGATATAAGTCTAGTTGCCACTTAAAGCGCTTGACTTGAGACTCTCAAACTTGTCGCATACAATGCGCCTTTTTAGGTCTTCATTTGGCTCTAGCAAAGGCACTAGAAAATCTATGTTTGGCCAATAGTGACCTCATCTTGGTCCAACCAAGGCGACAATACCTTAAACTCATCATCTTTAAAGAGTTATATCTCATCTCGCTCGCCCATCAGCGCTGAGGGGGGTTACTGTGTGAGATGGTCAACCCTTTGCCTTAGGACACATAATTAACATTGTAAGTGCTTAACTTAAACGCAACTTGATTTTATAATCACAACCAATTAGAATATAAAAATCTGTGCATTAACAATAAATATCCAAAAATTGTCTTAATAAAGCACAACTTAAATCCTACAAAGTCCCAGACTACTACTAACATGTGTCTGAAAGACATCCCTCACTATAGGCTTAGTCAAGGGATCAACCCCCATACTGCTCGTGGATATATGCTTTAGGACCACCTCTCCTTGTGCAACCATATCTGGAATGTAGTGAAAACAAATGCCAACTCCCACACCTGATTTTTTTCATAGAACCAATCTCATCCTCCATAGCAGCTAACCATTCTTTACAAGCAGGTGAAGATAAAGCATCATTGTAAGAACTTGGCTCATCTTCCTCTGGAGGAGCACACATGAAAGATTCCCCTTCAATCTCAAAACGACGATGGGGTATATTTCCATGTTTACTCCTATGTTATGGAGGATCTCAGGAATCAGTAATCTCTAGTGGAGTACTCCCACTAAGTGGCAAGTTACTCCCACTGTTCTCGGCGACTATAAGATGAAGATCTATATCCCCACCCTCGCTAAGAACAAGTGTAACTTCCTCAGACTCAGACATGTCATAAAGATTAAGATCCCCCCTCACATCCCCTCTACTTGGAAACTCATGTTCAATGAAATTCATATCTCGGGACTCAATGTGACAACCCTCACCCCCGAAAAGTGATTACGATTGTAGTTAGTGATTAAAACGGTAATTTTAACCCTTTTAAAAATTTCTCTATTCAGAAATAGGAAATATGAGGTAGAATGTGGGTAATTTTTGACTTGCATTTCATATATCGGATGAGAACGGGGTCACAAACACTCCTTTTATAGCCTAGGGCCAGCCAGTTAGGAATTTGTGTTCCGACATTTTCTTAGAATTTTGAGAACAAGGTTACTTTTGAAATAATTCATTTATGCTATTGTGTGTATCCTGTATTTTTCTGAGTCAGGAACTCGGACAGCTTTCTAGACCGTACAACTCACGCACGGCTATGGCTAGGTGTCAAATTATTTGACACATGGGGGACATGTGGCATAAGCACAACTAAGTGCTTTATTATTATTAATATAATACATGTATGCTATTGTAGTAAGTGTAGTTTGTAGATTTATTAAGTAATAAGGGAAGAGGGAAAAGGGGAGTCGGCAAATACAGGGAAAGAGAGGAAAGAAACAAAAAAAAGGAGGGAAGAAGAAGAAGGAGGAGCATCGGTGGCTAGCGGTGGTGGTTCACGGCAATCGGCGGAGCCCATTTCGTTGTTTTCGCCGGAGAAATTCGATTATCCAACTAGGTAATCTTCTTCCTAAAATACTTTGATGCCATTAGGTTAGAAGGGGCTACTGTAAACCCTTGTTCTTGGTGTCTAAAAACCATAATCATAGGATTTTAAGATGTTGAGAGTTGTTTTGTTCTATAGAAGTTGTGCAAATCCTGAGACAGATTGCGTAATCCGTAAAGATTTCCATTTTTTAGACCCTTTCGATATGAATTGAATTTTGAAGTCTTCACAACTATTGTAGTACGTTTGAATACGAAGATTTTGGTACTAGAATCATGTAAAACGGATTAATATAGAATTAGTTATGAATTATTTTGTACAGCCTGTTATTTTCCTTGCGAATCTGTCTTGAACGACCTTATTTTGATTTCTGGGCATTTTCCACAGCTGAGATGGTTATGAGGTTTTTACTGGAAGTATACTTTGATGTTGGGTGTGTCTTGGCGTTGGAATCAAACCATTTGGATAAATATATGATTTTTAGTAAATAATTGAAGGAAGGCTGTTTGTCTGCGCCAGAAACTGCAAATTAGCTTTCTTGTTTTGATTTCTGGAAATAGTCCTTTCCAAGTTTCATTCTGAAATTCTTACTGTGAATAAAGCTATAATTTATGCAGATTTTGGCGCAGGTTTCACCCTTTTTGGATTTGATACGAGTGAGTTGTGATTTTCCTTAGAAGCTGCGACAGATTTGTCTAATTGGTTTAAGAAACTGGTTTTCTACTAAATGTTATTTCTAGACACAAAATTAGAGTTTTCTACTGATTTGGTACTCTAGGTTATGAGGTTATAAATAGGAAAAGAGTCAAAGTTTCACTATTTTACCTCTAATAGATGAAATCTCGTAGAACCTTAGTTTGGGAGAATAGCTCTTAGCTTTAATGGCTTAGCGCTTGTTAATGGTGGATTAACCCTTAATTGAAGTCTCACCAGTTGTATTTCGGCCCCACTAGTTAATATTGTCACTAGTCCGAAAACGGTTACTAACTCAGGTTAATAATTTAGAAATATCTCCTGGTAGTAATCTTTTGTACATTTTATCTAGGTACTAATGTAGTGGAGAACTCACCCGCGTGACGAGTTAGACACTTCTTTTAGGTGAGTACGCAATACCTTGGTTACATGCATTTGCTTAACTGTTTTCACATCAAATTTTATTTGCTTTTAAAGCTGGAAAATGTGAATCACGTGTTTTGTTTTGATACTGGCTATTTTGAATTGAATTGCGATTTGCTTTAAAATGATGGAAGTATGAATTATGAATTATGAGTTTCGATTCAATAGGTGCTATTTTGATTAAACCGTGGATTATCGGAGAATGGCCTATTCACGTGCATTTTTATTACGGATGATTTGATTTAGACCATGGAATGTCTTTTGAGAACAAGACTGTTATGATTTGCTTAAACATCTTCTGCTATGTTATGCGGTTCAGACGGTGTCCCGAGCTCTAGGGGACGGTAAAGAAGCTAGAGGCACGAGGTAATAAGGGTGAGGTGCAGGCCAGGCACCAATATGATATCGGTATCATGGGTCGCTCTCTTTGACCTAGGGGTCGCTCCCCATTACGTCTAGCAATACCGTCGAACACTAATATTATTTTCATGGCCTTCTATGGAATGATAAAGAGTCCTTCTACTGGGACTCATGCGAATGATTGGAAGACAAATGCCATGGATATCGATGTTTAATGATTTATCTTCTCGTCTCGCCTTGATTTTTAAGCATTATATGATATAAAAAATGTTTCCATGGTCAAACTTGTAACCTTGGTATTTCGTACCACAAGAGCATTCGCTTATGAAAATCTTTTCCTTTTTCCAGGGAATAGCATGTAAGGACCTCAACTCGTCAGTGATTGTTGGTGCTAAGTTAACACTCCTAAGTTATCTAACGGTTTGTAATTATTATATCCCTACACTTAGAAGCTCTGGGATTATCTTAACTATCTTACGCTTCCGTTTACTTTGATCTATATAGTTTGAAATGTTTGTGAAAATCCCTAAACTAGTTTTTAGCCGGCCTTCGGCGGCTTAAAATCCGCTTGGCCGGTCACGACTTCAGGGGTCGGTTTTGGGTCGTGACACTCAATCTCAGTCAATCCACCATTAGGTTGTTCGCATATCATAACATACCCTTTGGAATGTTCAGGATACCTTATAAAGATACCCATTTTGCCTCTAGTACCCAAAACGATGTTGTTTAGAGCTTCCCAAGGAATGCAACTTAATTCATCACTCGAGATTTATTCCGAGATTTTTTATCTGATCGAACTTGTTCAACATTTAGATCTTGTCAATAAGATAAACCTTGGAAATTATTATGCAAAATTTAATCCTTACTAGTGTATGATCGGAAATGATTTTTTTCAATTTGTTTTTATGAAAATGGATTTGACCACATTCTATCCAACCCTTTTATCAAAGAATAATGGCAAGTGTTGATTAAGTCGAGTAATTGCTCGATTGTGATTCATTACTAGATTATTATTACGATCTCATTCGTTCATGTCGTAGAACTTGTCAAGATGATTAATCATGTGAATCGATTATTGAATGATACATTATCAAAAACAAATTATGTGAAACTTTTTTCCTGATAATGGATGTGGCTACACTGGATCAAAAATCATTTTTTCTGGATCAGTAGACAGCATGCAAGCAGGCAGCAGCCAGCTACGGCTTGACGTACGCATCTCTCTCTCTCTCTCTCTCTCTCTCTCTCTCTCTCTCTGCGACAATAACATCGCAATTAGGGTTGGTAGATGATGTGTAGTTTGTGACAGCTGCTTAAATTTGGTCATGAGGCACTTTCATGGGAGAATTTAGTGATTTTGCAAGATGTCTTGTATCGTTCAATCGCAACTTTTTAGGATAATTGGCTGATTTTTGAGCTCCATCTTCGGCACTTCGTTATACATGCATTTTGTTAGATTCGTGTCAATTTTTTCAGATTCACCTAAGATGAATTTGTAGTGAAAAATTATGGAAAGAATCCATAAGAAACCAGAGAAGTTCATAACATGTAATTTTAACGTCTTTTGGTCATCTAAATCTGTATTTCTTTGAACTCGGTCTAAAGTTTTGTACTTTTCCGGTTCCTCTCAGGAGCACGAATGATTAATCTAAAAAAATTTGACTACAAAATATGAAGAAATTCACTAAACACCAGGAACACCGCAATGAAGTTGTAAGTGTTTTCAATTGAAGACTTACCAAGAGACTTCCTTGCCTTTAGTTTCTCTCGTCTCTCAGTACATCCACCATGCAGTGCACCATCAAATGGGATACTACACTGTCCAGAAACAACAATTGGCAAGTGATTTTCATTCCAAGTGTGAAGTTGATTTTGAGTTGAACCGACTGAATGATGATTGTGCGATTGATTTAGTTCGGGTTTTCGATCTCTTTGTCTTCGCAGTTGATAATTTCTATGGCGTCTAACAAGGTGTTGCTAAGAAAGATGAGTATGAATCTACGAGTAGAAAGAACAACAAACAAATGTATTTTCTTATTCTTTAAAGGGTTAGATTTACAGTTTGATTTATGCTTAGTTGTTGAACTTTTGATTTTCCTATTTCACTACGTTTTTTCGTGGGCCAGACGATGCATGGATAGGGCTTCATTTACAGGAATCTGCATGATTTCCTATTGAAGAATTCGCAAGTTTTTATTTGAAGGAGAACATTTTGTTTAAACCAAAAAACTTTCCGTTTCTTTCGGCTGGAAAATTTGGTGCCAAGGAAATATTTGGTTAAAACCTGAAATGATGGGACTAGGGGGAACGACAATGCTGCGCCCATCTACAAACAGCACCACACAAATGCAGTTGATGTATGTATGTGGATTGTGGCCCTTGCGTTGAGCTTACCCGAGCTGCTTGCCTGTATGCAGGTCGATTGCAAGGGATGCAGTCATGAAACTACTTCGAGAGTCCTTCACCCAAAAAGAATACTTTGGACCCAAACAAATGCAGTCATGAAGCTACTTTGGACCCATTTAACCCAATGAGTGTCGAATTTCTTGCTTTTAGCCCGTAAATGCCTAAGCATAGTAGATTTACTCCACACTTTCAAGGGCTTGATACCCAGACCACCTTTATCCTTTGGGATACAAACATCTAATCATCTAACCTTTGTCCCAGCAGACTTGAGGACTGAGGTCCACACCAGGCCACAAAAAAGACCTCTGAGGAATAATGAACAAGGAGCAACAATTAATTGAACCCTCCTTCAAAAAGAAAACGATCTATTAGACCAGCTAATAATCCTTTGTCCTTTCCTTGAGAATAACATAATCCTCATACCTCAGTCTAGAAGAAATCAAGGGAAACCACCAGGTATTAGAGTCTCAAGCAAAGATCCATTAACATATGTAGAAACTCCAGAGAAAAAAATCTGGCTTTTGTGAAAGTTGGGAATTTTGTCCTACCTTCAATGGGTATCCCCACAATTGGACGGTTGAATTAATCCTTTGAATTAGTCGGTCTGTTGGACCGAACATGGACACCGAGTTCTGAAAGAAAATAAAGGAGCTCTTGTCTTGACAACAGACCACGTGCCATACTTCCGAAAAAGCTTATCAACAAGTTTAATCTGCTATATGCACTTCATATTGTAGCCGTTTTGTTTGACGAGTTATATCCACGTCTCATTGTCAAACTTGCACAAAGTTTATCCATGATATGCAAATGCATCGCAAATTTGTTCTTCCACATTTTTGTGGTTTTTTTATTCGTTTCACACGCATGGGAAATGTATTGGTAGTCGTAGGTGTCTGTCCCATTAGAAATTCTTACATTTCCAATCAACCTGGTCATTCAATGATTTATGACCCCAATAATAAACTAGTTGCTGGGGATGTAAACATTTTCTTTCTCCCATCTTATTTCTTACCATAGCAAGTCTCTGGAATCGGAATCGGAATCGATTTGGACAAGTTCTTCTAAATAAAATGGCATTACTGCAACATCTACACGTTTCCATTTTTCATTTACCCAAAAAAAAAAAAAAGCACTTCCATTTCCTTTAGGCACAAAAGATAGTAGTCGATGAACAAGAAAGCATAAATACCAATACTCCTATATATATTGAACAACAGTAAACACTACCTGCTAAGGTACAACAATACAAATACAATAAAACACAACAGGTCGTAAAAAGGAAAAATTAAAGACACCTCAAGATAAACACTAAAGAAAGATAGACTCAAACAACTAAATGCACACAGAAACTTATTATACAACATGTATGTGAGAGAAAAGCAAACGGCAAGAGCAGTACAGCATAAGGCAGGGGGCGGCCTATTTAGATGGAGGCGGTGCGAAGAAAGGGATTTTTGGAATCGTTGTTGGAATGGATGGCAAAGGGGGTAGAGTCGTTATAGGAACTGTTGGAATGGCTGGCAGTGGTGGCAGCGTGGTCTTTGGCAAGGTTGGGACTGCTGGCACCGTCGTTGGGAGTGGTGGTGGCAAAGTGGCTTGGGGCACGGTAGGGACTGCTGGCACCGTCGTTGGGAGTGGTGGTGGCAAAGTGGCTTGGGGCACGGTTGGGACTGCTGGCACCGTTGTCGGGAGTGGTGGTGGCAAAGTGGCCTGGGGCACGGTTGGAATAGCCGGCAATGGAGGAATTGTGACCTTAGGCGTTGCAGGAATTGTAGGTATTGTCGGAACTGTTTGGAGTAGGTGGCGAGCTCCGAGGCTTATTTGGATAGTGGAAAAAGATAGAACCATGAATAGGGATAGGATCAAGGTGTGGTGAAAAGCAGCCATTGTTTTGAGGCAATGGATTGAGATGCTTTGAGGATGTTTTACTCTGGATGTGGATGAAGACAACAATATTCATAACTGGGAATTTATAGACAATAGGTGTTTGAAAGGTCAAGTGATCATTTGGCAAGACTATGGTGTTTATGGGAGAAGTGGTTGGACTAAGCCCTGATTGTTACTGGTTTGTTCACCTAGATCTTGTGCTGAAAACAAATCTCTTATCCTTTCTTCAAAGAAAAAAGCCATTTTGAAACCTGTAACTAAAGAGCAGATACGCTCACCCACCTTGCTTAATGTACGACTAGTTTGTTTGAGACTGCGCAAATACGTATTTTACCATTATTCAAAACAAAGACAAAGACAATTAAAATTGAAAATCTAAGAATTATCATCAGTCGGATAATGGTTTACAAGACAACATATGACTTTGGTTTTTTGCACTTAAAATTGAAAGTCTGGGAGGAATTATTTTCCTATAAAACCAACTACTTGATATTCCTTACAAATAGATTCTTATTTAGATCCCACCCACCCAACGTCCTTGGGCAACATGTTCCGTACAAGCCCCTATTGTAGGTTGGGTAGGTGAATGAACCAAACTAATATATGTTAGTCTTTCCTAATCTGCCGATTCTGTTCATGACTTTGATCTATAAATGCCCACTGATACATGTTAATCTCTTCATCTGAGGAAACAATGGCTGCTTTTCAGTACAATTTGGTTACATCTCTTGTCAAGCATCCATATGACCCTGGCAGCCCCGCAATCCCATCTCTACCTAAAGTCAACATGCCTCCATTACCAGCAATGCCTATTGATAGGTGCACAATTGTTTATATTAGCGCCCCTTAATTTATACTTATTACTAAGTCGTTTCATATTATTACTTAGAGTTTAACCTCACTTATTTTGTATTGTAGGTAATTAGGGGGACTTAAATCAAATTTTACTTCTTGTTATTTAAAATAGTGCCGAACAATTAATTCAAGAGATGGGTCCAGCTATTGCGTTCAATTAAGGAAAGTTCACCAGATCTAATTCGAATATGGTCAGGGCCATAATTTTATGTTCAGCCAACAAGAGGATTGATGGGTCCCATTGGCAACCAAAGAACATAGAAATTAGAATCAATTCTAATTCATCAGAGGAAATGGAGTTAGAAGGTTCTTGAGGATGTTTTAGTCTGGGTGTGGATGAATAGAACAACATCCATAAGTGGGTATTTATAGACAACAGATGTTTGAAAGGTCTAGTGATTGGGGGTTTGTTCACCTAGATCCCACACATTGATGTGGTTAGAATACATTTTTTTAACAACCCATAAGGACAGGTAAGTCACCCGAGTTCACCACAAACAAAAACAAATACAGGGTGCAAATTGCGCAACTGTAGTATAATTATATGTTGCCGTTCAGATCTTTGATGGTGAAGTTATTAATTGTTTTTGGAGCACCACTGCCAATTGTGCGACTCCCACACGCAAATGTGTGGTGTAGAAGGCTCTTGGAACACCAGCAAGTGGTGTTGCTTGCACTTAAACTTAGAAGTCTTCAATTGTATCATTGTTACAAAGACAAAAATATGACTTCGGTTATTGGCTTATTGCAATTAAACTTGGAACTCGGGAAGGAATTTTTTTCGTATAAAACCATGACCAACTACTTGATATTCCTTGCAGATAGGGTGTGATTTTGGTTAAATTACAAGTCTGAAAAGTTATGCAACACTAAAAAAAAAATTCGATTGTTAATGAGGTAACACAATATGAACCATACGATAAAAGTATATGGTGCACACCTTTAAAGGGTGTGTTGTAACCATTCCCTTAAACAAATAGCTTCATATTTGTAGATACTGTCATCTACTACCTGGTTTTAGGGGGTTCAAGCAAACCCCTGGACTAAAAAATACATTAAAATACAAGTAAAGTATGATTTTGGCTGACCTACAAGTCCCTATTATAGGTCAAGTACATTATTTTCAATAGTCAATTAGGAAGGAATGAACCATGTTTCTCCACCCTTGGTCCAATCACATCTTATCGAACTAACTCACATTAGTCTTTCCTAATCTGCCTATTCTTTTTTAATTTTGATCTATAAGTACCCACCAATACATGTAAGTCTCTTCATCTGACAAAAATCTAAGGCCATCCGTAGTGGTGAAGTTAAATTTGTGTTGTTATATGACACAAAAGTGTAAAAAGTGGGTCCAATTTATGTGTTGTTATGACAAAATGTGTTGTGAAGTTAAAAAGTGTTGTAATAGTGTTTTTAAAATGTGAAAAAAGTACACAAATATATATATATATATGTGTGTGTGTGTG
Source organism: Vaccinium macrocarpon (assembly GCA_022606695.1). NCBI lineage: Eukaryota > Viridiplantae > Streptophyta > Magnoliopsida > Ericales > Ericaceae > Vaccinium > Vaccinium macrocarpon. The sequence goes on along the minus strand of CM040172.1, from coordinate 1,976,953 downwards.
TGTGTGTGTGTGTAGATAAAGCTTTGGTTCCCTACCCACCTACCCTTCCTCTATCTTACTTTTTCCCACCCTCCCCAAGTGTCTGACCCATTCCTTCCTCTCCCCTGTGTTTCTCTAAAAAAAATTCTGCCTTTTCACCATGGTTCCCACTTGGCTGGTGCTACTGTGGGAGTGACAGTTCACTCTTACAGTGAGAATTGCTAACTTTGGCACACATTAGCTACACACTAACTACAATACTAGGAGCAAAAAAAAACAGAAAAGCTAGCAAACTGTGTTAGCTAGCTAACTGTGTTAGCATCTGACTAATTTGTGGTGTTAGCTACACCACTACAGATGGCCACAAAGCGCAGCTTTTGAAATCTTTCACTCCAATCAAACAATGGCTGCTTTTCGTTACAATTTGATTTTGTCTCTAGTCGTGGCATTATCTCTTTCAAGCATCCATATGACCCTAGCAGCTCGAAACCTTCTGCAGACAGGCCCCGTAGTTCCATCTCTCCCTAAAGTCAACATGCCTCCATTGCCGGCAATGCCTACCTTACCCCAGGTTACAATGTTGCCACTACCAACCACCCCTTTACCGACAATCCCAACTACGCCAACCTTGCCAAAGCCCACATTGCCTCTTATGCCAACCACCCAAATTCCATCATCTTTGCCAATTCCAACTATGCCTACAGTACCTAAGATGACACTACCACCATTGCCAGCCAATTCGCTGCCTAACATCCCGACAACGATTCCTTCTATCCCAACAATGCCAACAACCATGCCAGCAATTCCTTACCTCTCACCACCTCCATCTTCCTAAACCTCTATGATCAAAACCAGCATCGTTCATCTTTTTGCGCAGAGAGCGAGACATGTCACCCACAAGGAGGAAAGATTATATTACTTGAATTTTATATAGATTTCGAAGTATTTATGAAGTTTGAGTCATTTCTTGTGTATTTGTTGTATTAAAGATTGTGAAGTTTGTCAATTTCTGCTCATTTTGTATCGTTTCATTTTGTCTCAGAGTATTTCCTTTGTATACTACGTGAATACACTTGTCTTTTTCAGTTATGACTCCTTTCATTGTCTATCTGTGGACTAAATAGGATATAGAAGAAGATTTTCTGAGAAATTCTTCCTTTCCCATGTGAAATGTGAGAACCAAACACATCTCTGTGGACCTTGACAGAATACAAAGGAAATAACTAAAAAAACAATATAAAATAGCATTACTGCCTATGGAAACCCCGTGGTTTGGACAAGTTCTTCTAAATAAAATAGCATTACTGCATCCATTAGTGGTCTAAAGTGTGAAGAGGCCAGATCAAACATTAAAATGAGGCTTTTTAGGTGATCATTATGTGGCCTTAAGCAAAAAAGAACATAATTTCCTAAAGGCTTGAGACAGTATGATAAGTAGCCTAAAAAGTCCATTAAGTGAGTCAACAATGGAAAATTTATGGAAAGTTAGAATCCCCATTGCATAATATAGTTGAGGCACGTCTGAGTCTCTGACTGCATGATGGTTGATTTAAGACTCCAGTCTATATATATAATGGTCATTCTTCACCTTCAAAGTATTTAAATTTTTCTCGTTATGTATTTCAATTCCCAAAAGTTGTTCTTCAGTTTTTTTTTTCTCAGCAAAAAAGATTTCATTTGAAATTCTTATTTTGCTACCCAATTAATTAAAGCAAACAAATAAGAATAAAAAATAAACGATGAACACGCGATATACGTGGAAAACCCCTTAAAAAGGGTAAAAACCACGGGAAAACCCCTTAAAAAGGGTAAAAACCACGGGAGGAAATCAACACACTAAAAATTACCATTGTGCAGTTACAACACAATCTCAATAATATAATCGTGAATCCTCACCGACTAACCCAAGACTGTTTTGCCGAATCCACGTACACCGCACCAAGTGATTGACTGCCGCACGCCTTGAATCCTCAAGTCCTCCAATAAACTTCCTGAAATCTAAAATAATAAAAGACCAAAGCTTGATTTCTTTTTCTCCAACCGTGACCTCTATGTTATCACCTTGCAAGCTCCAGATGTCATTTTTTTCTTCTAATATATAGGTCGCGACTTTCTTCTTCTAACTTCCTCCTTTATATAAAATGACAACCAATTGTTTTCCTTATAACATGACTTTCAAAATCTTTCCAAAATCTTTCTATGTTGAGGAAGATTTCTCTTGTAGTAATAAATCTTTCCAATCTTGATTAGCCTCAAATCACTCCAATATTCAAATTTAATTAGGCCCCATATACTGTGCAAAACCTTCCAAATATACCAAGCACTTTGATGTTGTGCACTGTGATGGACTACACACTCACGGTCCCTCGTTACACGACAAACCGATTTCCTTCCACTTCCTAAACTGACATTCTAAAAATAAAAAGAAAAAAATTACAACTGGATAAATGTGTGTTTTGTCGTGGAATTTGCCAATACAGATAGACCATGGCCTATGGTCCTAACATCATTAATCACTGAAAGATTACAATGACTAATAGGAGCAAAGAGAAAGCATCAAATTCAAAAAAGAATCAAAAACCTAGTCCGAGACCAATCCTTGATTGCAAGAAGTCAATCAAGGCCCACACCTAATGGGCCCAAGCCCAACCCCAAAGGGCTAAAAATCTCAGATGGAAAAATACAACACAATAAACCCTAAGCACCCCTAAAAACCAGCAACCATCGCTTACATGTTCTGCCACCACTGTCGTTGTACCACAGCCGCTTGTAGCAAGACAAACCTGCCACATTGTCGCCGGAATCCCAGGGAACATGCCCTTGTTGCTGACTTGTAGAACAGCACAACCGCCTCACAATCACACAACCACCATGCCACCACTGCAAACCCCCAGCTGTCGCTAGCAAAACTAGAAAAATCCTATCCACAACAAGAGTAGTTAGCCGTTAGGCATAAAACTGGAATAGCCCAACAACCAACAACCGGTGACATCGTGAAAAAGATCTGCCACAAATGCCCTCACCCAAATGCCCAAACAGTCGCCACACCGCCACTAACGCCATCACCCACCACCAAACCACCCAAAGCTCGACTCCTAACTCTAGGCGCTGCACACCATATGTCGTTAGGCCGAGAACCGAAAACTTTCAGCAAAGGATCCAATGTGTTGGCAGACAAACCGACAGGCCATTAGGCAGAGAAGGGCACAACCAACATTGACACCCACGTTGATTTGATCCAAAGGAGGGAGAAAAAAAGCATTTGGGAGAGAGGGGGACGGAGGGGAAGGGAGGGAAGGGGTCGTGCTTTGGGTGGTTTGGTGAAAAGTTTAAAGAGAGGAAGGCAGATATTGTTCTTCGTTTCTTATTTTGTCCATATATACACTCCCAAAAATTAGAACAAATGAGAGGTTGCAATAAAAACCGGAGAATAGAAAACATAGTACTCAATGTACAAGAAAGCATAAATACCAATCCTCATAAATATTCAACAACAATAAACAATACCAACTAAGGTATAACAATACAAATACAATAGGTCACACAGGCTGTAAAAAGGAAAAATTCAAAACTCCTCAAGGTAACCTCTAAATAAAGATCAACTCAAATTGCTAAATGCACAGAAACTTAATAACCTCTAAATAAAGATCAACTCAAACTGCTAAATGCACAGAAACTTAATAACCTCTAAATAAAGATCAACTCAAAATGCTAAATACACAGAAACTTATTATACACCATCCATGTGAGATGAAAGCGAATTGCCGTACCGGCATAGCATAATTTTGAAATAATTTTTTTTTATAACCAGCTGTACAGACCATTTTCACTCACCTTGACCAAACCTAGAAGACCAATCTCATCGTCCACTAGCAGGGGTCCCATTTAAAGACAGAGCAAAGCTCTGTATGTACTGACCCCAAAAGAGGTTATAACACCTACGAGGTTTTGAATCTGAGACTTTAGGAGGGAGCAAACCTCTAAGTCCTAAGGCCAACCCTTTGGGATTTTGAAATATATTTGCTTAACTACCCATAAGGACAGATACAAACAAAAACAAATATAGAGTGCAAATTGTGCAACCATAGTCTGTCTCCCTCAAACACAATAATTAAGTCACTACTGCCATATGTCCAGTTATCATACAAATGTGTGGTGGAGAAGGCCCTTGGAGTACCAATAAGTGGACATATGGTTACAAGACAGCAATATGACTTTGGTTATTGCACTTAAACTTGGAAGTCTGGGAGGAATTTTTGTCTTGCAAAACAAATTAGAGTATGATTTTGGTTAAACTACAATATTTTCAATGGTCAAAATTAGGAAGGTGGTTGAAACATGATCTCATCAAACTCACTCACATTAGTCTTTCCTAATCTGCCGGTTCTCTTCACAATTCGTTCTATAAGTACCCATTGATACATGTTAGTCTCTTCATCTAAGGAAAATCTAAGAAAGTCCAGCTTCTGAAATCTTATCTGAGCTCCTGTAACATAGCCACCTTTAGCTATAGCTGTAAATCAGCCTTGTCGCGTAGTTCTTGTGTTTCATTGAACAACTACTAAAACCAGGGAACTCTCTCCATCTCGCCTAACTTCCTAGTTCCAATATCAAAATCTTCCATGTAATCCTAAGGGTCTGAAAAAGGAAACAGGATAATTTAACAAAAATCATTTTTTTATCGGTAAAGTATAATATAACAATGATGTGGACATAAACTATGATTGGGGTCCCACTGTTCTATGACCATCAAATATTGTATTTGCAAGAGCAAAGTTTGGAAGGTGAACGAACAAGTCTTTCCAAATGTGTTGATTCTCGTCCCTTTTCTTCTTCTTTTTTTCTTTTTTGAGGAGATCAATTATGCCCTTAGTTTTCTCTATAAATACCCAATAACAAATGTTTATCTCTTCATCTGAGAAAAAGTGAACAACTTAGAAACCACACCCTCTCTAACCTCCCACTCCTATCAAACAATGGCTGTTTTTCATCCAGCTGTGGTTCTTCCTCTGATCCTGGCATTATCTCTTTCAAGTATCCATGTGACCCTGGCAGCTCGCTACCTTCTGCAGATACCGGCAGTTCCATCAATGCCTAAAGTTACAATGCCTCCATTGCCGGCCATGCCAACTATTCCCCAAACCACAATGCCGCCGCTACCAATCACCTCTCTGCCAATGATGCCGACCTTACCAAAGCCCACAATACCGCCTATGCCAACCACCCAAATTCCGTCAAGTCTGCCAAATCCAACATTGCCAACCATGACTACAGTTCCTAAGATGACTCTCCCACCGCTGCCAGCCACTTCCCTGCCTAACATCCCAACAAGTCCTTCGATCCCGACCATGCCAATGACTATGCCAGCTATTCCTTTCCTCTCCCCACCACCATCTAACTAATCGTTTGATACATACTACCATCATCATTCATATTTTTCCACAAATCACCCCATGTTTGAAACACTATTATTATAGATTCTATAGTTTGCTTGTATTAGTGAAGTTTGAGTCAGTTCTTAATTATATATTTGTTGTTTCAATTATGGAGTCACTTTGTACTATTTCATAGACAAAGCACACACTCCCTTTCTAGAAAGATCAATCCCCCAAGCATTACACTTAGATTTATTGGATTTGTTAAAGAACTAACTTTTCTTTAAAATGGACACGGCTGCAGATTACTTGGAACTGGAAAACTGTTTATTCAAACAAATCAGACCAAAAGCTTAGACAAATCTGAATCAGTTTACCAGTTCTACAGGTTTCTTGAAAAATGTACGAAAAATATACACTCCTACGAAAAATGTACTGAAGATATCAGATTTTTGAATTACAGAAACTCTAAAATTTATTCCAACTTTTGCCAGTTAAATCCCTATAGTGGCCAGAGATTAGACTTTGGCACAAACCAATTTTTGAAGCCCAATCCATATGCGAATGAGCCCTGGGCCTCGACCAAATCCTAAGATTCTCTAAAGCACCGGCGCAGCCCCATCCTTAGTCGGCCACATGGCCCAATAGAAACCCACCGAGAGATGCAGACACATAGTGCACTATGCGTTGTCGTGCAGTAACCGTACGATCCAGTCTTGTGCTATCTGATCTCACCACATGGCGCGACATCCATGGTACCCAACGCATATTTTACAACTTCTACACGATCTGGCCATGTTGCACCATTCTGGTCTTGCCATGTGCCGTGGTTGCCATTTCCACCAACCGACTCTACCTGCAGGAGGGCGTGCGCAAGGTGGAAGTCGGATACAGATTGTCAGGGAAACATTGTCGATGATGTCTCCTGATCCCGGGGATGGCATGCTACGCCTTAGCCTCCAAGCCAAGGCACTGCCATAAATAACCCTGTAATAAACCCTAATAAGTATGCTCTTTTCCCCCTCTTAAACTCTACTCTTCCTTTCTCAAGCGATTACAAACTTAAGCTTCGGAGTGCTTTCCGACCACCTTCGATTGGGCAGTGCTAAGTGGTTGCTACTCTTTTAGGAACCAGTAAGAAGAAGAAAAGGGCAGTTCATATCCAAGCCCATTTGAAAGAGGTCTAGAGAAAGTCAAGTTTAGGCCTAGAAAGAGCGAACACCACCCCACAATCCCTCAAACTCGTACTCCCATTTGTTTAACTAACTCCCTTTAACCATTCAAAACACATAACTAAGTTACATCAAGCCGCACAAGTAGATAGCTTTATAAGTTTTCAATGAGTAACCATGCCAATGGATTGAATCGTGTATATAACTAAATTTTGCAACATAGTTGATGTAGCAGAATTCATTATCAATTGGTTTAACCCAATGGCTCAAAGTTCAAACCATACAAGAACGAATTGTAAGGACAGAGAAGCCTCCTCTTTAGAGCACAGTTGTTCATATAAACAAGCAAACAAAAATAACATTATAACCCAGGGAACCAAAAATATTTCTCTCTCAGCAAAAACAAAACTTCAATGCGAATCTGCAATCTTGAGGCTCTCAGTGAATGAACATGAATAATAGATCAATTAATGAGATATTGCAAGTGAAAATAAGTACCTCAGCATTTTCTTTTCCATTTTCTCTTAAGGCTCATTGAGTAAACATGGCAATGAGACATTACAAGAAAAAAACCACGCATTCTTTTCTTTTTTCATTTTCTCCAAGGTCAAATGCTTAATCTATCGACACAGTTACTTTGATTGGATAAGTACCTCCAAAATGAATACAGAGCTATTACTTTGATTGGATAAGTAGCTCCAAAATGAAACAACTCCATCGCCACCAACCACCACAATTGTCTGCTAAACCGACCATCGTGAAACATTAAAATCGACATCGTGAGACCTTAAATCGACCATCCCACCATCGTCTGTCATCATCGTACACCGTCGTCGACCATCCCAACCCTAAATCGACTACACCCTAGTACGATTCCACCCCTCAATCGACCCTACAACCCAAAATCGACCCTTATTAGTATTAAACATGGATAATCAGAGTTGTTGGTGGACAGGTGAGGGGGAGGAGAGAGAAGAGGGTACTCAGGAGGAGGAGTTGGTTGTAATTGTTTAATTGACCCTACAACCCACAATCGACGTCGTTTTAGCACCCCCTTATAAAAGATGCTATGTTACACAAAACGACGTCGTTTTGGGTACATGACATTGGTCGTTTTGGGTATATGACATAGGTTCAACCTATGTCATGTACCCAAAACGACGTCGTTTAGAGCTTCCCAAAGAATGCAACTTAATTCATAACTCGAGATTTATTCCGAGATTTTTGATCTATTCGAAATTGTTCAACATTTAGATCTTGTCAATAAGATAAACCTTGGAAATTATTATGCAAAATTTAATCCTTATTAGTGTATGATTGGAGATGATTTTTTTCAATTTGTTTTTATGAAAATAGATTTGACCACATTCTATCCAACTCTTTTATGAAAGAATAATGGCAAGTGTTGATTAGGTCGAGTAATTGCTCGATTGTGATTCATTACCAGATTATTAATACGATCTCGTTCGTTCACGTCGTAGAACTTTTTTCAAGATGATTAATCATGTTAAGAATCATGTGAATCGATTATTGAATAATACATTATCAAAAACGAATTATGTGAAAAAAAATTCCTTATAATAGATGTGGCTACACTGGATCAAAAATCATTTTTTCTAGAGCAGTAGACAGCATGCGAGCGGGGAGCAGCTAGCTACGGCTTGACGTACGCATCTCTCTCTCTCTCTCTCTCTCTCTCTCTCTGCGACAATAACATCGCAATTAGGGTTGGTAGATGCTGTGTTGTTTGTGACAGCTGCTTCAATTTGGCCATGAGGCACTTTCATGGGAGAATTTAGTGATCTTGCAAGATGTCTTATATCGTTCAATCGCAACTTTTTAGGATAATTGGCTGATTTTTTAGCTCCATCTTCAGCACTTTGTTATACATACATTTTGTTAGATTCACCTCAATTTTTTCAGATTCACCTAAGATGAATTTGTAGTGAAAAATTATGGAAAGAATCCATAAGAAACCGGAGAAGTTCAAAACATGTGACTTTAACGTCTTTTGGTCATCTAAATCTGTATTTCTTTGAACTCGGTCTAAAGTTTTGTACTTTTCCAGTTCCTCTCATGAGCACAAATGATTAATCTAAAAAAATTTGACTACAAAATATGAAGAAATTCACTAAACACCAGGAACACGGCAATGAAGTTGTAAGTGTTTTCAATTGAAGACTTACCAAGAGACTTCCTTGCCTTTAGTTTCTCTCGTCTCTCAGTACATCCACCATGCAGTGCACCATCAAATGGGACACTATACTGTCCAGAAACAACAATTGACAAGTGATTTTCATTCCAAGTGTGAAGTTGATTTTGAGTTGAACCGACTGAATGATCATTGTGCGATTGATTTGGTCCGGGTTTTTGATCTCTTTGTCTTCGCAGTTGATAATTTCTGTGGCGTCTGGGAAGATGTTGCTAAGAAAGATGAGTACGGCTCTACGAATAGAAAGAACAACAAACAAGCCCATTTCATGCATTTTCTTATTCTTTAAAGGGTTAGATTTACAGTTTGATTTATGCTTAGTTGTTGAACTTTTGATTTTCCTATTTCACTGCGTTTTTTCGTGGGCCAGACGATGCATGGATAGGGCTTCATTGATAGGAATCTGCATTCTTTCCTATTGAAGAATTTACAAGTTTTTATTTGAAGGAGAACATTTTGTTTAAACCAAAAGACTTTTGGCTGGAAAATTTGGTGCCAAGGAAATACTCCGTATCTGGTTAAAACCTGAAATGATGGGACTAGGGGGAACGACAATGCTGCCCCCATCTACAAACAGCACCACACAAATGCAGTTGATGTATGTATGTGGATTGTGACCCTTGCGTTGAGCTTACCCTAGCTGCTTGCCCGTATGCAGGTCGATCGCAAGGGATGCAGTAATGAAGCTACTTTGAGAGTCCTTCACCCAAAAAAGAAATACTTTGGACCCAAACAAATGCAGTCATGAAGCTACTTTGGACCCATTTAACCCAATGAGGTTCGAATTTCTTGCTTTTAGCCTGTAAATACCTAAGCATAGTAGATTTACTCCACACTTTCAAGGGCTTGATACCCAGACCACCTTTATCCTTTGGGTTACAAACATCTAACCATATAACCTTTGTCCAAGCAGACTTGAGGACTGAGGTCCACACCAGACCACAAAAAAGACCTCTGAGGAATAATGAACAAGGAGCAACAATCAATTTAACCCTCCTTCAAAAAGAAAGCGGTCTATTAGACCAGCTCATAATCCCCACAATAATGAAAAAAATCTGGCTTTTGTGAAAGTTAGGAATTTTGTCCTACCTTCAATGGGTATCCCCACAATTGAACGGTTGAATTAATCCTTTGAATTAGTCGGTCTGTTGGACCGAACACCAACACCGGGTTCTGAGAGAAAATAAAGGAGCTCTTGTCTTGACAACAGACCACGTGCCATACTTCCGAAAAAGCTTATCAACAAGTTTAATCTGCTAGAATACCACGAAAATCCGTCTTTATGCACTTCATATTGTAGCCGTTTTGTATGACGAGTTTTATCCACGTCTCATTGTCAAACTTGCACAAAGTTTATCCATGATACGCATGTGGATCACAAATTTGTTCTTCCACATTTTTGTGGTTTTCTTATTCGTTTCACACGCATAAGGGCAGTTAATTACCTTTTTGTTACACAAATGGGAAATGTTTTGGTAGTGGTAGGTGTCTGTCCCATTAGAAATTCTTTCAGTTCCAATCAACCTGGTCATTTAATGATTTATGACCCCAATAATAAACTAGTTGCTGGGGATGTAAACATTTTCTTTCTCCCATCTTATTTCTTACCATAGCAAGTCTCCGGAATTGGAATCGATTTGGACAAGTTCTTCTAAATAAAATGGCATTACTGCAACATCTACACGTTTCCATTTTTTATTTACCCAAAAAAATAAAATAAAAAAGGCATTTCCATTTCCTTTAGGCACAAAAGATAGTAGTCGATGCACAAGAAAGCATAAATACCAATACTCATATATATTGAACAACAGTAAACACTACCTGCTAAGGTACAACAACACAAATACAATAAAACACAACAGGTCGTAAAAAGGAAAAATTAAAGACACCTCAAGATAAACACTAAAGAAAGATAGACTCAAACAACTAAATGCACACAGAAACTTATTATACAACATATATGTGAGAGAAAAGCAAACGGCAAAAGCAGTACAACATAAGGCAGGGGGCGGCCTATTTAGATGGAGGCGGTGCGAAGAAAGGGATTTTTGGAATCGTTGTTGGAATGGATGGCAAAGGGGGTAGAGTCGTTATAGGAACTGTTGGAATGGCTGGCAGTGGTGGCAGCGTGGTCTTTGGCAAGGTTGGGACTGCTGGCACCGTCGTTGGGAGTGGTGGTGGCAAAGTGGCTTGGGGCACGGTAGGGACTGCTGGCACCGTCGTTGGGAGTGGTGGTGGCAAAGTGGCTTGGGGCACGGTTGGGACTGCTGGCACCGTTGTCGGGAGTGGTGGTGGCAAAGTGGCCTGGGGCACGGTTGGAATAGCCGGAAATGGAGGAATTGTGACCTTAGGCGTTGCAGGAATTGTAGGTATTGTAGGAATTGTAGGTATTGTAGGAACTGTTTGGAGTAGGTGGCGAGCTCCGAGGCTTATTTGGATAGTGGAAAAAGATAGAACCATGAATAGGGATAGGATCAAGGTGTGGTGAAAAGCAGCCATTGTTTTGAGGCAATGGATTGAGATGCTTTGAGGATGTTTTACTCTGGATGTGGATGAAGACAACAATATTCATAACTGGGAATTTATAGACAATAGGTGTTTGAAAGGTCAAGTGATTTGGCAAGACTATGGTGTGTTTAGGGGAGAAGTGGTTGGACTAAGCCCTGATTGTTACTGGTTTGTTCACCTAGATCTTGTGCTGAAAACAAATCTCTTATCCTTTCTTCAAAGAAAAAAGCCATTTTGAAACATGTAACTAAAGAGCAGATACGCTCACCCACCTTGCTTAATGTACGACTAGTTTGTTTGAGACTGCGCAAATACGTATTTTACCATTATTCAAAACAAAGACAAAGACAATTAAAATTGAAAATCTAAGAATTATCATCAGTCGGATAATGGTTTACAAGACAACATATGACTTTGGTTTTTTGCACTTAAAATTGAAAGTCTGGAAGGAATTATTTTCCTATAAAACCAACTACTTGATATTCCTTACAAATAGATTCTTATTTAGATCCCACCCACCCAACGTCCTTGGGCAACATGTTCCGTACAAGCCCCTATTGTAGGTTGGGTAGGTGAATGAACCATGTTTCTCAAAAAAAAAATCTTTGCTTGGCAAAAAAAAATATGAACCATGTTTCTCTACACTTTGCCAACCACATCTCATCAAACTAATACATGTTAGTCTTTCCTAATCTGCCGATTCTGTTCATGACTTTGATCTATTGCGTTCAGCTAATACATCTCATCAAACTAATACATGCGTCCAGCTATTGCGTTCAATTAAGGAAAGTTTACCAGATCTAATTCGAATATGGTCAGGGCCATAATTTTATGTTCAGCCAACAAGAGGATTGATGGGTCCCATTGGCAACCAAAGCACATAGAAATTAGAATCAATTCTAATTCATCAGAGGATCCAGGTTTGTACGTGAATGGGCCTTGGCTCAGGGAATATTGGAAGTTAATTGGCTTTTGTGGTTTGACTAAACTTCTTGGCCAAGGAAAATTAGAGGTGGACTAGTGCAACATCTGAAAAGGGGTCGGCTAGGGCTTTACAATAGAGGGAGTACAAAGACAAAAAGACAAAAATATGACTTCGGTTATTGGCTTATTGCACTTAAACTTGGAACTCGGAAGGAATTTTTTTTCTTATAAAACCATGACCAACTACTTGATATTCCTTATAGATAGGGTGTGATTTTGTTTAAATTACAAGTCTGAAAAGTTATGGAACACTAAAAAAATATTTCGGTTGTTATTGAGGTGGCACAATATGAACCATACAATAGAAGCATATGGTACACACCTTTAAAGGGTGTGTGTTGTAGCCATTCCCTTAAACAAATAGCTTCATATTTGTAGATGTTGTCATCTACTATCTGGTTTTAGGGGGTTCAAGCAACCCCCAAACCCCCTGGACTAAAAAATACATCAAAATACAAGTAGAGTATGATTTTGGCTAACCTACAAGTCCCTATTATAGGTCAACTACATTATTTTCAATAGTCAATTAGGAAGGAAGCCGATAACTAGTTTCTCTCTCTAAATGAGAAGGACTTGTAATCCCCAGGGCCCTAGTTTGGACAGGGCCCTAGATAATCCCCAGTGGAGAACTACGTTCCCTAACGGCACTCTTTTTCATCTTCAGCTGGGAGGGTCAGATCATTGCCCTATTTTGCTCAGGTATGGGGCTAGTAACCCGTCTCGTTTTTCTAGATTTATTTTTGATGCGAGATGGGTGGCGAAGGAAGCTTGTGGCAATATTGTGAAATCATGTTGGGCGGTGAAATTTGTGGATTCAAGGTGGTTTTGTATTCAATAGAAAATCAGGCTATGTCGTCGTAAGCTCAAACAGTGGAGGGCTTCCCAGAATTTAAATTCTAGTGTGCGGATGAATTCGTTGCAAGCCCAACTAGAGCAAGAGTACTATGCAAGAGCTGAGTTTAATGCAAATGAGTATAGAAAGGTGGAGGAAGAAATAAAGCTAGCAAGTGCAGAGGAGGAGTATTGGCGGACAAAATCTAAAGTTGCATGGCTGAAACATGGGGATAAAAACACTGCGTTCTTTAATGCTAGAACGGTTCAGCGGAGAACGGCTAATAAAATACATGGTCTCAGGGATAAGGATGGGGTTTGGAAGGATCAAACTTCTGAGGTTAAAAGCATCATCTGTGATTATTTCCAACACATTTTTTTGTCGTCCAGGCCTACGGCTATCCAAGAAGTGCTGCAAGGGCTTCAGCCCAAGATTATAGGAGGTATGAATGCTATGCTCACGAGGGTAGTTACCATGGAGGAGGTGCGGGTGGCGTTATTTCAGATGGAGCCTTCCACGGCTCCCGGTCCGGATGGAATGTCTCCTTGTTTTTTCCAAAAATATTGGGAGGTGGTAGGGCGGGACATCACAGATGTTGTCCATAGCTTCATGTTTTCAAGGAAATTATTTAGAGGGATGAACCATATGCATATTGTGCTCATTCCAAAAGTTAAATGCCCTGTCAACATGACCCAACTTCGTCCTATCAGTTTGTGCAACGTTGGATACAAAATTCTAGCTAAGGTGCTGGCAAATCGTTTGAGCATGTTATTACCAGCTATCATTTCTCCGAATCAGTGTCATTTGTTCCAGAGAGAGTGATTATTAATAATATCATCATCGGGCATGAGCTGTTCCATCATCTCAAAAACCGTCGGAATGGCAGGAATCATAGTGTAGCAGTCAAACTTGATATGAGCAAAGCCTACGATAGAGTGGAGTGGGTGTTTCTTGAACAAGTTATGTTGAAATTGGGTTTTGATCCGTTGCGGGTGGGCTGGATTATGGAATGCATATCATTTGTGTCTTATTCCGTTTTGCTTGATGGGGAGACTACTGGTTTTATTCAGCCATCTAGAGGGTTGCGCCAAGGGGACCCTCTCTCCCCTTTCTTGTTTCTTCTTTGCGGGGAGGGTCTCTAAGCCTTGTTAAGAAAAGGGGAGGAGAGTGGGTCTGTAAAGGGAGTGAAGATCTGTAGGAATGGCCCGGCGGTCAGTCATCTCTTTTTTGCTGATGATACGTTATTGTTTGGGGATGCGTCTTGTCAGGGAGTTTCGAGCATCAAAAGAATTCTTGAAGTGTTTGGTCAAGCTTCGGGTCAACTTATAAATTATGGGATATCGTGTTGTTTTTTCAGTACTAACACACCGGTGAGTGTTAGAGACCTTCTGAGTCAGCTCTTGGCATTCGGCGTGATGTGTGTCTAGGGAATTATTTGGGTTTGATAACTGATCTTAGCAAGTCAAGACTCAACATTTTTTCTTATCTCAAAGACAGACTGACGAGGAGAACTGAAGGATGGCAGGAGTTTCTATTGAACAATGCGGGCAAAGAGGTTATGCTTAATTCTGTAGCTTTAACTCTTCCTAATTATGCCATGTCATGTGTGAAATTGCCTATTAAATAATGTGACGAGTTAAATTCTTTGATGGCTCAATTTTGGTGGGTTCTAAAGGAAGAGAGAGGAATATTCATTGGTTGTTTTGGGCCAAGTTGTCGGAAAAGAAAAAGGATGGTGGGTTGGGTTTTAAGGACATTAAGTGCTTCAATTTAGCTCTTCTCGCTAAGCAAGGGTGGCGGCTTTTACATGGGGGGGTTTGCTTCGTAGAGTCCTGAAAGCAAAATATTTCCCCCGTTGTTTATTCATGAATGCTTCGGCTTCCCCTAGTGCATCCTAGACATGGAAGAGCATTTTGGAAGGTAGGCGAGTATTGGAGCATGGCGTCCGATGGTGTATTGGAAACGGGAACAAGGTTTGTGCAGCATTTGATCCTTGGCTTCCTAAATCAAGTGGGTTTAAACCAGCAGTTGTAGCTGACTTTGCCAGGAATTTTCGAATGTGCCAATTCTTTGCTCCTAATGGTTATAGTTGGAATGAGGATCTGGTTCGTGAGGCTTTTGGACAAGAAGACGCTGAGTTGATATTGGGAATCCCGGTTTGAGGTTGATGATAAACTGATTTGGCATTATACTAGTAACAGAGTTTATTTGGTAAAATCGGGGTGTGAGACATCTATGACAATGCGAAGAAATGGCCAGTTGAATAATAGAGCTGAAGGTGAGGGAAGCAATCAAGACCGCAGGAAGGAGCTTTGGAAGAGTGTGTGGGCGTTGCCTTGTCAAGGCAAAATTCAACATTTTGTCTGGAAGTGTTTTCATGATATTCTTCTTGCTAAAGATGTTTTAGCTAGGCGAAAATTGGCGAATGATTTGTTGTGTCCCTTGTGGAAAGAGGATAGAGAGTCGACTATTCATTTGTTTGTTAGATGTTCTTTTGCGCAAGTGATGTGGCGCATGTCTCCGTTGGGGGTCAATATGACTACCGTACCAGGTGATGATTTTATATCTTGGTGGGGCAATATGTTGGAAAGATGGAAAGCGTCGCAAGACTACAATTCGATATGGGCAGCAGTGGGCTCCATCCTGTGGAGAATCTGGAAGTGCAAGAACGATGTCGTGTTTAATGGGAAAATGTGGAGTCCAGATGCGGCTTGTTCGGCGGCGATTCTTGAAGCAAGTGATTTTCTTAGGGTACATCAGCCACAGTGCAAGGTTGCTGTCAGGGCCGGCCCTGAGATTGTAAAGGCCCAAAGCGAATTTTAATAAATGGGCCCCTCATTTTTTTTCCCAAGAACAAAATTTTAAATTTTTTTATACCATTCTGACAAAAGGAATCAAACATCAAGTCCCTCTCATTTTCAAACTAATCACATTGTTAACTTTAATTGAAAGATAGTGCTTCCTCTGTCCCTTTTTAAGTGGTCCATACGGGAATACGTGCAATTTCAAATCCCTACAAAACATATTTCTCTATGTAACTTTTTAATTTGTTTTATACCAAATTAAAGTTCTCATTGAGTACTTTAATTTGATGCAAAAAATTTTCAAAAACGATATGCGAAAGTACATTTTTAAACGTCCGCAAAAATACACGTTTCCCAAGTGGATCACTTAAAAAGGGACGGAGGGAGTAATATTTATAATAAGAGAATTCTTTAATATTTTTAATCAATAGAAAAATAAGAAAAAAGAATATAAAAGACTAATAGATTTTTTTGCCAAAAAGAGCTAATAGAAATAAGGAAATAAAAGACCAAATACAAAAACAAGAAAAAGGATTTATGCATAAGAGGAGCTACTAGGGATTGAACCAGCGACCTCATGGATTTCAAGAAGCCACACTGACCACTGAGACAAAGGCCAACCTCTGCTACATTTCGGGAAAACATTTATATATAATAAAAATTTCTTATGTTGGAGGGGCCCTTAATTTTTGTTTAATTTTTTGGGCCTAAAGCGGCCGCACCTCCCGCTTTAGGCCAGGGCCGGTGCTGGTTGCTGTTGTTAATCATGAGAGTTTGTTGGAAGCATAGCATGGTTGGGAAAGACCAGACCAGGGGTGGATGAAAGTGAATTTCGACGGGGGGATGGATAACCATAGGTGCACGAGTGGTTTGGGGATTATTGGTAGGGACGCTAAAGGAAGGTTTCGAGCAGCTAGAGCAATTCATCTTGCTCATTTGTTGAGCCCTTTGATTCTAGAGGTCTCAGCGGCTAGGGAATGCTTGGTGTTGGCAAAGGCAATTGGGTTAGAGTGGATTCATATCAAGGGTGACTCTCTGCAGGTGGTTAATATGATTCGAGGTCATGAGAACTCTCTCTCGTCGGTTGGGGTTCTTATAGCGGATGTGAAACAATTGATGTAGGAGTTTGTGGATGTGAAAGTCAGTTTCGTAAGGAGTGGAAATTCTATGGCTCACGATGTGGCCAAGAATGCAGTGAGAGGGAGCGGAATAAGATCTTGGGATTTTTATCCCCCACTTGGCTTGTTAACTCTTTCTAGGAGAATAATAGCCCGCTTGATGTATTTAGTTTTATGATGTTTATCTAGTATCAATGAGATCTATCTTAACTTTTGGCAAAAAAAAAAATTATATATATATATATATATATATATAGGAAGGAATGAACCATGTTTCTCCACCCTTGGTCCAATCACATCTTATCGAACTAACTCACATTAGTCTTTCCTAATCTGCCTATTCTTTTTTAATTTTGATCTATAAGTACCCACCAATACATGTAAGTCTCTTCATCTGACCAAAATCTAAAAAGCCCAGCTTCTGAAATCTTTCACTCCAATCAAACAATGGTTGCTTTTCGTTACAATTTCATTATGTCTCTAGTCATGGCATTATCTCTTTCAAGCATCCATATGACCCTAGAAGCTCAAAACCTTCGGCAGACAGACCCCGTAGTTCCATCTCTGCCTAAAGTCAACATGCCTCCATTGTCGGCAATGCCTACTTTACCCTAAGCTACACTGCCACCCCTACCAACCACCCCTTTACCGACAATGCCAACTACGCCAACCTTGCTAAAGCCCACATTGCCTCCTATGCCAAGCACCCAAATTCCATCATCTTTGCCAATTCCAACCATACTTACAGTACCTAAGTGGACATTACCACCGTTACCAGCCAATTCGCTGCCTAACATCCCAACAACGATTCCTTCTATCCCAACAATGCCAACAACCATGCCTGCAATTCCTTACCTCTCACCACCTCCATCTTCCTAAACCTCTATGATCAAAACCAGCATCGTTCATCTTTTTACATAGAGAGCGAGACATGTCACCCACAAGGAGGAAAGATTATACTACTTGAATTTTCTATAGATTTTGAAGTACTTATGAAGTTTGAGTCATTTCTTGTGTATTTGTTGTATTAAAGATTGTGAAGTTTGTCAATTTCCGCTCATTTTGTCTCAGAGTATTTCCTTTGTATACTACGTGAATACACTTCTCTTTTTCAGTTATGACTCCTTTCATTGTCTGTCTGTGGACTAAATAGGAAATAGAAGAAGATTTTCTGAGAAATTCTTCCTTTCCCATGTGAAATGTGAGAACCAAACACATCTCTATGGACCTTGAAAGAATACAAAGGAAATAACTGAAAAAGACAATATAAAATAGCATTACTGCCTGTGGAAACCCCGTGGTTTGGACAAGTTCTTCTAAATAAAATAGCGTTACTGCGTCCATTAGTGGTCTAAAGTGTGAAGAGGCCAGATCAAACGTTAAAATGAGGCTTTTTAGGTGATCAGTATGTGGCCTTAAGCAAAAAAGAACATAATTTCCTAAAGGATTGAGACGGTATGATAAGTAGCCTAAAAAGTCCATTAAGTGAGTCACTAATGGAAAATTTATGGAAAGTTACAATCCCCACCGCATAATATAGTTAAGGCACGTCTGAGTCTCTGGCTGCATGATGGCTGATTTTAGACTCCAGTCGTCTATATATATAACGGTCATTCTTCACCTTCAAAACATTTAAATTTTTCTCGTTATGTATTTCTATTCCCAAAAGTTGTTCTTCATTTTTTTTTTTTGCGCGGCAAAAAAGATTTCATTAATCACTGAAAGATTACAATGACTAATAGGAGCAAGGAGAAAGCATCAAATTCAAAAAAATCAAAAACCTAGTCCGAGACCAATCCTTGATTGCAAGAAGTCAATCGAGGCCCAATCCCAACCCCAAAGGGCTACAATGCTCAGATGGAAAAATACAACACAATAAACCCTAAGCACCCCCAAAAACCAGCAACCATCGCCTACATGTTGTGCCACCACTGTCGTTGTACCACAGCTGCTTGTAGCGAGACAAACCTACCACATTGTCGCCAGAATCCCAGGGAACATGCCCTTGTTGCTGACCTATAGAACAGCACAACCGCCTCACAATCGCACAACCACCACGCCACCATCGTAAACCCCCAGCTGTCGCTAGCAAAACTAGAAAAATCCTATCCACAACACGAACAGTTAGCTGTTAGGCATAAAACTGGAGTAGCCCAACAACCAACAACCGGTGGCATCGTGAAGAAGATCTGCCACAAATGCCCTCACCCGAATGCCCACATCATCGCCATACCACCACTAACGCCATCACCCACCACCAAACCACCCAAAGCTCGACTCCTAACTCCAGGCACTGCGCACCATTAGTTGTTAGGCCGAGAACCGAAAACTTTCAGCAAAGGATCTAACGTGCTGGCAGACAAATCGACGGGCCATTAGGCAGAGAAGGGCACAACCAACATTGACACCCACGTTGATTTGATCCAAAGGAGGGAGAAGAAAAGCATTTGGGGAGAGAGGGGGGCCAGAGGAGAGAGAGGGGGGAAGGGTGGGAAGGGGACGTGCAAGCACCATAGCCGCACTGGCCGCAAATCACCGAAATCTACAAAATGAAAGAAAAAAGAAGGGGAGGAAGGAAGTGGGGAGAGAGAGAGAGAGAGAGAGAGAGAGAGAGAGAGAGAGAGAGAGGGAGAGGAAAACGCTAGTGGGAAAAGGGAGAAGAGGCCCCAAGCAAAACCCTATTCGGTTGCTAGCATTCTAAAGAGAGGGGAAGGTGAAAAATGTAAAGAGAGGAAGGAAGATATTGTTCTTCGTTTCTTATTTTGTCCATATATACACTCCCAAAAATTAGAACAAATGAGAGGTTGCAATGAAAACCGGAGAATAGAAAACATAGTTCTCAATGTACAAGAAAGCATAAATACCAATCCTCATATATATTCAACAACAATAAACAATACCAGCTAAGGTATAACAATACAAATACAATAGGTCACACAGGCTATAAAAAGGAAAATTTCAAAACTCCTCAAGATAACGTCTAAATAAAGATCAACTCAAATTGTTAAATGCACAGAAACTTAATAACCTCTAAATAAAGATCAACTCAAACTACTAAATACACAGAAACTTATTATTCACCATCCATGTGAGATGAAAACGAACTGCCATACCGTTATAGCATATGGCAAGGGGCAGCCTAGTTAGATGGAGGTGGTGAGAACAAAGGGATTTTTGGAATTGCCGTTGGAATGGATGGCATTGGGGGTAGTGTCTTTTTAGGAGCTATAGGCATGGTTGGCAGTGTTGGATTTGGCAAAGCTGGTTGAATTTGGACACTTGGCAGTGGAAGAAGCGTGGTTTTTGGCAAGGTTTGGAGTGCTTGCATTGTCGTCGGGAGTGGTGGTGGCAATGTGGCTTGGGGCACGGTTGGCATTGCCGGCAGTGGAGGAAGTGTGACCTTAGGAATTGCAAGTATTGTAGGCATTGCAGGAGTTGTAGGCATTCCAAGAATTGCTGGCATTGTAGGAATTGTTTGGAGTAGGTTGCGTGCTCCGAGGCTCATTTGGTTGGTGGAAAAAGATAGAACCATGAACAAAGATAGGACTAAGGTGTGGTGAAAAGCAACAATTTTTTGAGGGAAATGGAATTAGAAGGTATGAGGATGTTTTAGTTTGGGTGTGGATAAAGAGAACAAAATTCGTAAGTAGGTATTTGTAGAGAATCGGTGTTTGAAAGGTCAAGTGATTTTCGGCAAGACTGGTGAGTTTGGGGGAGAAGTCGTTGGACCAAGTGCTAATTAACACTCGTTTGTTCACCTAGATCCCACAGACAGGGACGGATCCAAAAATCTAATTCAGTGGGGGCATTTTATTAATTATAATCGTTCAATTTTTTTCATAGTCAATAATTTTGTTAGGGACAAGAAATCGTCTAAGATTGATTCTAAACTTCATATCAAATACGAAATTGTTGAAGGCTCAAAACCATTGTAAAAGATCTCTATAATTTAAAAATATCTAAGTTAAACAATTTTTTCATGATTTTGTATCATTTTCATAAAAAGGAAGAAAATTAAAATTCAAGAAAAAAATGTTCGGGGAATTGTTACTGCCATTATAGGTTCAAAATAGATGATAAAACTATCAAGTTGTTGTAAAAAGATTTTTGTTGGTCTAATGGCAAAGAGGGAAGGCAATTAGTTTTGGAACCAAAGGTCTATGGTTCAAACCTCAACAATCACTCTTATTTGATAACATTTCAACTTTTGTGGCTTAAAAAAGAAGATAGAGGAGTCAAACTCGCGACCTACTGCTTGGAGGCAACGCGACTTACCACCAAAACACATTGGTTATGTTACTGAACTCGACACAAAAAATATATATACGAAACTTATTCCCAGAATTTTTTTTTTAACGTTGACAAGTGGGGGTCAGCGAGGGCACGTGCCCCTGTATGCCCCCCTTGGATTTGTCCCTACCCACAGATAAGTAACCCGATCCCACAGACTGGTGAGTTAGTAGTCTTTTCTAATCTGCCGATTCTCTTCAGAACTTGTTCTATAAGTACCCACTGATACATGTTTAGTCTCTTCATCTGAGGAAAATCTAAGAAAGTCCAGCTTCTAAAATCTTCTACTCCAATCAAACAATGGCTGCTTTTCGTTACAATTTGGTTCTGTCTCTAGTCATGGCATTATCGCTTTCAAGCATCCATATGACCCTTGCTGCTCGCAACCTTCTACAGACAGTCCCCTCAGTCCCATCTCTGCCTAATGTCAACATGCCTCCAATACCGACAATGCCTACTGTTCCCCAAGCTACAATGCCACCATTACCGACCACCTCTTTACCAACTATGCCAACCTTGTCAAAGCCCACATTGCCTCCTATGCCAACCACCCAAACTCCATCATCTTTGCTAATTCCGACCATGCCTACGGTACCTAAGATGACACTACCACCGTTGCCAGCCACTTCACTGCCTGACATCCCCACAACGATTCCTTCTATCCCAACAATGCCAACAAACATGCCAGCAATTCCTTTCCTGTCACCACCACCATCGAACTAAATCTCTAGTGATTAAAACCACCATCATTCATCTTTCTTCACAGACAGCACAATATGTCACCCACGTGGAGAAATATTATTACTACTTGAATTTTCAACAGATGTGAAAGTACTTATGAAGTTTGAGTCAGTTCTATTGTATTTGTTGTCTTAAGGATTGTGAGGTTTCTCAATTTTAATTTAAGAACAATGCTATGGGTACCCCAAAAATGGACCCCAAATGCACACCGGGTGATGTGGCAAATGATGAGCCACTTACATTTTTCTGTGGGTTCCACGCTGGGCTTCTGTCCACCACACAACCCACTTGGGGTGCATTTTTGGGGTACTCATAGCATTTTTGTTTAATTTATAGATGAGCAGAGTCACTTTGCATTGTTTCATTTTATCTAGGAGTATTTCCTTTGTATAATACAAATACATTTGTCTTCTTCAGTTTCTGATTCTGACTCCTCTGTTCTCTCTTCTATGTTTAGAAAATGAACTCATTTACACCTAATCATTTGTTTCTCCTACGAAATTTGAGAACAAAACACCTCTAAGGAACCAGAACAGAATTCGTTGTAAAAGGGGGTCTAACTGATACTCTCAAAGAAGAGAATTACGCTGGAAATTGACTCCCTGGAAACTCCAGAACTTCCACAATATTTTTTCCAGTAAAATCCCAACAAACTTGTGTCCGGCGGTCAAATTAAAGTTATGGTACTGATCAAAGACTAAAAAAATACACAGCTCAATAACAAGAAATAGAATCAAATAGATTTAGAAGATGAAACAAGAAACCATGCCGATGGATAAGTTGTAATAATGAAAGAGCTTCATATAAGCAAGATTTATCAGGACAGAATGAACCACCTTTCAAGCAGCATATCTTTCAATTTAAACCAGAACCAAGGAAATTCAGTGCCATCTAAGGGGTATGGTTTGATATGAGAGGGGAGTGATCTAACTGGTCCTGAAACAGTTTCCTTCATAATAAACTTTTAAAAAATGGTTGCTTACTGTTTTTCAATCTCTGATCTCGGTTCAAGCATTGATCACCTAAGAGCTTCATACTTTGAATTAAGTGACTCAACTGCCACACCTATAAATTACATGTGTCGGGTACTTGATAATTGGACAAGGCTAATCAAGTTTACTATACACCACCCATGGGATTTCTATTTTATACAAGATGGCAGTTTGTTTTCTCAATTCTTCTTAGTTTATAAATCATCTTAAGTTTGGTAAATAAAAATTAGAACAAAGTTTCTACCAAAACGAATAGCTTCATATTTGTAGATACGGTCATCCACCTGGTTTTAGGGGTTCAAGCAAACCCCCTGAAATGCCTACGACTTCAACGTGAATCTGCAACCTTGAGGCTCTCAGTGAATGAACATGAATAATAGATCAATTAGTGAGATATTACAAGTGAAACTAAGTACCTCAGCTTTTTCTTTTCCCTTTTCTCTTAAGGCTCATAGAGTAAACATGGCAATGAGACATTACAAGAAAAAAAATTAACCACACATTCTTTTCTTTTTTTCATTTTTTTCCAAGGTCAAATGCTTAATCTATCGACACGGTTACTTTGATTGGATAAGTACCTCCAAAATGAAACAACTCCATCGCCACCAACCACCACCATTGTCTGCTAAACCAACCATCGTGAAACCTTAAAATCGATAACGTGAGACCTTAAATCGACCATCCCACCATCGTTGGTCATTATTGCATACTGTCGTCGACCATCCCAACCCTAAATTGACTACAACCCAAGACGATTCCACCCCTTAATGGACCCTACAACCCAAAATCGACCCTTATTAGTATTAAACATGGATAATCAGAGCTGTTGGTGGACAAAACGACGTCATTTAGAGCTTCCCAAGCAATGCAACTTTATTCATCACTGGAGATTTATTCCGAGATTTTTGATCTGATCGAAATTGTTCAACATTTAGATCTTGTCAATAAGATAAACCTTGGAAATTATTTTTCAAAATTTAATCCTTATTAGTGTATGATTGGAGATGATTTTTGTGAATTTGTTTTTATGAAAATAGATTTGACCACATTCTATCCAACCGTTTTATCAAAGAATAACGGCAATTGCTGATTAAGTCGAGTAATTGCTCGATTGTGATTCATTACCAGATTATTAATATGATCTCATTCGTTCATGTCGTAGAACGTGTCGAGATGATTAATCATGTTAAGAATCATGTGAATCGATTATTGAATGATACATAGGATCAAAAATCATTTTTTTTCTCGAAAGAAGGCGACATGATGGCGAAAGCGACCGATGACTTTCATTATGCATCTCTCTCTCTCTCTCTCTCTCTCTCTCTCTCTCTCTCTCTCTCTCTCTGTGTGTGTGTGTGTGTGTGTGTGTGTGTGTGTGTGTGTGTGTGTGTGTGATAATAACATCGCAATTAGGGTTGGTAGATGCTATGTTGTT
The DNA here is from genome assembly GCA_022606695.1 of Vaccinium macrocarpon. NCBI lineage: Eukaryota > Viridiplantae > Streptophyta > Magnoliopsida > Ericales > Ericaceae > Vaccinium > Vaccinium macrocarpon. The sequence continues at coordinate 1,952,511 of CM040172.1, read as the reverse complement.
TGTGACAACTGCTTCAATTTGGCCATGAGGCACTTTCATGGGAGAATTTAGTGATCTTGCAAGATGTCTTATATTGTTCAATCACAACTTTTTAGGATAATTGGCTGATTTTTTAGCTCCATCTTCAGCACTTTGTTATATGTGCATTTTGTTAGATTTGTGTCAATTTTTTTCAGATTCACCTAAGATGAATTTGTTGTGAAAAATTATGGAAATAATCCATAAGAAACCGGAGAAGTTCAAAACATGTAACTCTAACGTCTTTTGGTCATCTAAATCTGTATTTCTTTGAACTCGGTCTAAAGTTTTGTACTTTTCCGGTTCCTCTCATGAACACAAATGATTAATCTAAAAAAATTTGACTACAAAATACGAAGAAATTCACAAAACACCAGGAACACAACAATGAAGTTGTAAGTGGTTTCAATTGAAGACTTACCAAGAGACTTCCTTACCTTTAGTTTCTTTCGTCTCTCAGTACATCCACCATGCAGTGCACCATCAAATGGGACACTACACTGTCCAGAAACAACAATTGACAAGTGATTTCATTCCAAGTGTGAAGTTGATTTTGAGTTGAACCGACTAAATGATCATTGTGCGATTGATTTAGTTCGGGTTTTCGATCTCTTTGTCTTCACAGTTGATAATTTCTACGGCGTCTGGCAAGATGTTGCTAAGAAAGATGAGTATGACTCTACGAATAGAAAGAACAACAAACAAGCCCATTTCATGCATTTTCTTATTCTTTAAAGGGTTAGATTTACAGTTTGATTTATGCTTAGTTGTTGAACTTTTGATTTTCCTATTTCAACTGCGCGTTTTTAGTAAGGCGGGGCGATGCATGGATAGGGCTTCATTTACAGGAATCTGCATGATTTCCTATTGAAGAATTCACAAGGTTTTATTTGAAGGAGAACATTTTGTTTAAACCAGAAAACTTTCCGTTTCTTTCGGCTGGAAAATTTGGTGCCGAGGAAATATCTGGTTAAAACACGAAATGATGGGACTAGGGGAACGACAATCTTTGCGCCCATCTACAAACAAACACCACACAAAATGCGGTTGATGTATGTATGTGGATCGTGGCCCTTGCGTTGAGCTTACCCGAGCCGCTTGCCTGTATGCGTGTCGATCGCAAGGGATCTTGATCATGAAGCTCTTTGTGAGAGTCCTTCACCCAAAAAGAAATACTTTTTTAATGGCAAAGTCTTGAGTAGTGATGGCGGAAGGGGCGGTGGTGGTGGGCGGCATCGATCCCTAGGTGGTGGTGGTGGTGGTGGTGGTGGTGGTGGTGGTGGTGATCATGGGGTTGTAGTGTTGAATGCATAGAAGGTTTTTGGCAAAAACAACCAAATCGTAAATGATTTATAACTGTTATATTGACATGAAATTATGTAGGTTTGACGGTATTCCAAGGCTTCGTGCATTGGATCTTATCATACCTAGAACAATTGGTTCTAAGCAACTCCATTGTTTTTCATTCTCATCTGCAAAACAAAGAGAATCCATGGATATTGAAACAAAAATTGGGAAGGTTGGTGGATATGTCTATTCGATTCATTCATTTTTTGTTTCCTTCTGGTGTTTAGGTAAATGCAGATAACTTGTTGGTTTGAATCCTTTTATGGGAATGTTTGTTGAAAGGTAGCAAAGTGGAAACTAAGATTATTGGGGAAGATTTGGGTACAATTGAAAGAATGATAGTTCATGAACTCAGATCGAAATTAAAGTAACAGTAGATTGACATTTTAGATGATTTTGTTGGCACAAGTATGTGTCAGAATAGATGAAAACTGTTTCTATTATATTGAGTTTCCATAATATTTTTATTACCAAGAGATGGGAATGTTGTCCTCCTAACTATCTCAGATAGATGTTTTGCCAGTTCATTGGAGTTCCCTTTTACTTTCTTGTAGTAATTGAAATCTCAATCGGCAAGTTGTTTCTTTTTTCTGCCACTTTCCAACATCTGTGAGAGTTGTTAGGTTTTGTTGGAATGTGTGGCGGGTATGGGAGCTAGAGTGAAGAGAGAAAGACTTACAAGTCAACTATGAATCAAATTTTTGCAATGAACAAATATGTGTGTTATGTCTTTTGGTTATTTACTTCTTAACTCTCTATTAGAAACACGATATTGTCTTATGCAACCATACAATTGGTTTCAGCAATTTATTCAGTTTTTCCATTTGGTACAAATTAAAACAATGTATTTGATGATTTCTAACTTAGATCTACCAGGTTTGAATTACTTGATGTAGCAAACCAAAGGGTCTGAGATGAGTTAAATAATCGAAGATCTCTACAACTAATGCTAAGTACATGCTAGATCATCTAGGTCTATTGAAATGAGAGTGTTGAATGTGTGAATCAGCAGCTTTTTTTTTTAATTCTTGGAACTTCTAACTTCCTTTTGTAAGGTCCTTTTTCAGGACATTTATTGTGTTTCAAATATTGTGCTTCTCAATACGTAGAGTATCATGTACTTATAATTTTTGTTGGTTGTTGATTGAGGTTCTTAAATTTGCAGGAGTGCTGGGGTCACCGCCAAAGGTTGCAAGAGTGATCTTGTGTCTACCTTGATGGGTTTCCTAAACAGTAAAGTAGAAACTATTCTGTTGACTATTTATTTTTAATATATATTGCTATAAATGTTGGTTAGTTTTAGTTTGATTTCTACCCTAACACTAATTTCTCGGTGCTTTTCTTTTCCTTGGCTTCTACATAAGTACGAAATTTTTGTTCATTGTTTATAAGTTCATTGCAATGGTTAAGTTTTCCTGTGTATGCAGGGAAGGGTTCTCTAGTGCTAGATGATCAACAATTATCTGGAATGAAACCTAAGCGCAGCAAAATAGATGCATTGAAAGGGAAGACTAAGAGTTCATCTGTTGGAAGAGCATGCTCAGGAGTTAAATCCAGTTTTGAAGGTCTCTGAAATTCAATCTACTAAGAGAAAAGTCAAACAGGTCCAAGCAGCAGATAGCAATAAGGAAGTCAAAACTACACTACTCGCAACGTCCCATAAGCTGTCTATCAAAAGGGATGAAGTTTCAGGTGCTTCATATTTGGATTTATTTTTTGGAGAAAATGTAGTCAACACGTGAGTAAGGGGGATATGGTTATGAAGGTGGTATTTTACATTGGCTTATGTTTATAGGATGTCCCGATTGAAGAGGAAAGCAGACCAAGAAATTGCATCTGAAGTTGGAGCTTCTGGTGAACCTTGGACAATTTTTGCCCACCAGAAGCCACAGAAGAGATGGATGGTATACGATCCCAGGACTATGAGGCCGCCTCTACTTGGTGGTGATAAAAAATCTGTGAAGTTAATGTTTTGGAATCGTTCATTATTCTCATTACAGATACTAAAATTGCTTGTATTTTTTCTATGTGTTTAAATTTGTTGTCTTACTTGAGGACTGTGAGGTTTTTCATTTTATAAATATTTGGTTAGTTTGTAACGTTTCCTTGTATCTATTGAGTTTTTTTTTTTTTTAATTTATAGGCGTATCTATGGAGATTATTGCTTCTTATAACTAAACAATATGTATGTCTTCTTTACTTTTGTGTTTTGGACACTTCCCCCTACAATCCAAATCTGTCGCTTGCAAACATTTAAGCCCGTGTCTTGGGGAATCCCAATGATGGAACGATTCTCTTGTATGCTTGAGTTCTTAGCAGACCCTTTGTTTAGACTCCGTGACACTTGGACTGGATGAACACCAAACCTTAGAAGTGCGTGGAATGAGCCTTAACAAACATTTCCTAGATAGGAGTGGTGGCCGCCACTCGTCTACTATCAGCCGCTACTCACACAACAAACCGCCACTTGGCATATGGTTTCGTACCACAAGCCCGACAGTCGCACTATTGGCCATTACTCCTACTAGTGGCCACCATTCATATTCTAGAACATTCAGAAGTGCAGAATACGGGAAAAACCTTCCTTAATTGATTCAGCCGACCCTAATTTACCTTTTTAAGCATCGTAGTATTTGCCCTAACTTATCATTCGGCTGAAGCCAGAGAGATTTCATGGTGGAATATTTTGTTTCCATAATGGATTCCATCTAAACCCTATTTAAAGACCTCTCTGCTACCACTTTCAACAAATCAAAAAAAAAACACCTTGAACAAGCTCCAACACCCGCAAATCGCTCCTAAATCATCACATAAACCTTAGTTTGTAGCCTCTCTTTCCAGTGGCAAAAACCCTTTTTCAACTTAGGGTCGTAGTCTCAACACTCCGCTTGTTCATCTATGTTAGTTTTGTTGGCAATTTCTAGATTTAGCAAACCAATTTGAGTATGTAATTTATTTTGGGTTTGGGTGGTAGATTTCTAGGAGTTTGAGTCTAGATGCTCCGCTCTTATGTTCAAGCTTGATTGACAAAGTTGATGCCGCTCCAAGCATTTTGAGGCCTATCTGTCAAGGTAGGGATGAAAATCAGTCGGTTTGGTTCGGTTTTTGGGGTGTTCGGGACCAAACCGATTGGTTCTGGGTGATTTTGCTAGAAACCGATCCTAACCGAAAAAAACAATGGACCGATCAATCCGGGGTGGTTTCGATTTTTTCGGTTTTTTTGTTCCAGCATTAAGATTTGTATTATATGCTTATTAAGTTATTATAATACAAGTTGTGTTGCTTTTTACAATTAAAGTATGCATTTTATTATAGTTGCATGGAATTATTTATAAAATAGGATTCCATTATCTCATTTTCTTAGAGTTGTATGGTTTTCGGTCCAAATAGGGATGGTTTCGGTTTTTTCAGTTTTTTCTGGGAAACTAAACCAAACCGAGATGTATTTCGGTTTTTTTGCCAGACTGGGCCAACACCGAACCGAATTTTTTATTTTTCGGTTGGTTCGGGTCCCATCTATTTTTTTCACCCCTACGTAAAGGTATAATTGCACATATCATTTTCGCAATTAGGTCATCAAAAATGTCATGTTTTAATGTGCATGGTCTTAGCTTAATTGGTGCTTTGAATGGGTTTTGAAATTCCATGATTTTGGCATAAGGCATATACTTTCAGCTTGCCGTGTTTACACGCGTCTGCTGACCTGAATGTTGAACAATTTTGTTTAAATCATGACGCAGTGTCTACACGCATGTGTCAGACTCTTTAAGGGTCCAAATGTCATGTTTTGAGTGGCTCTCTCGTAGGACACGAAAATGGACACTATAAAAGCTATTTTTCTTCCATTTTTTCATAGGACTTGAGAGAAAAATCAGTATTTTAGAGAGAGAAAGTGTTCCACCTCTTTCACTCTTTTTCCTTGTATGCTAGCTCTCTTCTTGAGATGATTTAGGCTTCCCCCAATCATCTTTACTCTTTCTAGTGCTTTCCCTTCAATGGATCGGCTCAAGATTGAGTTAGTTTCCCAAAAACTTTTTCAAAAATCGAATCTTTATCATTAGTCATGTTTGCATGCCTTCAAGTCTACTTCACCGGGTGAACCAGAGCCGTGATGATACAGATTTCAAAATGGTATCTCTCGTGGGGTCCATAGATTCAAGGAGCACGGGGTGCTACATCAAGGGATGGAGCTAGGAAAAAACAAGGTGTTTGTGGGTAAATTTCTTATTTTTGAACTCTTGTAAACCTTTTGAATTATGGAATAGAAGTAGAGTAAGGCCGTGGTTTTATGCTTAGGGTAATAGACCTTAAGTAGTTTATGCGTATATTGCGTATCTTGTCTCCTTACTTTATTTTCCTCGCATTGAACTTGTTAGTTTGCTTGAATAGCCATGGAATTTGGGTGATTAACTATCACAATGAATTTGGTTTACCTTTGCATAATTTCAATTTGGTTCTCGCTTTTGAAGTCCGAAGCAAGGTTCTGTGCCTCTTAATCCGTTTCAAAGCAACAAGAAGTCACCCTTTTTGTGCTAATACAAGAGCACTGAGGGATCCAAGGAAGGATTCTAATAATAATCCGTATGTGTTAGCCCCTTATACACTTTTCGTTTAGTTTCTGTCTTTGTTTTTTGTTGGTTTAGTTTATGGTGTGACAAGGAAAACGAGTAGCAGCCGCTGGTAGTTGTAATATTGCATATGGCGGTCGAATGGCCTTATGCAGCGACCACTAGTAGGTAGTGTCGGCCAACGCTCGGTGGCCACCAGTAGGTAGTGTCAGCTGACACTCAGCCAGTAGGTTCAACAGCAGAACCTTCTGATTTATGTTTCCTTATCTCCAGTTTCTTGTTTACTGTTTTCATCACCCATATCTGTTAATGGCTAATAATCCGTTATTTGTGGAAACATTGAGAATGATCAGAGTGATCTTGGTTAAACAAAGTAAAGGCCAATTCTATGGTTGGGTGGAGAGGGGTGCCTAACACCTTCCCCTTTGTGTACCTTTGGCTCCCAAACGATGGAATCCCAATACAGTTTCTCGGTTTTCCCTAAAATCAAGTGGCGACTCTAAAAACATAAGGTGTGTTGCAACGGACACCTCAACGATGTATACATAAACACCAAATTAGTCCATCCGGTGTGGCAAGGCCTGCCCCGCGAGTGGAGGGGTATCCACAACAAGTCAATGTATATTCAATTGTTAACAGCTATGAATGAACAACATTGTGCCATTGTCAAACCAAATAACAAGAGCCAGGGTAGAAGTAACGGAAAATTCTACTTCCATTCCGCATAATTATCTTGAGTTTGAATTTTTGCATTGAGAATATATGGAAACACTAGGACTTGCCTCTAAATACATGCAATCAGTTAACCATTCAAAACACATAACTCAGTTACATCGAGCCGCACAAGTAGATAGCTTTATAAGTTTTCAATGAGTAACCATGCCAATGGATTGAATCATGTATATAACTAAATTTCACAACATAGTTGATGTAGCAGAATTCATTATCAATTGGTTTAACCCAAGGGTTCAAAGTTCAAACCATGCAAGAACAAATTATAAGGACAGAGAAGCCTCCTCTTTAGAGCACAGTTGTTCATATAAACAAGCAAACAAAAATAACATTATAACCCAGGGAACCAAAATATTTCTCTCTCAGCAAAAACAAACTTGAATGCAAATCTACAATCTTGAGGCTCTCAGTGAATAAACATAATAATAGATCAATTAGTGAGATATTACAAGTGAAAATAAGTACCTCGGCATTTTCTTTTTCCATTTTCTCTTAAGGCACTCATAGAGTAAGCATGACAATGAGATATAACAAGAAAAAAAAAATAACTTGGTATTCTTTTCTTTTTTTCATTTTCTCCAAGGTCAAATGTGTAGTCTATCAACACAGTTACTTTGATTGGATTAGTACCTCCAAAACAAATACAGAGCTCTTACTTGGGCCAACAACAAAGGACAGCATGATTTTACTTCACTGTTTGCAAATTATGTTATTTTCCATTTTTACTTGTTTTGAGAATTAGTTTGTACTTGATTTTGGCATGTTCCTGAAGAGTTTTGTGCTATAAAAGTATCATTCCTTCATTTCCTTGCACATAAACTATGATTAGGGTCCCACTCAGTGTCATTGGCAACATATATAACATGTTGCATGCCCAGCTAGTATTGTTGGTTACATAATTTGCAAGGGTAAGTTTGGAAGTTGAACGAACTAGGGTTTTGCCAAATTTTGTCCAACCACATCTCATCAAACTCTCATTGGTCTTTCCAAATCTGTTGATTCTCATTCATTATATAAATTCTCTCTATTAATACCCACTAAAACATCTTAGTCTCTTCATCTCAGAAAACTTGAAAGTTAGAAAACACACCTTCTTTGGCAGCTCCAAAAACCTCCTATTTATATCAAACAATGGGTCTTTTTCATCAACTTATGGTTCTTCCTCTGGTCCTAGCATTATCCCTTTCAAGCATCCATATGACACTCGCAGCTCGCCACCTCCTGCAAACGACGCTTGCAGTTCCATCTATGCCTAAAGTCACCATGCCTCCATTGCCGGCCATGCCAAGTGTTCCCCAAACCACATTGCCGCCACTACCAACCACCCCTTTGCCAACGATGCCAACGGTTCCAACCTTGCCAAAGCCCACTTTGCCACCTATGCCAACCACCCAAATTCCGTCATCTCTGCCAAATCCAGCATCGCCAACCATGCCTGCAGTTCCAAAGATGACTCTACCACCGCTGCCAGCAACTTCACTGCCCACCATCCCAACAATTCCCTCTATGCCTACCATGCCGACAACCATGCCAGCTGTTCCTTTCCTTTCCCCACCACCATCTAGCTAATCCTTTGAAACACCATCATTCATCCTATTTGTTGAAACTAAAATCCTTACAACCATTCAAAAAAAATAAAGCTCGGTCATATCAGAAACAGAGGAAGATAACTTTATAAGTTTTCAACAAAGTACTACCTCAATAGATTGAATTGTGTATAAAGCTAAACTTCACAACAACAAGAAGCACCCTCTTTAAAGCATATTTGTTCATTTAAACTTGCAAATTCTGCCTACCTAGGGCTTTTGCTTAACAAATAACCTTAAAATCGAGGGAACAAAAAATCTCTTACGTAGTACTCCACTATTTATATTTCTGAGAAAAAAATGATACACTGGGAGGAATAATTCCTGAAACCACAAAACTAAATAACATAAATATATCTCAAGAAATGAAACAACTCCATCGCCACCTACCACCACCATCGTCGGTCGACGTGTGTAGCAAACACGATTTATAACATGAAAAATAAAATAAAAAACTGAAATTGTGTTTGCAAAATATACCCTGAAAGCGTTGTTACCAAACACGACTTCTAAAATCGTGGTCAAACACGCCTTCAGCTGCTGTCAGGCGACCATCTATCGTCGGTCAACATTGTAAGACCCTAAATCGACCATCCCACCATCGTCTGTCATCATCGTCGGACATCCCAACCCTAAATCGAGTACAACCCAGCACGATTCCACCCCTTAATCGACTCCACAACCCAAAATCGACCCTTATTAAACATAGATAACCGGAGCTGTTGGTGGTGAGGGGGAGGAGAGAGAAGAGGGTACTCTGGAGCCTGGAGGAGGAGAGAGAAGAGCTGTTACGGTTGTAATCAACCATAAAACTCAAAATCGACATCGTTGAGCAATCCCTTAGACAAGCCGTTTATATAGAAGATGGCTTATGTTACACAAAACGATGACGTTTTGGGGTACATGACATAGGTTGAACCTATGTCATGTCCTAAAAACTACGTCGTTTAAATCTTCCCAGGGAATTAAACTTCTTTCGTCACTCGAGATTTACTCCGGAATTTTTGATCTGATCGAAATTGTTCAACATTTTGATCTTGTCAATAATATTGACTTTGTTAATTATTATGCAAAATTTAATTCTTATTAGTACATGATCGGAGATGATTTTTAAGAATTTGTTTTCATGGAAATAAATTTGGCCACATTCTATCCAACCCTTTTCATCAGAATTATGTCCACTGCGAATGAGGTCGAGTAATTGCTCGATTGTGATTCATTACAAGATTATTAATACAATCTCATTCGTTCATGTTGTAGAACATGTTCAGATGATTAATCTTGTTAAGAATCACATAAATCTATTATGGAATGGTACATAATCAAAAACGATTTATGTGAAATTTTTTTCCTGATAATAGATGTGCCCACACTGGATCAAAATCATTTTTTTTACGATGCTTGAAATGAGCGTCTCATCTCTCTCTCTCTCTCTCTCTCTCTCTCTCTCTCTCTCTCTCTCTGTGTGTGTGTGTGTGTGTGTGTGTGATAATTCGCAATTGGGTTTCATATTTTAGTAAGAATCCATTTTCATGTTTCCGTTTTAATGCCTTACATATTCTGGTTTCAAATGCGGTTGATGTATGTATGTGGATTGTGGCTTGCGTGGAGTTTACCTAAAATTTGCTTGCCGTATCTTGGTCGTCGATCGCAAGGGATCTTGATCATGCAACTATTTCGCCGAGAGCCTTCACCCAAAAAAAAAAGAAATGCTTTTTTTAATGGCGAAGCACAGAGTAGTGATGGCGGTGGGGGCAGTGGTGGTGAGGGTTGCATCAGTCCTAGGTGGTGGTGGTAGTGTTGAATACATAGAAGGTTCTTGGCAAAAACAACCAGAGCGTAAATGGTTTACAGGTATTCCAAGGCTTCGTGCATTGGATCTTATCATACCTATAACAATTGGCTCAAAAGCAACTCCATTGTTTTTCATTCTCATCCGCAAAACAAAGAGAATCCATGGATATTGAAACAAAAATTGGGAAGGTTGGAGTGAAGGTTGGTTTTTTCTTTCTTTAACCTTGTTGGATATGTGCATTTCGAATCATTCATTCTTTGTTGCCTTCTAGTGTTTAGGTAAATGCAGATAACTTGTTGGTTTGAATGCTTTTATAGGAATGTCCATTTAAAGGTAGCAAAGTGGAAACTAAGAATATTGGGGAAGATTTGGGTACAATCAAAAGAATTACAGTTCACGAACTCAGATCGAAATTAAGGTAACAGCACATTGACGTTTTAGATTATTTTGTTAGCATAAGTATGTATCAGAATAGACGAAAATTGTTTCTATTATATTGAGTAATAAGTTGATTTGTGTAATAGATGTTGGTTGAGGAGGAACAGTTGCCATAGAATTAAGGTTGAGTTTCCATAAGATTTTTATTACCAAGAGATGGGAATGTTGTCCTCCGAACTATCTCAGATTCTCCTTGTTTACAGCTTCTTCCATTTACGTTACAGGTATTGATAATTGGACCCAAAAAAGAAGTCATAAGAGGGAAATCGTTGGGTTGGATGCTGAAATTGATTTGAAGTCATTACCTTAGTGATGAGAATTGTGCATTTGTGATGCATCTGCAGATAATTATATATTATCTGTGATGTGCTCATTACTTGATTCTGCAATTATTATTTGCTCTTATATTGAATTAGGGAAAACTTCTTCCACTAGTCCAGTATTTTTTTGCAATATGATTACAATGTTTTCTTTTTCCTTTTTGAGGAATTTGGAGGATTTTCAGAGTAGTGTATAGAATGGAGGGAGTTGGTTAAAGGGATGACTAGATTAGGTGATTCATTCAAAATTGATAAGTTTTGAGGTTAAGGCGTTTAATAAGACTTGTATTGGGACCTATCAATGGTGCTTTTCGGTGTGATGAGTGAAAAGCTCCTTCCAAGGCCAGCTCTTAGTGGGTTCTATCTGGTTGAGGGATTATTTCTACATGATAAAGTGATCATAACAATTGTTTGGCGAAAGTACTATTGATGGCATCCTTTATTGCTTGCAGTATCATAAGACACAGAGTACTTGGTTGGGCATTACAAGTTGACAACGCTTAATTAATATCAAAAAGGTCTTAGCCAAATACATACGAGAGAAATCTTCATCAAGAAGAGAGCTATACAGCTCTTACTCTCCACCAGTACTTCAACAGAAATAGTCAGAGAACTGTATTGTTGTAGCATTATCTTGTTTTGGTTATGATAAATGACTCATACTAAAGTTGCTTTGTATTTGGCTGTTTAAGTAACGAAGCTTTGTAAATCTAGCCTAATCATAATAAGAGGGAAGGGCGAGTAAAATTTAGGGGCGATTTAAATTTCGCCATTTCTATACCGGCCCAAGAGCGAGAACGTGACAAGCCTTTGCCCCACCTAACCGTTTCTTCTCCTTTTTTCTAGACCCTAATTACCTCTTCTTCTTTGGCAGCGAGAGGCCCTTCTGAAGCCAGAAAATAAGGGGATTTGGTACTTGGAGTGCAGAGGGATGCATCTCTCTTTCCTCAGCTTGACTGTTCAAAAGCCAAGGTTCAAAGCATGTGACAGAGCTTCTGGCAGAGACGGCAAAAGTACTCTCTTTTCCTGATTTCGGGGGAGGAAGCACTTTCCCTCCTCCAAAAAGAGAGTTTATGCTTTGAAGGAAGTACCGCCGATGTGATGATCTCGATGCTTGACTAGGAAATGCGTATGCAATGTAAACATTCCCTGTAGATGCGGCTATAGGTTTCTTCTTCGGCGAGAAAGAACGTTGTCGGTCGCCACTTCCCATTTCAGTTTTATCTAGGTATGGAGCAATGCCATAAATTAATTGGGACTTTCCAGGTTTGATTTTTATTTCAGCTTGAAGGCTAGGGCTTGTCTTCCATTGAAATTTCCATTAAGTATTGCCTATTCCTTCTTGGCAACATTGATAAAAACAGATAATTGTTGCTTGCTTCCTGCATGCTTATTCAATCTGTAAATGTATTTAATTGTTGGTTTTTGTATTTTAATGCTGGTCCTTTGTTTTCACGTGGTTTTGAGTGACAACAAATCAATTGCAGAGTACTATTTAGATAAAATTGATTAATTGGGAAGTACACCTGTATAACCCTTGTATGTGGATTTTGCTTAATCTTACATGCAGCTTGTAGAACAATTAGGGATTGATCCTAATAATGGTAGAAGAAGGAGATCCAATTGCTGATGGCAGTGACAGGGATGGAGCCATGAGAGAGGGAGAGAGAGCAGTGAGCGGATCAGAGAGAAAGAAGGTGGGGGCGGTAGCTGAAGATGGCGATGGAGGTTTTTCTTTGTAATTGTCGCTACTACATACTGACATTCCCAATTGGCCAATTTCTATGCAAACAGAACCATACCAAAATCCAGCAGGTATATCTCTCTTCAATAAATCTATTTGGTGTTCTTATGCTTAATTTAGATGCTTATAATATGTTTAGAGAATTTGAGGTTTCCGATACATGCACCAGAAGTGAATCTATTTGGTTCTCTTAACATATCAAAGAATTGGTGTTCTTATCTCTTAGTAGACACATTGTATGCCTTGAGAGCCTCTGACACTTGTATTTTCTTTCTTCCCAGTTTTATATTCACATCTGCCTAATTTTCTAAATGTTTTGTATTTCTATGCTGAGTTTCCAAACTGCCTCTATTAAGTACAGTTTCATATTCATACTTGGATGATTTCACAATCTTTTACTCAGTTTCAAATTTTCAGCAACCAACTGGGTTACCATATGGGATTTCCAAAGCCTCTACGAGTTATGTAAGTGTTTAAATTTGAGATGGGTTTGACAGATGACATTTGGCTTTTTTTGTAACTCCAATTATTGAAGTTGTGGTTACTGGGTGACATGATTTTGTTTTCTCATCCTTTTGTGTTCTTTTTTCTTTTGCTTAAATCCCATTTTTCCCTATTTGAGCAAGAGGATTTCTGGGTGATGACTGTATTCGTCTTATTTAAGGAGTATTTTTCATTGCCTCCCCCGTCAATTACCAGAAAGAATGACTTTGTACCCGATTGCTTGTTTGTGTATGACCTGTTTTTTTTTAGAGGGTGAACAAGCATGTAAAGAGGCTTTGATACAGGAGCTGAATTTTTCACATCAGTAGGTTTTCAGGATTAGGAAAACTTATCTAAGTTCAATGCAATGAAAATTTACACCAAGTTAAACACCATCTGAGGTACAAACCTTGATACTACAAGCTGATAAAAAGGAGCTTCATATTAAACATTAGTGGGTTTCTTTGAACATACTACGACTTCTTATTTAAGCCCAATGTGATGAGAGCTACATCAAGATAATCGTAATGGTTAGCTGATCTAAAGAGCTCCAATTTGAGATCGTTCCACGGAGATAGTCTAAACCAGAAGTTTGTGACAAAATTCCTTTTGGCCACTGCCTTCTTGTGAGTGAATGTGTCAAAGGAGAATTTTCCATGATTCCTTCCAAAACTACTCTCACCCACTCCTCCAAGTGGAAGAGTATCAGCTGCATACTGAGTAATAGCGTTGTTGAATGTCAAACTCCTGATGGCGTCACCGATATCAGCCTTCTCTTGAGCTTTTCATTTTTAGTAAAGGCATAAATAGTAAGGGTCCTAGGCCTTGATTTCATAAAATCAATACTATCTTCAATTTTCTCCAAAGTAATTAATTAAAGCAAAGGGACAAATATTTCTTCATTCATGATTGCAGCCTTAAGTGGGGGATAACAAAGATTGTTTTCTCAATGAACAAACAATCTTTCATCTATTGAGCCACCATACACAATTGAAGCATTTACCATGGGGTCATTAAGTCATTTAAAAGATTTTTCAATCTGATTAAGTGGATTTTTGTTGATTATCCTTGCCATATTGTTAGTCTCTTTTGGATTTTCTCCACACAATTGTTGAACACCCATGGGAATATCACTTTTGTAATTCAATTACTCTACTACACTATATCAAATGCTCCTGTTTTCTTTGCTTAAAGTTAGTACTATTCATGTTGCCTCTTGCAAAGTTTGATGGATGTTGGTGTAATGTGATTAAAATATAGTTTACAACACAAACTTAACTTTCTTAAATACCTTCATTGATAGATTTAGCTTAACTTCACTCTTTGGGAAATTTACATTTACATTTCCACCTTCAAAGTGTGGTCATATTTGATATTGGATCCTAAATATGTGCAAATGGAAGCAGGGAAATGTGGGAGTGGCATAAAGAGGAGTATTTACAGAAGGAAACCAACATTGGGAAGCTTGTTTGGTTGCTCCTCCAGATGTTAAAGATGGTAGAGAGAAAAACATCAATCTCGATCAGTTAGTCAAATACTCTATTTCTATTCTATAAGTTTCTGATATGCATGTGAAGTTTTCATTGGGAAACGAAAAATGAAAAGTGAGAGTGGTAGGAATCAATTCTCCAGGCCGCATAGAGCTTACCTACGGCACCTGGCGTCTCCGGCGCATATTAGCTTAAAATTTTTTTAGGCGGTTTAGCTTCCTCTGCAGCGACCACTTACCTTACAGATTGGGGAGGTGAGCTCACTTGCAGAGTCGGTTTGGTACCTTGTGACTTCTAAAGAGTCGGTTTAGTTGAAATGATTTCACATAATGGAAATGGCATGGGAATTGTGCAGAAGTTTGGTAAAACTTTCATTCTACAATTTTAAAGTTGTCGTCCCACTATGAAGTTGATTATGTGTTTCTTGATTTCTTCTTCTTTGATCATGAGTTTATATAATGGGATTCTCAATTTTTTGCTTGGTGTTTTACTGTGTTTTGAGTTAACTTGCATCTGTTAAAAGAAGCAAATGAGAAGTTTGGAAAAGAAGCATATCTATGCCACTTTTCTCCTAGCAATGGCCATGGATATGCAATTCTCTCCAAAAGGTTAGCAGCCACTCTCATAAAAAAATGCGAGGATTTATCAATTTGTTTTGAATATCAGAGGTTTCATTGATTATTTTGCTAATTTGGGTGTTTGTTTCTTAGAAAGTACTATAATTTTATTAATTATCAATCAAAACTCCTCCAATAATAACAGTGAGCGCGCAGTTTCATGCAAAGAAAAAAGTTTGGGATGCATTTGTTGCTGAACATATTCTAAAACCGTATGTTCTTTAATCTCGCCATCAATTTTCTGTTGCAGACAAATAATTTTTAAGGATGAATGCAAGCTATGTTACATCGATCCCTCAAAATGTGTATAGTACCCATGTCGGATACTCGTCACCTAGATAAGGGTGTGGGATCCATATCTGAAACATGTTGGACATTCATCTAGCAAGCACATATTGCAATTTAAATTTACTATGAATTATTTGTAAGACTCCTATATTATGCATGAATTGCCCTAAGGCACCTTGTAAACATCATTTCTCGTAGAAAATGAGAGATATGTACTAAAGAATATGAATATTTTGACGTGTCTCGATGTCCTTGATGTAGAAAATGCATGAGTCCGGCACGTAGACACATACCAGCACCCAACACATGTACTTGAGTCTGTGTAACATAGGATGCAAGCGGGTGTAAACTTGGTTTTATTGAAGAGAAATGAAGCTTTTTGAAGACAGGACTGAAATTTTTATCTCTACTTATGCCAAGACCATCACCCCTGAATCTGTTAAACTTGGTTGATACAGAGAATTATGGAGTTAGGCTTTTGACTTACCCCAGCTATTGAAAATATAGTGCTGTTTTTTTTTTTAGGCAGAGCTCGAAACTTGATCTCTACTTTTGATGAAGTTTGTTGGTCTGGTTGCATTAGATTTTCTAGCCACATTTAAGTGTTCTAAGTTCTAACAGGTTATAGTTTGTACTTTGGTGAATTAATTGAGTGAATTTTTTTATTTTTTATTTTTTATTTTTGTGGTCACTCAGAGTCAGAGCTACAAGAAATCTCAGCTTTCAATAAGTTAGCGAAAAAAAGAAGTCCACTAATTTCTAGATTGATGGAGGTTGGTTTCATGTTTGTTATGACTAATATTTTCTTACATGAAAGTTATTTTTCCCATTATGAATATGGTGGCTTCAATGTGATATTTCCTTTCTTCTGTTCTCTCTTTTTCTATCCCCTTTAACGCTCTATTTGATTGGCCGTAAAAAAAATTCATCATGAGAATAATGATTTTGATCTCTGACTTTTCATTGAAAGCCGTAAAACTTCTTTTCGTGAAGCTAGCTCATTTGCAATCGAAGTGATTTCTGAAAAGGCATGTAACATATTAGGAGTGTTTGTTGTAACTTTCACCTCCCTCTACAATTCTCTTACTGATTGGTTCTGAAACTTGTGGAAAAAGAGTTTTCATTGGGTGTTCTTTCAAACTACATTATTTCCCCACAAACCATGTACTGGCGGCTAAACATTATTTCTTATTCTTAGATGTTGAATCTCTAGAGGCTAAGTTATCCACTACCGAGAAGCAACCTAGGAAGAAAGTGAAGCTGCAGTTTTAACTCTTGGTGCCATAGCAGATAGTTGCATCAGTGGTCGTTATCCCCATTTATCAAAGGTAATCTTTATCTTGTAGTTTGGTTCTTAGTCACTTGGTTTCGAAAGTGGCAAATAATGAGTTAAAGGATCAGGACAATGCTTTTTTTCCTCTGGTTTTAGTCAATTGTATCTCTTATTCTGGTGTGGTTCTTGGAGTTCGTATCTCCAATTTGTGGTTAATCTTGGTTATGTACATTTTGTTTGTGTTGCTTGTTTTGTGCTTCTTCATTGTATGATATTAGTTATACAGAAAGGTTCCTTTCCTTTAGAAGCAGCACAATTCGGTGCTTTGTTGTCTCTTATACTCTAGTATATTGTATTAATGCCATTCATATCAGATACTAAGTAGGATTTAAATTATGTGAGGATGGTTGCATTTCTTATCCCACTTCCGGATGGCAAGTTCCCTTTGATACAGAGTATCTCATGTTGGACAGTTTCTCGATTTAGCAAATACATTGCTCAGGTTTGAGTTTATTGTATTTGCCATCACATTTGTTTGCTTGGCCGTTTAGTTGTCAAAATTTATTTTGTAGTTGAGTTCTTTGATAATCTTTCCAGGGTGTTGGCCATCAAGAAGGCTATGAGCAATTTGATAAAGTTCTGATGGGGCTTCTGAGAAGAATACCGGATGATAACTCGTGGGTGCAAGAAGCTGCTTGTCCTGCTCATTCACAATTTTTGGAGTCCTTGCTTTAATTACTCATCCATTTGAAGGGAAAGAGTTAGAAGTGAACGGTTAAAATAAGGACCACAGAAGAGAGCTTTACGAAGATTGGACCAGAGAGGAGAGCTTTTTGTTCTCAAGGTACGGATTCCTAATTTCTTGATTTTTCTCTTTTTTTTTTTTTGGGTAACTTTTGCGTTGCAAACTTCCATCTAAAGGAATTTCTGTGTAAAGTTTATCCATATGACAAAACCCTTAATAGATGTTTATACTTGTTAGAAATGGTGAAATAGTATTATTCTAATCTATGAAATAGGTGCTCTCAATCTCAGTTCTTTTTTAAAAAATTGACGCTTTTGCGCTCTCACTCGCGCGAACTTGCGACTTAGGTGTTATTTCGATTTGTTAGTTCTTCGTATGCTTACAAGTACATGACATGTAAAAGCTATGAGTAGATGGATTGTGGTGGATGCTTCTAACCTATACACATGATATCAGATTGTACAGGGACCATAGTTGCAACTGTTTTTGGAGAGGACAAGCAGAAACACACAAGAAGTAACAAAATAAGATTCAAAACACTGACATGATACAATTCCAATACAGGGTGAGCTATCAAACAATGCCAAGGCAATACTTGGAATGTCAATGGAGTTTTCTATTCAACTTCGCGCACACAAATCTGGACTTTCAGAAGCAGTCCACTTCCTGTTCACCATCATTGCGTTGAAGTCTATCTCTGAAATTTTAGAAGGTGCAGAAGAAATGCCTCTTGCTTAACTTCCTGCAAGTGATTCCACAAAAGATCATACACTACAAATGAAAGCTGAATCTTCATCAGTTAAAAATGGTGATTTCAAAACGGCCATGGAAGAAGATGAAATTGACAGTTTAGAAACTAAGATGAAAGAGCATCCTCGTCCACCAAGTGCTGATAAAACCAGGAAGAAAAAAAAAAGATTGAAACATGGACACCACAACTCACCTCTTGACAAGCCTTTTTATTTTTTACTAGAATAGCTTGTAACATCGACCAGCCTACATATTTTCAGCCTCATTGCTGTTGTGCTTGCTGTCCTTGTTGTGTTCTTGATGTGCTACGCCTGCTACGGTTTGCGACTGATAAGGATAATGCTCTAGGGGTGGCTGTTTGTTTGATTTGTTGTGCTTGAAATATGGATTGAAAGGGCTGTTTTTGATGTTTTACTGCTGCATTATAGTGCTTGCTGGTAGTTTTGATCTCCTAAAGGATCTTACTCCTGCTTTTGTGTCTGATAAGGTTGGCACTTTCAATGCGGTTGATGTTTGATCTTTTGTGAAGTTTGGGAAAAAATGATACAGATTTCGATTCGGCGATTTCCCATATGGATTTATTTGGATGTGTGGTTGCTGCCCTATACAAGTTCGAAGGCTGTTGCTCATGTCTGCTCATTCTAATTAGGGTTGGTATGTCTTGAGATATGGGGGGCGTTATCTTGGATCCCACAATGAACGCTCTTTTTTTTTTCTTTCTTCTCACGGTCTTTTGTGGCATGGTGCCACTACCCTTGGAGTGTATTTCTTATATTGGTGGCTTGGCTCTTGTTATGATTAGCCTGAATGTTTTGGCTTTATTTCTTCTGTCTTATTTTTCCCCTTCTCTTGCTTCCCTTCAGCTCTTTGTTGGATGCGGTTGCTTTGCCTTTCCCTTGCTTTGTGCTTAGGATTTGACTTTTACCTCGATGTACCCTTTGTCGAGTTTCAATATAATTTTTTGCCGATAAAAAAAAAGAACTTTATATTTTCAGCACCGCCCAGTGACTTCATATCTACAACATTATTTTCTGTGCTTCAATATTTCACAACTGGT
The DNA here is from genome assembly GCA_022606695.1 of Vaccinium macrocarpon. Taxonomy (NCBI): domain Eukaryota; kingdom Viridiplantae; phylum Streptophyta; class Magnoliopsida; order Ericales; family Ericaceae; genus Vaccinium; species Vaccinium macrocarpon. The sequence goes on along the minus strand of CM040172.1, from coordinate 1,933,260 downwards.
GATATCAAAGTTTTCTTTTGAAGCATAATCTAATATTGTATACGGTTCAATCTTTTCCCTCAAGGAATCCATCTCAACTTCTCACTTTTGCAAGGGAAATGGTTTCTTTTCATTGTGTTTGAAGTTCATTTTTCTGTGTTGCCTACCAGAATAATATACTGCCAATTGTATGTTGTTACTGTAGGCAATGCCACAAACAAAAAAAATAGTCTTTATGTCGTGTTAGAATGACCATGTGTTTCGAACATTTTTCTAAATAGCCTTTTATCATTCCAAACCTCGCCTTCAACATAGAGCACTTTTTGCACTTCAACACTTCGCATTCAAACGTATCGACTACAAAAACAAAAAGGCGCACTCCAAAACCATTGAGCACATGGTCTTGTGCATCGCACGAAGCATAAAACTAGTAACCTTAGAAGGCTGTGCATTTGACTTTTTGAAGGTTTAAGCATTGGGTTGTCTGTTGCTCCTTGGGTATCTAAAATTCACTCATTCAATCTGATGTGATTTAATGATTTTTTCACATATACGTGTTAATGTGAGTTACCCTTCAGATTCTCTCTCTCTCTCTCTCTCTCTCTCTCTCTCTCTCTCTCTCTCTCTCTCTCTCTCTCTCTCTCTCTCTCTCTCACACACACACACACACACACACACACACACACACATTTATATCTCTAACACCCAACCCAAGGTTCGAGTGACTAGTCGCACACTTTTGGTTGCTAGCATTCGCTCTAATTTGTCATTGTATGCACCAATTGAATTTCGTCTTGATTATCTACTTTCAGTAGAAGCTGAAAAAGATATCATGGTGTCGTTTTATGACGTACTTTTAAGTACTATATGAATTTGCGATTTTCTATATGAATTTTCTAAGCATCTATTGTATGATCCTTGATAATGGTGAAAAGTGGTGGTTATTTTTACAAATTAAATTTGGGTAAAAAGTTTGTTTTGGCATTGGAGATGCTCCTACCCAAGTTAGTTTTTGCTCAAAATTTGACTCAAATTTGTGGTAAAAATGGGTAAGGGCTAGAGATGCTGAGTCCCTTGTATTGGTAGCCCAAATTCATTATTTCTTCAGTCATACTTGATTGTGTATCTAAGATGTAAGATTTGACTCCCGATTTGGTTTTGTTTCCAGGCTTGGTGAATTCAATTATAATATATGGTTTAATTTTTTTTTTCCCAAACAGCTGTGAGAAAGAGATTTAAAGCTCTAACAGTGCGAGGAAACGATAAGCAAAATCAGGGCTTTTCTTTGCTAATCAGACGAGAGGATATTAGCCTAGCGACTTTTTTTTTTTTTTTTTGAATATGACCAGCAGACCTCAAATACCTTCCTTTTGGTAAAAAAAAAAATAGATTTTGTGCCTTCGCGATCATGAGATTATTTCCTATTATATTAGGTGAGTAGTGAATATGGTAACCTATACAAATTATGTTGCCATCACCAAAAAAAACCGATCTAGTCCCCAATCACAACAATAAAAGAACCGATCTAGTCCCCAATCATTGGAGGCATGGGGAGGATGATTGGAAACAAACCTAATCTTTGACAATATACACAAAATAGTTACTCTCAGAATAGTACAGAAACAGTGGTCATCCTAAACCTCCAAGAACTGAGGAGTTACAGAGACATTTCGCTGCAGAACCATACCCCTAAATCAAAGCCAAAAGGCATCAAGGAGGGCAGGCCTAAAGACCCAAATTAATTTTTGTGCTCGTTACAGTATTTCCTTCAATTAAGTGTCTTTCGGATATCCAACGTCCCAAACAATAAAAGAGATCGTCGAGACATGGTTTTTTTTTCTGCTTATTTTCTTAACAAAACCAAACCGTAGAGATAAAGTATCATCTCACTCGGTGGCAGCCAAAAGGTTCAATAGCAGAACCTTCTGGTTAATGTTTCCTTATTCCCAGTTTCTTGTTTATTGTTTTCATCACCCATACCTGTTAGTGGCTAATAATCGGTTATTTGTGGAAAATTTGAGAATGATAAAAGAGTTCTTGGTTAAACAAAGTAAAGACCAATCCTATGGTTGGGTGGAGAGGGGTGCCTAAGACCTTTCCCTTTCTATACCTTTGGCTCCTGAACGATGGAATCTCGATACGGTTTCTCGGTTTTTCCTAAAACCAAGTGGCGTCTCTAAAAAATATAAAGTGTGCCGCAACGGACACCTCGATGCTTTATACATAAACACCAAATTAGTCCAACAGGTGTGGCAAGGCCTGCTCGGCGAGGAGAGTGGTATCCACAAGAAGTCAACGTATATTCAATTGTTAACAGCTATAAATAAACAGCATTGTGCCATTGTCAAACCAAATAACAAGAGCCGGAGTAGAAGTACCGGAAATTTCTGAACGGTTTGAATCATCCCGAGTTTGAAATTTTTGCATTGAGAATATATGGATACAGTAAAACTTGCCTCTAAATACATACTACAATCAGTCAACCATTCAAAACCAAGCTCCATTACACGAAGAAAGATGATCACATAGGAAGTCAATATACGTTACTGCACCACTACATTGGATTTTATAATCAAGAAACAGCTCCACACCGATGAAACAAGATTGAAACGATATAAATGCAAATAAAACTCAGTATATATTTTATTGAACTAAACAGTTGCATAAACAAGAAAAACTTATCAGGACAAATACCAGATTTCCAGCATATTTGTCAATTCCATCTAAGCTAAACATGCATTCTTTTATCAGTTAAAATTCCCCAGATTGCATCCATCTGTGAATTCGGTGGCTGTAAAGAGCAGAAATTGATTTTAGAGGGGAGAGAAGACACAATTACCAGTCATGAAAATGTTGACTTCATGACAAAGTAAAAGGTAGTCATGAACTGGACAACTCTCCATAAAAGGGACAAAGAACTACGACGAAGATTTCAACATTCTATTTCAGCTAGAAAATTATTTCCCGGCTACAAATGGCTTTGACAGCATCCTCCAAACTCTTAACTCGATCAAAATCAACTTTGAACGTGACCATGCTGATGTTATCTTTTCCAGTTTCATAATCTTGCTTGATGTCGTCAACGTAAAGATTGTATCTGCAAATAAAACAAACAGAAGTATAACCTCAACTTGTAAAAAAACTGAAATTCCCGAAGAATTCAGAGTATCAGCTAGTTCTACACTGTCAGAGTATAACAAGGAACAAATACTGCAGATAATGCATTTCAGCTGTAATAATCCCATTGAAAAACAATAGCAGAGACCATCAAAACTTAGCAAGAAAAACAAGCGATGCGGCAGATAGGGGCGGGGGGTGCAGATGGGGAGCACATCAACATCACACAAGTGTTCCTAAAATAGTTCCCACCCTCAAAACAAGTTAGTACCAAGTCTGAACAGTGACCAGTCTTACCTGATGATACACAACTCCCAACAGATCAAATGGAACCTCCATACCCAATCGAACCTGTAAAGAAAAATGCTCATAAGAACTACTATGTTTTATAAAGGAAACTACAGTGAAGATATGAAACAGAACGCCATAAAAACAGAGTACTAATCCTAATGGAGGAGCATGCAAAATAACTCAATTGAAGTTCCAAAATGAAACAAATAACATCAGCACAAAATGTTATCAGATAATAAATGAAAAAGAAGACAGATAGGGTAAACTACTACTTTAGAATTCACAAGGACAGTTGTTGCATTTTTCAGGCATTCTGCAGCTACTCCTCCATAACCCCTAACCCTCCTGTTCCTAGCTTGATGATACCTCCAAATTACCTGAAATTAAGGAAAGGAGACTAGATAAACCAAATTTTGATTAAGTTAAACATCCTTGGTGCATGCATATATGGAAACATGACGTCATGAATGTAACGTATTCATTGTATGAAATGGGAGTTTATGCACAAAAATCCTAAAACTTGAACAAGAACATGAATATTTTCATCACATTTTATGAATTGGGTAGAGCTCATGGTCAGGCCATTAGGATCCTAGTCAATAGTCCATACACAATTAACAAATAAGCTTACTTTGGTTTGGCAAAAATCTACTTGACTACAAGATGATAATACATACCTTATAAGCCCAACAATTTGTTGGTTTCGAAAAACCATTGCGGGAAAATACAGTTTCAAAAATTGTTTCGGATCTACTTCTTACATACATGTAGAGTTTCATAAAGAAGGATTAGGGTTCTACCCTTGTAGTTCAAAGAACAGAGCCTCCCTGAACACCAAAGATCTTCAACCCTATGACCCAAGAGATTAATAGCCAAAGGGTTTGTGGGAACCCTAGATTTTTCCTCCCTATTTCCTCTCTCAACTTTTTTAGAGAAAAAGTTGTCTACACTTTTTGTTGTATATTTTTTCCAAGAGAGAAAGAGACAAATATATAGAGGAGGATAACTTGGCCAATAATTCAACTTAAAAATAAATTAAATATTATCTCTACTATTAGGGCTAGGGTTGGGACCCATGGGCTTCTTGAGCACTAGCTAAAATTGGGCTTATGCTCTCTCATCTCTATGAGTGGTGGCACGATTAAACCAAAATTAATTTCACTATATAATTATGGCTGAATTCTAAGCCTCAAGAATTAATATATTATAACCCGTTAAATGCTAATACCATAATATCAAACCCCTTCACTACGCAATGTCCATAAGCTGCAATTGGTCATAATAAATTACTGTCAAACCAAAACTTACTTATATTTTAATTTCGTTGAATACTAGTTCACTCACTTTTAGTCTAGAAAAATATTCTAATGAACTTTTCATTAAACCCTAACAAGTATGCTCTCTTCCCGCTCTTAAACTTTACTCTTCCTTTCTAAAGCGATTACTAACTTAAGCTTTGGAGTGCCTTCTGACCACCTTTGGCCGGGCAATGCTAATTGGTTGCTACTGTTGTAGGAACCAGGAAGAAGAAGAAAAGGGCAGTTGATATCCAAGCCCATTTGAAAGAGGTCTAGAGAAAATCGAGTTTAGACCCAGAAAAAGCGAACACAAACCCTACAATCCTTCAAACTCCTACTCCTATTTGTTTAACTAACTCCCTTTAACCATTCAAAACACATAACTCAGTTACATCGAGCCGCACAAGTAGATAGCTTTATAAGTTTTCAATGAGTAACCATGCCAATGGATTGAATCATGTATATAACTAAATTTTTTTGCAACATAGTTGATGTAGCAGAATTCATTATCAATTGGTTTAACCCAAGGGTTCAAGGTTCAAACCATACAAGAACAAATTATAAGGACACAGAAGCCTCCTCTTTAGAGCACAGTTGTTCATATAAACAAGCAAACAAAAATAACATTATAACCCAGGGAACCAAAAATATCTCTCTCTCAGCAAAAACAAAACTTCAATGTGAATCTACAATCTTGAGGCTCTCAGTGAATAAACATGAATAATAGATCAATTAGTGAGATATTACAAGTGAAAATAAGTACCTCCGCATTTTCTTTTCCATTTTATCTTAAGACTCATAGAGTAAACATGACACTAAGATATTACAAGAAAAAAAATTAACTTGGCATTCTTTTCTTTTTTTCATTTTCTCCAAGGTCAAATGTTTAATCTATTGACACAGTTACTTTGATTGGATTAGTACCTCCAAAATGAATACAGAGCTCTTACTTGGGCCAATGACAAAGGACAACTTGATAAGTGCCTCCAAAACACACCTTCTTTTGCAGCTCCAAAAACCTCCTATTTATATCAAACAATGGGTCTTTTTCATCAACTTATGGTTCTTCCTCTGGTCCTGGCATTATCCCTTTCAAGCATCCATATGACACTCGCAGCTCGCCACCTTCTGCAAACGACGCCTGCAGTTCCATCTATGCCTAAAGTCACCATGCCTCCATTGCCGGCCATGCCAACTGTTCCCCAAACCACATTGCACAACTACCGACGACCCCTTTGCCAACGATGCCAATGGTTCCAACCTTGCCAAAGCCCACTTTGCCACCTATGCCAACTACCCAAATTCCGTCATCTCTGCCAAATCCAACATTGCCAACCATGCCTGCAGTTCCAAAATGATACAATACTGGGAGGAATAATTCTTGAAACCACAAAACTAAATAACATAAATATATCTCAAGAAATGAAACAACTCCATCACCACATACCACCACCATCGTCGGTCAACATCGTGAGACCCTAAATCGGGCTGATTAACTGATTTGCGTTTTTTTTATAACTTTATTAAATAAAGCGCATGTTTTTTAACATTATCCCAGACTAGGTGAAGTAGTGGTTAGCAGCGCGAATTCTTGAGAACGTTTTTAGCTAGCACGCTTTCACATTGGGTTAAGACGGATTAACCGGAAAAATTAAGTTGACTGTAATCTAGTATGAAATCGCTTTTAGAAAACGTGTGCAGCAAACAAAATTTATAACATGAAAAGTTGAAAACTAAAATACTGAAATTGTGTCTGCAAAATATACTCTGAAAGAGTTGTTACCAAACACGACTGCTAAAATCGTGTTTACCAAACACGCCTTCAGCTGCTGCCAGACGACTACCTTTCAATCCAGTTCAGCTGCTGCCAGACGACCAGCTATCGTCGGTCGACATCGTGAGACCCTAAATCGACCATCCCACCATCGTCTGTCATCATCGTCGACCATCCCACCCCTAAATCGACTACAACCCAGTACGATTCCACCCCTTAATCGACTCCACAACCCAAAATCGACACTTACGAGTATTAAACATAGATAACCGGAGCTGTCGGTGTGAGGGGGAGGAGAGAGAAGAGAGTAATTAGGAGGAGGAGAGAGAAGAGCTCTTGGTTGCAATCGACCAAACAACTCAAAACGTTGTTTTGCCACTCCGTTAGATTTAAGTCGTTTAGGGAAGATACTATGTTACACAAAACGGTGGCGTTTTTAGGTACATGACATAGGTTGAACCTATGTCATGTACTCAAAACTACGTCGTTTGAAGCTTCCAAATATTAAGCAGCTTAATTCGTCACTCGAGATTTATTCTGGGATTTTTTATCTGATCAAAATTGTTCAACATTTAGATCTTGTCAATAAGATTAGCCTTGTTAATTATTATGCAAAATTTAATTCTTATTAGTGCATGATCGGAAATGATTTGCGTGAATTTGTTTTTATGAAAATAGATTTGACCACATTCTATCCAACCCTTTTATCAAAAAATAATGGCAAGTGCTCATTAGGTCAAGTAATAGCTCGATTGTGATTCATTACAAGATTATTAATACAATCTCATTCGTTCATTTCGTAGAATTTGTCAAGATGTTTAATCATGTTAAGATTCATCTGAATCGATTATTGAATGATACATTATCGAAAACGATTTAAGTGAATTTTTTTGCCTGATAATAGATGTGCCTACACTGGATCAAAAATCATTTTTTCTGGAGTAGTAGACAGCATGCGAGCAGGCAACAGCAAGCTACGGTTTCGACGAGCAGCAAGCTATGGCTTGACGTACGTCTCTCTCTCTCTCTCTCTCTCTCTCTCTCTCTCTGTGTGACAATAACATTGCAATTAGGGTTTAATATTTTAGTTAGATTCCATTTTCGTTTCTTTTTTTTGGATAACTCGGAATTTATTTTCGTTTCAATTGAGTTAAACGCAACACTTTTATGATCTGCCTGAACCACAGCCTCCAACTTGCAAACCTAAAGTACGAAAGGCAAAGGAGAAAACTAAATGACTCAAATTTAGCTCTCTGGAAAAGATTTAAAGGGTTAGATTTACAGTTTGATTTATGCTTATTGTTGAACTTTTGATTTTCCTATTTCCTTGCTTTTTTTCATGGGCCAGACGGTGCATAGATATGGCTTCATTGATAGGAATTTGCCTTCCTGCCTATTAAAGAATTCACAAGTTTTTATTTGGAGGAGAACATTTTGTTTAAACCAATAAATTTTCCATTTCTTTCGGCTGGAAAATTTGGTGCCAAGGATATATCTGGTTAAAACCTGAAATGATGGGACTAGGGGGAACAACAATGCTGCCCTCATCTACAAACAGCACCACACAAATGCAGTTGATGTATATATGTGGATTGTGGCCAAAGCCGGCCCAGGGGTAAGCCCCACAAGCCCACGGGCTTAGGCAACCCCCGGGCGAGGGTAACCAAAAAAAAAAAATTTGTAAGCTATATATAAATCTTAAAAAGTTTCCCGTAATTGTACCCATAAGTTGCTTGGTAAGATGGCACATGCGTGATGCTAATCTCCTTGTCGGGTAGAGTTCCATTCCCAGCGGCAACTTCCCTCTTTTGCAACTTGGGCTACTATCTTTATCTTGTTTTCTTTTAATCAACGGGCCCTTCTTCGCTTTTTCCTCTACTCCATTTTTTCCCCTAACAAGTCTAAAGCTATACTCTATACGCACTCAAATATAAAAAACACTCTCATAAATGGGAGGTGTTGTATGTGGGTCTCACGGATTTATGTGTTGTATCAATATACGTGCATTTTTTTCTTTTAAATTTGTTTGTTGTTAATTGCGGTATGCCCCTTTGATCTTGTTTGTTTGTTAGTTTTATAAAATCTTTATTTACCCAAAAAAAAATGTATGCGCATTTTGAGTTAGGTTATATTTTTTGTTTTTTCCTTCCCAATCTACGATATCATGAAAATCATTTTACTCAATTACTTTTTTAGAAATTAGCATTTCACAAAAACAACAATAATGTATAAGTAACAAGTTCTTTTTACATTTGATTAAAAAAATTATCCCAATGGCGAACAAATCGATCGAGCTAACAAGTTTTTATTAATTTTTTACACAAATCATAGCTAAAGTATGAGAATACTTTCATATTTTCTTGAAAGATGAAAACCTTTATACTCTTTTTGCGTTTATTATTTATAGTAATTGTATCCTTTAAGTTTGAATTTTATAAAAAAAATTTAAAAACGACTCTTGAAGAAGTAGAGAGCCTAATATTGATAGTTTGCTTCAGACCCCTAAAATAACTCTTGAATTTTTTTTAATTCTATATCTTTTAATTTTTTATGACTTAATATTAATAGGGCAACCAAGTTAGGAGTTGGGCTTGGGCAACCCAAATATCGGGGTCGGCACTGATTGTGGCCCTTGTGTTGAGCTTACCCGAGCTGTTTGCCTGTATACGGGTCAATCGAAAGGGATGCAGTCATGCAACTACTTCAAGAGTCCTTCACCCAAAAAAGAAATGCTTTTTTTAATGGGGAAGTGCGGAGTAGTGATGGCAGAGGGGGCAGTGGTGGTGAGGGCTGCATCAATCCTAGGTGGTGGTGGTGGTGGTGGTGGTGGTGGTGGTGATGCGGTTGTAGCGTTGAATGCATAGAAGGTTTTTGGCAAAAACAACCAAAGCGTAAATGATTTATAACTATTATATTGACATGAAATTATGTAGGTTTGCAGGTATTCCAAGGCTTCATGCATTGGATCTTATCATACCTAGAACAATTTGTTCTACGCAACTCCATTGTTTTTCATTCTCATCCACAAAACAAAGAGAATCCATGGATATTGAAACAAAAATTGGGAAGGTTGTAGTGAAGGTGGGTTTTTTCTTTCTTAAAGCTTGTTGGATATGTCTACTCAGTTCATTCATTCTTTGTTGCCTTATGATGTTTAGGTAAATGCAGATAACTTGTTGGTTTGAATGCTCTTATAGGAATGTTCGTTGAAAGGTAGCAAAGTGGAAAATGAGATTATTGGGGAAGATTTGTTACAACTGAAAGAATGACAGTTTATGAACTCAAATCAAAATTTAAGGTAACAGCACATTGACGTTTTAGTTTATTTTGTTGGCATAAGTATGTGTCAGAATAGATGAAAATTGTTTCTATTATATTGAGTATGAAGTTGATTAACATGTACTAGGTGTTGGTTGAGGAACAGTGACCATGGAAGTAAGGTTGAGTTTCCATACATTTCCATAAGATTTTTATTACCAAGAAATTGGAATGCTGTCCTCCTAGCTATCTCAGATAGATGTTTGGCCAGTACATTGGAGTTCCCTTTTGCTTTCTGGCAGTAATTGGAATCTTAATCGGCAAGTTGTTTCTTTTTTCTACCACTTTCCAACATCTGTGAGAGTCTATGAAGCACCGACACTCCTAGGAGGCGTCGTATTGTCGTATGGGACACGGGGACACAGAGGAATATGTATGGGACAAGCCACGTGGCGTGTCCCCCAGTTTTTTTGAATTTTTTTAGGGGCATACGGCGGGGACACAGCTGGGGGACACAGCAGGGGGCAAATTGTAATTTTAAAAAAAATTGGGGTCAATTTGTAATTTTTGAAATTTTTAGGGGTTAAATTGTAATTTTTAAAAAAAATTTGGGCGTCAAACTATAATTATCAATCTTTAAATTTTTCAATTTTAATTTTTTTTTATAATATTTATATATATATATATATATATATATATATATATTGCCGTGTCCTCCGTATCTGTGTCCCTTTTTTCAAAATTGACGTATCCGTGTCCGTGTCCGTATTTGTATCCGTGTCCATGCTACATAGGTGAGAGTTGTTAGGTTCTGTTGGAATGTGTGGTAGGTAAGGGAGCTAGAGTGAAGAGATAAAGACTTACAACTCAACCATGAATCAAGTTTTCGCAAAGAACAAATATGTGCGTTATGTGTCTTCTTAAGTCTCTATTAGAAACACAATGTTGTCTTATGCGGCTGTACAATTGATTTCAGCAGTTTACACAGTTTTTCCATTTAGTAAAAATTAAAACCATGTATTTGATGATTTCAACTTTAGATCTACCTGGTTTGAATTACCTAATGTAGCAAACCAAGTGGTCTGAGATGAGCTAAATAATCAATGACTGCTACAACTAATGCTAAGTACGTGCTACTACTGGATCATCTAGGTCTATTGAAATGAGTGTGTTAAATGTGTGAATCAACAGCTCTTTTTTTAATTCTTGAAACTTCGGACTTCCTTTTGTAAGGTCCCTTTTCAGGACATTTATTGTGTATTGAAGATTGTGCTTCTCAATACGAAGAGTCTCATGTACTTATAATTTTTGTTTGTAGTTGATTGAGGAAGTCAAAACTACACTACTCGCAACATCCTATAAGCTATCTATCAAAAGGGATGAAGTTTCAGGTGCTTCATTTTTGGATTTATTTTTTTAGGGAAAATGTAGTCAACGCATGAGTAAGGGGGATATAGTTATGAAGGTGGTATTTACATTGGCTTACGTTTATAGGAAAAAAAGAGTCCTGATTGAATAGGAAAACAGGCCAAGAAATTGTTACAAGAGTTGGAGCTTCTAGTGTACTTTCGACAGTTTTTGCCCACAAGAAGCCAGAGAAGAGGTGGACGGTATACAATCCCAGGACTATGAGGCCGCCTTCACTTGGTGGTGATACAAAATCTGTGAAGTTAATGTCTTGGAAAATCAATGGGCTAAGAGCTTTACTGAAGCTAGAGGGTTTCTCGACTCTGCATCTTGCACAAAGAGAAGATTTTGATGTGTTGTGGTTGGAAGAGGCCAAACTACGGGCAAGTTTTCCCTTTCCTTTTTGCTAGATTCTTTTTGTTTACAGCTTCTTCCATATACGTTATGGCTATTGATAATTGGACCAAAAAAAGAAGTGATGAGAAGTAAAATCATTGGGGTTGGATGCTGAAATTGATTTGAAGTCATTTCCTTAATGATGAGAATTGTGCATTTGTGATGCATATGCAGATAATTATATCTTATTTGTGATGTACTCATTACTTTATTCTGCAGTTATTATTTGCTCTAATATTTAATTAGGAAAAACTTCTTCCAGTAGTCCAGTATTTTGTTGCAATATGATTACAATATTTTCTTTTTCCTTTTTGAGGAATTTGGAGGATTTTCAGAGTAGTGTATAGAATGGAAGGAGTTGGTTAAGGAGAAGACTAGATTAGGTGATTTATTCAAAATCGATATGTTTTGAGATTAAGGCGTTTAATAAGACTCGTATTGGGACCTATCAATGGTGTTTTTCGCTGTGATGAGTGAAAAGCTCCTTCCAAGGCCAGCTCTTAGTGGGTTCTATTTGGTTGAGGGATTATTTCTACATGATAAAGTGATCATAATGATTGTTTGGCAAAAGTACTGTTGATGGCATCCTTTATTGCTTGCAGTATCATAAGACACGGAGTCCTTGGTTGGGCATGAAAACGCTTAATTAATATCAAAAAGGTCTTAGCCAAATAAATACAAGAGAAATCTTCATCAAGAAGAGAGCTATACAGCTCTTACCATCCACCAGTACTCCAACAGAAACAGTCAGAGAACTGTATTGTTGTAGCAGTGTACGTAGTGTAACACTTGTGTGCTCCTCTTTCATCTTGGTTTGGTTATGATATATGGTTCATAGTAAAGTTGCTTAGTATTGGCTGTTTAAGTAACCAAATACCTAGAAACTAGGGGTGAAAACTGTCCAGTTCGGTCCGGTTTTGGAAATTTTTGGGGACCGAACCGGCAATTCGGTTTGGATAAATTTGAAACCGGAACCAGACCAAACAATCCCGGTTCGGTTTCATTCGATTTTCCCAGTTTCGGTCCGGTTTGGCAGTTTTGGCCCATAGATCGTGAGTGAGAGAGAGAGAGAGCACACAGTCACACACACCCATAGATCGTGAGAGAGAGATAGAGGATGGTGATCAGTGGCTTGTGGGTTTACAACTCACCATGGTGTGGTGTGGTAGTTATGGGGTTTTAGTGAGCAACGGTGGTTATGGGGTTTTAGTGAGAATCGGACAGAGAAAGAGTGAGCAGAGATCGGAGCCCTACCGGCTTGTCGAGTGTCGGCGACTCGGCGGTGAGTAGAGCCGTGGAGGCCGGAGGGTGGAGAGGGTGAGAGAGGCGATGAGGTGGAGTGGAAAGTGGAGAGTGGAGAGGGTGAATGTCGGCGGTGGTTTGTGGAGAGTGGAGTCTGATGTGTTATGTGTATAGATGTAGGGTTAGGAAATAAATAGAATATATATATATATATATCCACATCCGGTCCGGTCCAGTTTTTAAGACCCCTAAATCCGGAAACCGGACCGGTTTTTCAATTTTGAGAAACATTAGACCAGAACCAGACCGTCTAAATTAAAAGGGGGACCAAACCGGCCAGTTCAGTTCGGTCCGGTTTCCGGTCTAGTCCGGTTTGCCCTTTCACCCCTACTAGAAACTATGTGGCCTGAACCCAAAACTAATCCAGTGGAAGCTTTGTAAATAAGCTTAAAAGGCAATGCATTTGACTTTTAGATGGTTTAAGCATTGGGTTGTCTGTTGATCCTTGGGTATCTAAACAGTTTGGGTTCATGCCTGGGAGATCAACTATGGAAGCTATTTACCTACTAAGGAGATTGGTAGAAAGACACAGATCAACGAGGAAGGATCTCCATATGATTTTTATAGACTTGGAAAAGGCTTATGATAGGGTGCCTAGAGACATTATATGGTGGGTTCTGGAGAAGAAGGGAGTGACCAGAGGCTATATTGACGTGGTCAGAGACATGTATGAAGGTGCAGTCACTGCCATTAGATCACCAGCAGGAGAAACGAGTGAATTTCCCATCACAGTAGGATTGCACCAAGGGTCAGCCTTGAGCCCGTACCTTTTCGCATTAGTTATGGATGAATTGACTAGGCATATTCAGGAGGATATCCCATGGTGTATGTTGTTTGCAGATGATATTGTCCTTGTAGATGAAATGGCTAGTGGTGTTAAGACTAAATTAGAAATTTGGCGGGAAGCATTAGAGTCTAAGGGCTTTCGGATAAGTAGGAATAAAACTGAGTATATGGTCTGCAAGTTTAGTGATACCAGAAGTGAGTATGAGGAAAGAGTGATGATCCAAGATCAGGAGATACCAAAGAGGGACCATTTTAGGTATTTAGGCTCTATTATTAGCCAAGATGGAGAGATTGAAGATGATGTGACGCGCAGGATCCAAGTGGGGTGGCTTAAGTGGAGAAAGCGCTTGGTGTCTTGTGTGACAAGAGGGTACCAACAAAATTGAAAGGAAAGTTTTATAGAACGCCATAAGACCAAATGATGCTTTCACGGAATGAGAATGTTGGCCTATTAAGAAGCAACAAGTGAATAAGATAAGTGTAATGAGGAAATGAGAATGTTGAGGTGGATGTGCGGTAAGACTAGGCGTGATAGGATTAGAAATGAAACAATTAGCATGAGATGGTGGGTGTAGCACCTATAGAGGAGAAGTTAAGGGAAAAATAGGTTAAGGTGGTTTGGGCATGTCTATCGTAGGCGGTGGATCAAAGTAGTTAAGAGAGTGGATATGATAGCTTTGGGTAGAAACGCAAGGGAGGGAAGACCCAAATTGACTTTGGATCTTGATGAATGCCTTAAAGATCTAAGTATCTTGGGTTTAAGCGATGAAGTAGCGTTTGGTGAGCTTCAATGGAGAAAAAGGATTATTCATGTAAATTTAACCCCAATTGATTGGGACATAAGGCTTGGTTTGGTTTGGTTTGGTTTGGTTTCTCTCTCTCTCTCTCTCTCTCTCTCTCTCTCTCTCTCTCTCTCTCTCTCTCTCTCTCACAGACACACACACACACACACACACACATTTTTATTTCTAACACCCAACCCAAGCGTCAAGTGACTAGTGTACCAGCCTTTATCGCAAACTTTTGGTTGCTAGCATCCATTTTAATTTGTCATTATATGCACCAATTCAATTTCGTCTTGATTATCTACTTTTAGTAGGCTAAGTTGAAATAGAGATCATGGCGTCGTTTTATGATGGAGTATATGAATTTGCGATTTTTTATCTGAGTTCTCTAAGCATCTGTTGTTGATGTGCTAATGGCCTTGATAATGGTGAAAAGTGGGGCTTACTTGTTCAAATTAAATTTGGGTAAGAAGTTTGTTTTGGCATTGGAGGATGGAGGTGCTAAGTCCCTCATATTGCTAGCCCAAATTCATCACTGCTTCAGTCATACTTGATTGTGTATCTAATATGTTAGATTTGACAATGTTATGATTTGGTTTTGTTTCCTGGCTCGGTGAATTTAGTTATAATATTTGGTTTAATTTTTTTTGTTTCCAGTCAGCTGTGAGAGAGAGATGTAAAGCTCTAATGGTGCGAGGAGACGATAAGCAAATCAAGGCTTTCCTCTGCTAATCAGACGAGAGGATATTAGCCTGGGAGACCTTTTTTTTTTCTTTTTTTTAACACGCCCGGCAAACCTTAAATACCTTCCTTTTGGGTAAAAAAATAGATTTTGTTCCTTCGCGATCATGAGATTCTTTCCTATTATATTATGTGAGTAGTGAATATGGTAACCAACACAAATTATGCTGCCACATAAAATTAAATTTTTTAAAAAAAAATTTAAAAAAAAAACCTTTTGTTTCATTATTTTAGCCTTTAGTTGAAATTTGTCCGCCGTAGGTAAGTTTGGATTTATACACAACAATAACAGCACCCATTTAGTCTCTAATCATTGGGGACATGGACAAAGGATGATTGAAGAAAGACCTAACTTTTGATAATATACAAAAATGGTGGCTCTCAGAATACCATTGAAATAGTGGTCATCTTAAACCTGCAAGAACCGATGAGCTACAGGGACGTTTCATTGCAGAACCATGCCTCCAAATCAAAGGCGAAAAGAATCAAGGAGGACAAGCCTAGATATCCAAATCAATTTTTGTGTTCATTACAGTACTTCATTCATTCAGCATCTTTCAGATATCCAAGGTCCCAAACAATAAAATAAAAGAGATTGTCGAGACATGATTTCCTTTTTTCTACTTATTTTCTCAACGGAACCAAACCGAAGAAATAAAGTATCATCTCATTCCACTTCTTCTGGTCTCTTCATACTAACTTGGTTAATCCAGGTTATGAGAATCCTGTATCCTTTCAGAAACACATTCCATCAAATCAACAACAAAATTTGATAGCTATACAAGTGAATGTAGATTCAATTGTGTCACATATACAATCAGCTTGACAGTGGCAAAACAAACGTTAGTAACAAATTCGCTATGAAATATACTGTATTCAACTGAATAGGTGCATATACAAGGAAGACTTATCAGGAAACACCATCATTTCGTCTCCCATTTCTCATCGAACCAATACTCTGTGGCAACCACTAGGTAGTGTCACTCGGCGGCCACCAGTAGGTAGTGTCGGCTGACAATCTGAGTGTCGGCAGCCAGAGGAGTCAACAGCAGAACCTTCTGGTTTACAATTCCTTATCCCCAGTTTCTTGTTTTTTGTTTTCATCGCCCATATCTATTAATGGCTAATAATTGATTATTTGTGGAACCATTGAGAATGATTGAAGTGTTCTTGGTTAAACAAAGTAAAGGCCAATCCTATGGTTGGGCGGAGAGGGGTGCCTAACACATTTCCCTTTCCATACCTTCGGCTCCCGAACGATGGAATCTCAATGCAGTTTCTCAATTTTCCCTAAAACTGAGTGACAACTCTAAAAAACATAAGATGTGTGCTGCAATGGACACTGTGTATATATAAACACCAAATTAGTCCATCTGGTGTGTCAAGGCCCACCCCGCGAGGGCAGGGGTATCCACAACAAGTCAATGTATATTCAATAGTCAACAGGTAAAAATAAACAGCTTTGTGCCATTGTCAAGCCAAATAACAAGAGCAGGAGCAGAAGTAACGGAAAATTCTGCTTCCATTCAAAACCACAGCTCCATTACACGAAGAAATATGATCACATAGGAAGTCAAAATATGTTACCACACCACTACATTGGATTTTATAATCAATAAACAGCTTCACACCGATGAAACAAGATTGAATCGATGTAAATGCAAATAAAAATCAGTATAAATTTTATTGAACTGAATAGTTGCATAAACAAGAAAAACTTATCAGGCCAGATACCACATTTCCAGCGTATTTGTCAATTCCAGCTAAGCCAAACATGCATTCTTTTATCAGTTAAAATTTCCCAGATTGCATCCATCTGTGAATTCAGTGGCTATACAAAGAGCAGAAATTGACTTTAGAGGGGAGAGAAGATACAGTTTCCAGTCATGAAAATGTTGCCTTCATGACAAACTAAAAGGTAGTCATGAACTGGACAACTCTCCATAAAAGGGACCAAGAACTACGACGAAGATTTCAACATTCCATTTCAGCTTTTGTAGAAAATTATTTCCCGGCTACAATTGGCTTTGACAGCATCCTCCAAACTCTTAACTCGATCAAAATCAACTTTGAACGTGACCATGCTGATGTTATCTTTTCCAGTTTCATAATCTTGCTTGATGTCCTCAACATGAAAAGATTGTATCTGCGAGTAAAACAAGCAGAAGTATAAGCTCAACTTGGAAAAAAACTGAATTTCCAAAGAATTCAGAGTATCAGCTAGTTCTGCACTGTCAGAGTATAACAAGGTGTTACGAACACATACTGCAGATAATGCATTTCAGCTGTAATAATCCCATTGAAAAACAATAGCATTGACCATCAAAACTTAGCAAGAAAAACAAGTGATGCAGCACATAGGGGCATCGCATAAATGTTCCTAAAATAGTTCCCACCCTCTAAACAAGTTAGTACCAAGTCTGAACAGTGACCAGTCTTACCTGATGGTACACAACTCCCAACAGATCAAATGGAACCTCCATACCCAATCGAACCTGTAAAAAAAAAACGCCCATAAGAACTATATGTTTTTCGAAGGAAACTACAGTGAAGATATAAAGCGGAACGCCATAAAAAGAGAGCACTCATCCTAATACAGGACTATGCAAAATAGCTCAATTGAAGTTCCAAAATGAAGCAAATAACATCAGCACAAAATGTTAGCAGATGATAAATAAAAAAAGAAAGAGAGAAAGAGAGGGTAAACTTGTACTTTAGATTTCACAAGAACAGTTGTTGCATTTTTCAGGCATTCTGCAGCTACTCCACCATAAGCCCTAACTAACCCTCCTGTTCCTAGCTTGATACCTCCAAAGTACCTGAAATTAAGGAAAGGAAACTAGAAAACCAAATTTCGATTAAGTTATACATCCTTGGTGCATGCATATGTGGAAACAAGATGTCATGAATGTAACTTCTTCAATCATTAACAACTGGTGTGTAATGATCGCATTTAGGTAACTGAGATATATAGTTAATAGACTAGTTCAAGTACATTATTAAACATTCCTTTTCGTCAGCAATTGGGGGAAATGTACCTGATCACAACCACCATAACTCGATCAACTCCTGAAGAAACTATTGCAGAATTTATTGGTTTCCCAGCTGTACCGGATGGTTCACCATCATCATTACTCCGGTACTGATCACCAACCTAAAATAAAAATAAAAAAACAACAGAATTGCAGTAAATTAATGAATAAGGTCATAACAAAAACCCCGCCCAAACATGATTCCCATGAACTCTCCCTCTAATCTATACATAGGTATAATGATTTCCAACCATGAACATAATATGGGGAACAAACAATCCCCACACCAAAAATCTCACATTTTACATCCAAATAAATTGAAGGCAACTAGGCCCTACTCTTTTCAACTGAGTATAACTGTTGTCACCAGGTTGTTCCGTGGGATATTGTATGAAATGGGAGTGTATGCACAAAAATCCTAAAACTTGGACAAGTACGTGAATATCTTCATCATTTTGTACAACTTGGGTAGAACTTATGGTCAGGCCATTAGGATCCTAGTCTATCGTCTATACACAAGTAGTAACAAATAAGCTTACTTTGGTATGGCAAAAATCTACTTGGCTATGTGAGAAGATAATACATACCTTATAAGCCCAACAATTATGTGTAGCACGTGGATCCCGAACCTATATATAAAAAGTTAATCAATAAAAAAAAAAAGTGTTCACAAATTAGTATTCTGGACAAATTACGGTGGATATTGAAAAAAATGTGCAGCAAAAATGTGCGGCCAAACAGAGCATGAGGTAGATGAGCAAATTGAAACCTTGATATAGTCAGGAACGATTTTAAACTCGTTAAAGGCCAACAAGACTTTTACTTTCGGCTCAAAATATTTTTTAAAAAAGATCGAAACTTTTTTTAATAACATAGGTGTCTGAGACAGCTTAGGTTCTCATCTACTAATCCTCAAACAATTCTACCATCTACTAGTGGGCGCCAATTAAAGCCGGGGCATAGCCCTGCCTTTTTGGGCCCCAAATCTATGTCATTAGGCCAACTAAATTGTAAAGCTAATCAAACCAAGTCGACCAAATGTTAAAGAGTATAATTTTTTCTGCTAAAAATGTGATCTTTATATTATTTTTTCTTCTAATTTTCCGATTTAAAAAATGCAGGAATAAGATCTTCTTAGATTTATCACTTCGTTCGTGAAAATTGCATAAAAAGCCCTAGAAGGCAAGCTAATGATAACGAAGCTTGTGCGTCTGTAATGGTTACTAACCTCGGAGAGGAAAGAGTGGGCAGAGCGCTCGTCGGAGATGGAGCCCGCAATTGCAATAAATTTACTCTTTTTGATCTCTCGTTCGAAAGTGACCCTTTCCTTGATGGTAGTGAAGGCACCAGGGTTGTTTCCGCCGCCGCCGCTACTGCTGCTGCAAGCGGTGGTGGTAACCATCGGTTTGTTAGCTCCGGCGATTTGGAGCAGCGAGAAGTAAAGAACTTGACGACGATGATGGAAGGGATTCAGTGGTGAAATCGCCACCTGCATTTGGTCATTTGGGCGAATTGTCTCGGTTGGTTTCTGAACGTAAATTGGGACCAATGTTGTGTGTTAACCGCGGTTTCACGCCAATGGTCAAAATCCAATAGTGTGCTCCCCTAATAAAGTGTTTTTAGAATATTTTAATTTTTCGCGAGTTTTTTTTATGTGGTGTATTGTGAAAGAGTAATTTTTTATTTTTTAAAAAAATTATTTTTTATTAGTGAAACACTCTCGTAATTTTGACAATCCACTCAAGTGGATAATTGTAACTACCAAATCTAACCTATAACTTTTTATTCAAAATTCAAGCCTCTAAATATTGAATGAAATTTGAAAAAAAAGTTACACAATTGTGTACCAAATATACCACTGATTTGAACCCCACATATTGCATAACCTACTAAGACAAGCATTTAGTAAAATATTCATTTTAATCAGACATTGATAGATTTTAAAATTGTGAATCTTTTTTTGTTAGTAGAACACCTCAGTAATTTTGATAATCCACTCCAACGGATAATATAACTAGCACATCTAATCTATAACTTTTTATTCAAAATTCAGGCCTCTAAATATTGAATGAAATTTGAGGAAAAAAAAGGTTACACGGTTGTGTGCCAAATATACCACTGATCTCAACCTCACATATTGCAGAACCTAATCAGACATTGATTGATTTTAAAATTGTTAACTTTTTTGATATGTTGTCCAATCAAAATAATTTTTCAATTGAATGCTCATCTTTGTAGGTCCTAAGATACATGCAGTTCAGATCAATGTTTAGTCACACAATAGTGTAACTTATTTTCAAATTTCATCTTCAACACTTATGGTCTTGTACTCTAAATGAATATTTGTAAGGTTGGATTAATTAGTTACAATTGTCTGATTGAGTAGATTTTTTAAAAGATCCCTCTAATTATTATTTTAAAATTATTGACCTGCTCGGATTATTGATGTGAAACCTCAAAAGAGGTTCCCACACAAGTCTCCCACAACATTGGTACCAAGTCTCCCACATGCTCTGCGCTCGCGAGTGCGAGGGGGGGGGGGAGCAAAACGGCTGAAATGGAGGGATTGACTATTTGAGTGTGGTGTGACCTTTACTTTTTGGCGTTTTTGCTTGTTCCAAACACGTGTCACAATATGAGCATTGGAATAGAGAGACGAGACAAGGAGTTGGGACAAAGAATCCTGATCCAGAGCATCGATACCATTTGTAATAATAGTAAATGTGCGTGAGTTTTCCCATATATTCGAAGATTTGCAGCAAGAGAGGTGTTAGAACTTAGAACGATTCTTTATAAATGAATCAGTTAGATCATCCTCTCATTCAAACTTCTCCCCATTTTATATAGTGTCACACCAATCCACCTAGTTAGGGACTTGACTCGGAATAGATAAAATAAAGAAGATAGACACATCAATCAAGCTTAACGTTTGTCGAAAGAATACACAATCTTGCCATCGTGCCTAGTAATTCATCAAGTGAATTCGCTTCTCACGACAACAAACAACCTTCACAGGCGCATTAAATGTGTCGAAGTGCAGTTAAATGTGTCGTTGTGAATGAACTAAGAGTCTAAGACTGCCCAGTACTTGAAAGGACCAATGCGAGAGTTGAATGCGAAGTATGAGGATGCCTAGTGTATTTTGCCTCTTCCTAAGCAACGAAATTATCTGGTGAAGGGGATTTCCAAAGGACGTTTTTGAGTAACAAACACAAACTTGAGTCTACCCACAATGGATATAAAGGAAAGAAAAATAACCAAATAGAGACGTCAATCCTCCTCAGCAGTAAAAGCAAGAGATAAAAACCTATCTATCCACAAAGCCGGCACGAAAAACTGCCAGTATTTGAACTCAAAAATATGTTTTAAGTCTATATTTATGTCTTGATGCAGCAGACCGTACACTTAACAAGTTAACGGTACCACAAGTCCAATGTCAATCATCATTTCAACCTAGAACCTGCTCCTTAATCTCTTCAATTTTGGCAACCAATTCCTCCCTATTTTTCTGCAAAATTCCCATAAATCAGTTGGTATCTCCCTTTATAATAAAGAGGATGAAGAAAATATATAATCTTTGACCAGACATCATGTAACTAAATTCCCACTCGATGGGTTTGCCTGCAGCTCATCCAAATAATTCAGCTTTAACAATAATGAGAACATAAAAATGATTACCTTAAAGACTAGATACCGGGTGCCGAACCAGACTGTGTAACCAAGTCCCACAGCTTCCATCAATTTAGGAAACTGAACTTATGAAATCAAAGAAAAAAGGATTGTCAATAACAACCAAATTTTAGAATTTCATGAAACTCACAGACATACAACTCGTAAGTACCATAATGAAGGTATACAAACACCCACCACTGGAATAGAGTCAATGGTAGAAACAATGATTGTCGCTATCCACAGAGAAACGAGGGCACCGCCACCAAATAGGAGAACAGAATTTCCATAATCAGAGTCCAACTGCAACAATGAAGAAGGTCATGAGTGAGAATCTGTGAAGACTATACAGATGAGGTTATGAACCAGAAAGCTTTGGGGAAAGCAGAACACTAGTATTTGGAATTTGAGAGAAACCTATAACAGCTAATCAATCTGCCAAAGCAAAAGCAGAGAAAATGCTACTTCAGTGAAATCTTTGCTCATTCCTCCGTTCAATCCCAAAGAAACCAATCCTTTTGATTCCTTCACCAAAACATCTGGTTCTTTAATTGGCAGCAGTTACTTTGAGCAGCTTAGGCTATTAACAACTCTTTGGTAATTGGCTATTAACAGTTAAATTAAAGCAAGGCAGAAAGCCATAAGTATCACTTATAATTTGGAGCCTCATTCTCATAACGTAAGGAATACAAGAGTTCCTGTACTCAAAAATTCCAATTCAGATACATCGAAGTTGGGAAAGATAAAAAGGATTTGCAGAATATAATATAGCTTTAAAAAGGGGGTAAAATATCTGCCGATGGGAATCAAAATAACAGAAAAAATAGAGAGAAAATAGTACTGCAGGTGGACTAGAGCATATAATTAAAAGATTAGGTTGCTCAGGTAACTGCTCAGGATTGACTTAGTTGTCCACACTTCATCAAGCATTTGGAAGACCCAAATTGACCTTAGATATTGTAGTGCGCAAGGATATGAGTATACTAAGTTTAAGTGAACATGTTGCCCTTGACAAAGCTCAACGGAAAAAGAGGATTCATGTAGCCAACCACAATTGATTGGGACATAAGGCTCCGTTTGGTTTGGCATTTCCAAAATCTACCTATCCAATTATTAAGTTGAGGTCCTCCATAAGAGTAACCACATAGAGTCTTTGCATCCCTATAGATTTTAAAAGCCAAAATAATATCACTAAAAAAATAATAAAAGAATCGATAAAGTACCACTAGTTTGTTTTTTACTTTTTGAAATTCTTGGTTGGGCAAGAATCACAAGATTGGATTGTTCAAACTGATGATGACGAGTGAACTTATATAAGCAATTAACTCTTAACAAAATATTAAAACATGGGTACAGCGGTTGCCCGGGCTGATCTGACCCTCGGTCCACCCTCGCATTGAGGCAACGGGCAACCCTTCTCTGATGAACGTGTAAACTCGCCTATTCAAAGAAAAGGCTCAAAAACAGGCAAGCACTTTATAGTATTGTAACAAAAATGATGCTCAGAAAAATGAGAAAAACAGTATTAATAAATGAATTTTGACAAAATAAACTCTATTAACTAGTAATATCTAAAAAGGAAACACTAAGAATTGTAAAGATACTATTAGTTTAGGGTACTTCCAAGAGGTGGCAAATGGGTGGGTTGGGTTGGGTTTGAGTGGGTTGATATGGGTTATAGGTTGAATATGGGTGGGTTGAATATGGGCCAATAGTTTGCTGGTTGAATATGGGAAGGTTGAATATGGATCAATTCAAACCTGACCCAACCCAACCCTTCCCTTTTTTATTTTTATTTTTTGAAAAATCAACTTCAACCAACAAATTCCCAAACTGATTTCATGGACAAATTTGCAATTTCGATGATGAATCAAAGAATAATAAACGGTGATTAGCTGCTTGTGATTTTTCAAAGTGTAATGTGATAAAATGACATAAATGGATTTGAAAAGAATTCGAAAGGTGAAAACCAGAAGTGTATAAATTAATTCTCTTTGATTTTTGTATTCCTATTTTGGATCAGCTAAGGTTTAGTTCTTTTTTTTTCGCATTTGTTATTGTTGTGTTAAATACTTCCATAATACGTCTCGACGAAATGAATTTAAAAACAAAATTCAAAAAGTATAGGATGTCAGACAAATAAATTAGCAGAACAGAGGCCTAATTTTACACGAAACGAAATTTTAAGGAGCAGACGATCAAACCCAGTAATTAGGAGTATTTTTTAGTATTTATACGTAGGAGAGAGAAAAGCAAAGCATGGGCTGTGGGGGTGTAGTGGGAGTGCCACGTCGGCCTCTACACGAGTACATGCTTTTTATTTTCGGATTTTAATCTACCAGTTCCACTAGATAGTACTATATGGGGCTGGTTGGGGTCCAAGTGTTCAACCTATTTTGAACCCATTTAAAACCTATGTAAATCCACCTGTATATGGGTTAGTGTGGGTTCACCCATAAATGACCTATATTATAATATGGGCAGGTTGGGTTGGGTTTCAAGTGGGCAAGTTGGGTTGGGTTCATGGATTGGGTTGGAAATTGCCACCTCTAATACTTCCTAATGGAATGGTTCAGGTGAATATAG
Source organism: Vaccinium macrocarpon (assembly GCA_022606695.1). Lineage (NCBI taxonomy): Eukaryota > Viridiplantae > Streptophyta > Magnoliopsida > Ericales > Ericaceae > Vaccinium > Vaccinium macrocarpon. The sequence continues at coordinate 1,908,839 of CM040172.1, read as the reverse complement.
ATATTTTTTATTGTGCTCCCCCATAGAGGCCTTGTATCCGTATCCGTGCCCATCTTAGTGTCCGTATGCGTGTACCTAGCCATGCTTCTTAGCATATACAAACTATTATGTGCCAGAGAAGTTAATACAGTTTCCAAGTCTTCTTTTATTTCTCTGAGAAACATTCAAAAAAATGTTCTTATTAGTATTTCAATCTCCTTGATCATAATGGGGCCCAACCACATGTCAATAGTTCTTTGGTTAGAGCAGCCAGCGTCCCCACAGGGCTTAATGAGTTCCATTCTGGTCGTCCAAAAACAAAAGAAGGATGATAAGGCTAGGGGAGCTATACTAGAAAAGGAATTGTTAGCAAACCTTTAAGTCAAGTTTGTCTAGGAACTCAAATGCCTGCCCTTGCCCATCAATGTTAGAATTTTCTGTAGGCAATTCATCTGGCTCTCTTTTGGCATATGCATTCTTCTCAACCGGTTGGACGTCATCCGCTGTTACTAGTCCAGGTTTTTCTCCAACATATTGGCTAGTACCACTTGATATTTCTTCAGAAGTAGATCTTAGTGAATAATTACTGCAATACAGAAATCCTGCAAAATAAACATGGAAGTGTGAACTTGTACAAGGGAGAAATATTCAGATCCCCACATAAAATCTATTTATATTTCGACCGCACAAATTAGGAAGGGTGATAGTATCAGCTTTAAAGCTTTCAAATATTGTACAGTTTGCTGGCCCCCGAAAATTGCAATCCAAATAGGCTCTTTAACATGCCGTAATTTTTTTGGTAAGTCAAATTCATAGGAAACAGAAACAAAAACAATACAAGATCATAGGGGCGTTCCCTATAACCAACAGCACACAAACCAAGAAATGAGTAGATTAACATCCAAAGGTTGCTACCATTTTCATGCCCGGAAGTTAGTACAAAAGCATCAAATGCCTAATAAGTTAAGAACTATAATTCTATCAACAATTAACAATCTCTTCCTTTGTATGACATAATTGTGAAAGTGATCACTTTGTAAAAGTAACATTTCGGAAAAACATGTAAGAACTTAGAATTTTTAAAAAACCAAGCTACTCAAATCTATTTTGCTTAAAAGTCACTCATGAGCTCCCTATATAAGACACAGTCAATTGAACATGCTTGATTCGATCAACTCAGGATGATAAATAAAAAAATAAAAATAAAAGACTGCACAGAGCTCGACTCTTCATCGACTTCATTGAAACTCGTTTGGGATCAGCTCGAAAGATCCAAAACCTAAAGTGAACATATAGTTTGAGGCTCTTTATGTTTTCAGGCCAAAACTTGAACAGGTTACTAAACTTTATAGTTTCTGCAGTGTTTGTTTGACATCAACATGGAAGACCAAACTACTAGGGGTGCATGGTTCACTTGGACAAATAGGAGAGGTGGTGCAGGTGATAAGATGAGCAGATTAGACAGGGTGGTAGTCAATGCTGGTTGGCTAGATGCTTTTCCTGACTCTGAGGTTTTGGTTCATGCCCCAGGTATCTCTGATCACTGCCCTTTATTGGTTTCTGTCCTTCTTGAAGCCCCTTGTAAAAAGCCTTTTCGCTTTTTCAACTATTGGATGAAACATCATTTGTTTAAGGATTTGGTGTCTCAATCTTGGTCTCAGCCTATTTCTGGATCTGCTACGCTAAAGTTCTCTCTTAAACTTAGAAGGTTGAAACCTGTTCTGCGAGCTTTAAATAAGCAATGTTTCTCTAATATTTCTGGGAGAGTTATGGAGGCTAGGCAGCAATTGTAGTATCTTCAATCTCTCTGTTCTCACAACTTGGGGGATGATAGTCTGAAGATTCAGGAACAGGAAGCTCTAAGGCAGTTTATGGAGCTTAGTGCGGCTGAAGAGTCTTTTAAAAAACAGAAATCCAGAGTGGCTTGGCTAGCTCTGGGGGATAAGAATACTAAGTTTTTTCATCACAAGGTTGCTAGTAACAGAATGAGAAACAAAATTTTGAGCCTGATTAATGTTGAAGGGGTTAGGTTGGAAAAGCCTGAGGATGTGCAACATGAAATTGTTCAATTCTATAAGGGTTTGCTTGGGACCAAATTTCAGAATAAGCAAGATGCCAAGGGACGGTTGCAACAGATTATAAGGAGGAAAGTTCCTGTTTCTATGCAAAGGGAACTTGTTCAACCTGTTTCTATTGATGAGATCAAGATTGCTTTAAAGCCCATAAACGGTGATAAAGCTCCAGGGCCCGATGGCTTTTGCTCTAGTTTTTTCCAGCAGAACTGGGACATTGTAGGGCAGGATTTGGTGGATGCAGTCCTTCTATTTTTCAATAAGGGTTATATTCTTAAAGAATGGAACTCTACAACTCTTACATTGGTTCCCAAGACTTCCTCTCCTTCTACTATTAGAGAATATAGGCCCATAGCATGCTGCAATGTGATCTATAAAGTGGTTACCAAAATCTTGGCAAATCGAATGCAACATGTGCTGCCAGTGATAGTGAGTCAATCTCAGTCAGCATTTATCAAAGGGAGAAGCATAGTGGATAATGTTTTGCTTATGCATGAGCTTGTTAGGAATTATCACAGAAATGATGGGGCCCCAAGATGTGCTATAAAAGTTGATCTCATGAAGGCATTTGATTCTGTTGATTGGGATTTTTTGCTTGACACAATGGCTGCTATGGAGTTTCCTCCTACTTTTGTTGGCTGGATTAAGGAGTGTATTACTCCTCCTATGTTCTCTATCCTGATTAATGGGGGCTTAGTTGGGTACTTTCCTGGTGCTCGGGGCCTCAGGCAGGGGCATCCTATTTCCCCCTACCTATTCATTTTAGTTATGGAGGCTTTTTCATCCCTATTACAAAGCAACATAGAAACGGGGACTTCAAGTTTCACCCTAAATGTCAGGCTCTGGCGATTTCTCATGTGATTTTTGCTGATGATCTTTTCCGTCTAAGCAGTGCTCATCCGAGGTCCTTGCAGGTTGTGTTGAAGACCTTAAAGGACTTCCATGGCTTCTCTGGGTTGCAGCCTAACTTGCTTAAAAGTGTTGTTTACTGTGCTGGTGTCTCTCCCTTTGATAAGCAAGTTTTCACTGCTCTATTGGGGATTCCTGAAGAACAACTGCCAGTGAAGTACTTGGGGGTGCCTTTGATTAGTTCCAGGCTCACCTCATCTGATTGTGCTGTGTTGAAAGACAAAATTCTGGCACGTATCCTTAGCTGGACTCAAAAATTTCTTTCTTATGGGGGTAGGGCTCAACTTGTGCAATCTGTTCTCTTCAATATCCAAACCTATTGAAGTGCCATTTTCATTCTTCCTCGTCAAATCACTAAGGAAATTGAGCATGTTTTGTGTGCTTTTCTTTGGTCTGGAACTGAGATGAAGCATACTAGTGTGAAAGTCAGTTGGTCCTCCCTTTGTGTTCCAAAGAATGAGGGTGGTTTGGGCTTTAGATCCATGAAGGAGTGGAATAGGGCTGTCAACATGAAACACCTCTGGGCTCTTAGTAAAAAAGCTAATACTTTATGGGTGAAATGGGTGCATGTCTATATTCTCAAAGGTCAGAGCTTGTGGGGGATTCCTATTCCTACTGAAGCTTCTTGGGTAATTAGGAATCTTCTGAAGCTGAGAGTTTTGTGCAAAGATTGGGTTAAGTTTGTTATCGGTAATGGTAATGACACCTTTCTTTGGATTGATAACTGGCATCCTTGTGGGGCTTTATTCCAACGTTTTGGGGATTCTGTGGTGGCGCCTAGAGGCAAAGCTTTAATGGCTAAAGTGTCATCTATCATTGACCATGGTCGCTGGAAAAGGCCTAGGCTGCATAATAGGGTTATTAGGGATATCATAGGGCAAACTCTGCTGATTTCCTCCCTAATCCATCTGCTCTTGACAGGGTTACTTGGACTTTAACTCTAGATGGTAACTTCTCAGCCACGTCTACTTGGGAGGCTAGTAGGCATCGCAAACCCCTCCAACCATGGCATTCTGTGGTGTGGTTTGGTCAGGGAGTGCCTCGATGGAGCTTCATTGAGTGGTTGGCTATTTTGGGCCGGCTATCTACTAAGGATAGGTTGGTTAGTTGGGGTATGGTGGTTCCACCTCATTGCTCCTTTTGCTTAGCTGACATGGAATCTCATAGCCACCTTTTCTTTGATTGTCAGTTTTCTTCTCTGATTTGGAAACAAGTTTTACTTCGGAATGGGATTGCTAGACCTGTTGAGCCTTTAGCTCAGGAATTGGATTGGGCAGTCCATCACCGAGGAGGGAAAACCTTGCGAGACTCTCTATATAAACTCTCTTTGGCAGCTTCCGTTTATATCCTTTGGGGTGAGCGTAACAAGAGGATTTTTCAGGGTCAGAATGTAGATGGGGTGACTCTGGCTATTCTCAACTCCGTTCGTGCTAAGGTTAGTTCTTGGTCCTCTGTTAAATTCTCTGCTCAAAACAGGCAGCTTTGTGATGATTGGCTTTTGGATTCTAGAATTTTTGCTGTTAACAATTGTTGATAGGTTTCTCTTGTTTGGATTTTGATTGTTTGGTCTTGTTTAGACCTTTTGCTTTTGTTGTATAGTCTGTCAGGGGGATGCCCCTGTTGTTCTTTTGTTCGCTTCGTGCTTCTTTTGGTAAAATAAACTTTACTTACCAAAAAAAAAAAAAACAAGATGTACATACATTATATCCATCAAGTCAATCGCAACCAATCACATTTCATCTGAACTGCAAATTCGAAAAATTTCTACAACGGAAAAAAGAAGTGCATTGGATTGTCAGCCAACTACAGCAAACTGAGTAGAACCGTCAACAATATTGCAAATTACTTATTCATACAACATGTATCTAATGAAAACACAGATAATCTTTATAAAAAAAACCCAAAACATTCTGAAATTCAGTTTAAAAGTTGAAGAACTAACCTGGATATGTGCGAGAAATCGAGGGCTGCTTGCGACAGAGAGAAGTTTTCCATCGCAGAGGATGAGTGTTGTTCGAAGTGAAGAGCCGGCTGTGAGGAAGATTCGAGATGGTTCGAGAGGTGCAGAGCTCCATTTTCGGTTTCAGGTGAATAACCAGTTCGGGCTCTCTCCTTAGGTTTTCTGAGATAGGGTTTTGTTTGGGTTTTTCGCCGGCCTTGGGATGGGTGTGCAAATTCACGGAGGATAACGGACTGTGTTTCCAAATTGTTTTGCTGTATAAGCCGTCCAGCTTCCGTCCCCATTTAGGATTGGTGGGTAAATTGAAAAAATTAGTTTTTTGATTTTTTTGGTTTTATTTTTATTCAATTTTTTTTTTTGGATTATTTTTTTTCTTTATTCATAAAATTTTAAGTTTGACTAATAATTTATACTTTTTAGATTCCTCTCGTCGAGACAAGTCAATAAACTACAAAAAATAGATCGAAAACTAACAAATGCAAAAAAAAAAAATTGAATAAAGACAAAATCAAAAAACTAGTTTTTTGAATTCACCCAAACAAACCCTTATTACTCCCTCTAGCCATGTTTGTTTGGGAGAATAAAGTTTGTATGGGAGAATACGAGGGTTGGGATTTGGGGTGAATGGGAGTGGGCCCTTAAACCCAAGGTTTGTAAACTCTTTTGAGGTGGGGTGGGATTTGAAATCTTCCTCCAAATTTAGGCCTTGTTTGATAACTCAGATTCAACACTTAAAACTGAATCAATTAAGTAATAAGTTATTTAGTAGGTTTGATAATCACATTTTATGTTACTTAATAGATTAAGTGTCACTTAAAATGTAGGTTAAAAAATTGATAAAAATTAAGTAGCTTTCTGCTACTTAATTCTGACTGAATTCCTATGTACTTACAATCAACTATCACACCTCCACTGTTGCTGTCACCACCGTCACCATTAAACCACCACCACCACTACCACAACCTCCACCATCACCACCACCACTGCCACGCCACCGCCACCACCATAACCACCACCATTGCACTACCGCAACCTCCATACCGCTACCACCACCATTACACCGTTGTCGCTCCCATACTGCTACCACCACCACCACTGCCACACCCCACCACCACTATCACCATTACCCATGTACCACCACCACCACCATTGCACCACCGCCACCGCAATGCCACTACCACCACAACCACCATCATTTAACTGCTGCCATGCCGCTACCACCATAACTGCCACCACTAGCATTCCACCCAGCCCACTACCATCACTACCGCGTCATAACCATCACACTACCACCACTACACCACCAACAATGCATCACTATTACTCTACTGCCACCATAACTCACCATCATTCCACCGCCACTTCGCCACCACCCTCACCACCTCCCAATCTCCACTCCACCACTACCACAAATACACGATGACCATTAATAAAATTAAGAGACAATTAAAACCCCCAAAAAAATATTATTATTTAATTCAATGCTTAATTTGTTTTATCAAACAGTTTTTCAGCTTAAAAATTTCAACATTCAGTTTTCAGTACTTAATTTTCAGCTTTCAGCTTTCATTTTTCAGTTTTATCAAACAACACCTTAGTCACAATCTGTACAGCCAATAGAATCCCATGGGGGGAGGGATTTGGATGGGATTTCCCCATTTTGTGGCTATATCCCATCGAACACAAACAGCGGATATAAATTTTTCTCATCCATTGATATTCTGAACAATATTCCAAAGATTTCATATCTCATCCATTTATCTCCGGTCAAACAAACAAGACCTCTGTACCTAAATAAGAACTCCACTTTTTGTCTCTTGCCATTTTTCAAATAAAAAAAATTAAATACTTTCATGTATCATTTTTTGATTTTTTTTTGCACCAAATTAAAGTACTCGTCAAATACTTTAATTTGATGCGAAAAAATTTTAAAAATAATTTACAGAAATGCTTTATTTTTTTATTCGAAAAATGGCACGACATTTCGTAATGGATTATTATTTTGAAACGGAGGGAGTAATCCTCTTTGAGATTCTAACTAATTAGAGGAACATAATTACTTCCTCCATCCCAATTTGCTTCACGGTCTATTACAATCGGATAAAAAAATTAGTGTTATTTTTAAATTGATAAGTAATTATATGTCCAATATGGATCTTGTTTGGTAGATCTCGATTAGTTCTATAAGACAATATTTTTAAAAATTACATAAAACATTATAAATTATAAGATACATAAAACATTATAAATTATAAGATATAATTATTTGAAAAGTGGCATGAACTCCTAAAATAGATTAACAAATCTGGACATAGGGATTATTACACTTGTCATACTTTTTTTCTTTTCTCATTTTACCCTTCAAAATATCGTTATTACATGCACTAAAAGGCTAAAAATGGATTTCATTAGCTAATGCCGCCTTAGTTTTGAATTGGGATAAAAAAAAAAATTAGGACAACAAAAAATGGTTTTTGAAACCAAAGACTGGGAACGGATGGAGTATTTTTACTTTTATTTTTTTTGGTTTGAAGATTATGAGTCCAGGTCAAATTAAGTGTACCTCGACTTATTTTCTTTTCGGTTTGATCAAACCCAAGCCATTCACGTTGAGATTTACAACAAACTACTCATCTACAATAAGACCTCAAGAACTAAAAAACTAATCAATTGTGTAGCAAACTCACCAACCAATGAGACTGAGTGATATTGGGCTATCTACATTAATGTGAATAAAGGAAAGATTGCGCTACACCTTTTCTCTAAAATTGGGTTATATTATAGCATCTCTAGTGCACTTCTTAAAAAATATTTGTTAAAGTGTACACCTAAGCATATGTGAGACCTTATTTTGTGTGTTAAGAACTTAGTTAGCTAGCTAATGAGAAATGCACTTTAATGGAGCTCTCTAAAAATGTTCATTATCTTTTAGAGTGTGACCTATTTAAGTGGTGATGGATGTCAAGTGGTCCCACAACATTCTCCTCTCCTTCCCTTCTCTCTATCTCTCTCCTTTTTCTCTCTCCTTAAGTATCTCCCCAAATTTAGGTAGTCACTTAAGGCACTTTAGGTAGTGAGGGATGTCACCTAGGAATTTTGGGAGTCAATTTTTGTGCACTAGAGACCATTTTTGAAGTTTTTCTTAGTTAACTTGTTAGGACACTTTAGGAAACTCTTTTAGGTAGTGCACTAGAGATGCCCTTACACTTCTTTTTTTCCGTGGTTATGCTGCACTTTACACTTTCCTCTAAGCCTATCACTCCTAGTACCATTTAGTAACAAAATATATATTTTTTACCTTATCTCTACTATTTCCTCCATCCCAAAAAATTCATTTGGTCCGCAAGACAAGGATCTAAAAATAATAAGTCTCTTAAAAGAATATTTTCAAACTTTTTATATAAATTAAAAATTCTCGTTAATATCTAGTAAATTTTTTTAAAAACAGTGATAATGGACCAAATTGTGGCCACTCAAATATTTTAGGGAAAATTAGCACAACTGCCACTGAGGTTTCTAGAAATAGATTGCCCCCTCACGTTTGAAAAATTACCTATAGCATGACTAATTACCCCCAGTCGAGATGAAGCTTTTAGAAAATTCGACGGAATTTGTTTGATAATGGGCCAAACTGTCCTTTTATAGTATGTGAAAAATTATTTTCACGACTCTATAGCCATTCACAAGCTATAAAAAAAAAAAACAAAAAACAATTCGGTCCATTGTAATTAGGATTTGCTAACGTTAGACAGATTCTGTCAAATTTCCTAAAAACTACATCATGACAGAATGATAATTTACTAAGCAATAGGGGGTAAATTTATAATTTTTCAAATGTAAGGGACCAATCTATCATTTTCTGAAACTCTTGGGGCAGTTTTTGTAATTTATCCGATATTTTACGTGCTATTGGTGGAGGAAAAAAAATATGACAAATGTGGTAGAACTCAATGAAATAATTAATAGGAGGATTGGCAATTTTATTCAACAGAAATAGTAAACCATAAAATATATAATAAATTGTTTGGTAAAAAAATATTCCAAAACATGGAGTCGACAAACGAAGGTAATTGACGATTACGATGAAAAATACTATCAACAGTAATGTTGGGACTTGTTATAAACACTTGTCTATCATCATAAAAATAAAATTCCTTAAAGATGTGTATGATGTCTCTCCATGGTTAGGAAGGCCCAGTCCACCGAAAAAAGGACCAAACACCGAGAGGCCTCAGGTGCTCTACTGAAAACCATATGGATCATTGATGTTTCTATGTGTGAAAAGGCAAAGCTTTTTATCTCAGTTAAGCCTCGTTAGGGTTGGCCATTTCATCTGCCTTATCCGAATCTTATCCGAACCAAACGGATCGGTAATATGAAGATCTATTTGGAGATTGGATAGAATATAAGGATTTTTTTTGAAAATATTTGGGGATTGGATAGGGGGTGGAGATAGGCATGTCCCTACCCCGAATCCGCTCCAAATCCATCCCCCGCTCCATCCCCGCCCCGCTCCACTCCATCCCCGATTTGTTCAGTCTCCGAATCTCCAAAATATAGGAGTCTATTCATGAATTATGAAACTTTGGGGTCTCACTGAATTTTTTCCAAATATATGGGGTTACACCAAAATTTCTCCAAACACATGGGTCTCGCTGTAATTATTGTTCAATTTTAATTATAACACTTGTTTTGGGTGATCTGTGACTGTTTTTGTTGGTTGATAGACTACTTGAAGGTAGTCAGTGTTGTTCTTTAAATACTTCTCATTTGCTACTATTATATTCTGTTTCCTGAGCATATCAACAATGAGTTATATACTTGTAGTCTTTTTTCCTTTGAAACAATTATATATGTTATCTACCAGACAACACATGTTGCATTTAATCAATTTGAATTAATGTCATGAATATACATAAGAACACTTCATAATTTCTACTTTTTTGCGGTCTTTATGTTGTTCTACAAACATTTAAAGTTTTACACACCCAGGGATTGCCCAATAATTGGATTTTAGGGAAAATAATTTACAATTGGGCTTCTATAACTATTTACTTGTTACTCTAGGGAAAATTATTGGATCCCGAAATTTCCGTGGGGATCCCCGTTCCTCATTTGGAGCGGGGATGGAGGATAAAAATAAATCTCTGTTGGAGATTGGATATGGGATGAATATGAGTAAAGGGTTTGGGGATTGGGGGTGGAGATAGTAGTCTCCGGCCCCGATCCATCCCCATGCCTATCCCTAAGCCTCATCATTTGGCCCGTTGGCTCGCGGTTCGTCTGAAGCCCGCAAGGCCCGCTGAATTTTACTCAAGCTCGCCCATTCTTTTTAGCCTAGCCAGACTTTTTCATGGGCTAGGCTTGGGCCTAAGAATTTTAGCAACAACCCGTCCGCCCGTTGGCCCGCTAGATAGCCCAGCCCACCGGCCTGATATACTAGCCCACCCGTAGCCCGATACACTTTTAATGCATTATTGCACGGGTAATGTACATAAGATATAATCTATGATGTACCCAAAAAAAGAAGATATAATACATATGTAACAAAAAAAGTATAATACACATAGTTGGACTATGTGTAACTATGTGTATATATCTCGGAGTAAAGTTAATAAAAAAACTAAACATATGCATTGAAATTTTGAGAAAGTATTCAATTTTGACCATCTAACTGAACATATGCACTGATGGTGGAGATTTTGATATAAACAATGGTTTGATTGTTAAATTTTCAACAAAAAAAAAAGATATCAACAATGTTTACCCTTTTAAAAGGTATTCAACTTTGATCATCCATTTGCTACATGAGTAACAACTGCTCATGGTGTATTATTGTTCAAGCATATGGTAGGCTAGATAAGGTTTAGCTGTAATAAAAAAAAATTACCTCAAAAGGTTCAGCTGTAACAAAAATAAAAAAATATAAACAAAAGACATTTTACCCGCCCAAATAGCCTAGTCTAGCCCACCCAAAGACTAGCCCAACTGCCCGACTATGATAAGCTCATGGATTGGGCTTGGGCTTCAATATTTGAGAGATAGCCCTGCCCGTGGTCGGGCATGCGCTTTCCTATTTTTAGTTGCGGTATTTAAATAATTTGATGATACGACTATAATTTATTTAAAATTAGCCGGAATATGTTTTTTTTTTTTGAACAAATTTCCATTTAATTTATTTGAGGTTGAGCAACCATACAAAGAGTCAACCTATATCCCATAATGGTACTGACGACATTGTATGATCATCATATGATTATCTCATAGAAGTACTATAAATCTATAATCTTGCTCTCCTCCTCTGTTTCCTGTATTCTCCCTCTTCCATATCCTCAGATTTTGGAGTACGCGTAAGTTGAATGAGTAAACAGATAGTCTAGGTACCCATAATGGATACCCAGATACCACCCAAAATTTGAACTTCAATGGTCTAGATTCTGGTTAAGTGAATCTGAACTGTTGAAGTTCAAATTCTGGGTAGTTTATGGGTACCCATTCTGAGTATGTATCAATGCTCATGAGTAAAACAATCGAAGAACATACTACATACAATCCCGCTTATATTTGTTATTTTTTCGAAGAACGTGTATTTTCAAAATAAAAATGCGTATTCGGCAGATAAATTTCTAAAATTATTACACTAATCAACAGAGCATAGTCGTATCCTTTAAATGGTGTAGGAATTCAAAAAGAATCAAAGAATGAATTTTTTTTGCCTGGAATGATGATCGGAGACGTCCACCGCGTAAAACTTGTCGATTTGAACAAGTGTATTAAATCGGATATTATTAAGTGAGTAATTGAAACACATATAACTTGAAAACAAATGAATCCGAAACACAAGATCAAAACGATTGAATCCATTCTTTTCAAGTTATATATGTTATCTCAATGAGGCACTTAATGATATCTCATCGAGTTCTTTTTGGGACACTTAAAGTACTCGACGAGCTATACGCGATAGAAGTCTTCGATCGTAGTGCCGGCGCGACTGCATCGTGGCTGCACAGCACGGGGTAAAAAAGTGATACAAATTTGATCTGAGAATTTTTAGGAGCTAGCCAACGACCACCTGAAAAAAGAGAGTATGGTATTGTAGGGCGAAAAGTTTCACATGCATGAGTGAGAAGGGACAAAAAGTTTAGGATTTTCTGATGCTACAAGTGTGTATTTATTTAGCTTTTTTGTCTAATGTAAGAATTGTTAAGGATTAACGACGAACACCTGTTCAATCCTACAACACAAACGCCCTTACGGATCTTGGGAACAATGAATCACAGAAAAAAGCAAGCAAACAAGTGCGTAATAAAAACTGGAAAGAAAGCAAGACACAAGATATACGTGGAAAACCTCAACGTGAGGAAAAACCACGGGAGCCACACCAGTCCACTATGAAATCGAATCAAAGAGTACAAGTCTTCTCACAATCTCTCTGAGATTGGTTTTCTCTCGCCTCTCTCTCTTTTTTCACGCTCTGAAAAAGTGATCCAAAAAACCTATGACACATACAGTCGGCCGAAACCCTAAAAAGACAATTTTAAGGTCTCGGTAGCGCTACAGGGAAAAGCCTGTAGCGCTCCTAAACATTCTGGACGAAAATTAGGCTATGGGTAGCGCTACCCCATTTCCTTGGTAGCGCTACCGCTTGGTTAATCTTCACTCCCAACAATTAGTATCCTTATGTTTAGAGGAATTGATGATGATAATGTGATATTCAACGACCATGTTGCACCAAAAAAAGGGTAGCTCGACATTTTATTTAGAGATTTTTTGATTTATTGTTATTGATTCTGACTTATTGACAGAAGTGGCCAGCCCTGATTTTCATTAATTACCATCTTATCAATAAACGATTGCTTTGTTTATGAAATATTACATAAAAATGGGAAATAAAACTTCCTTGGGAAATAATACTTTCACCCTTGGTAACTAGACCTATTGTTGATAGGAAAACTATTATCGATGATCCATTCCCATTTTTCTTTTTATCTTTTTTTGTTAATTCGGAATTGCATTACGAAACTAAACAAGAGATACAAACTGCATCAGTGGAGCAGGAGCGTTGGTACCAAAATGCCCGAGATAAACAATACTTAAATTAAACAACATAGCTGATTGGAGGAAAAAGGTGGGGCTAGTCAAGAAATTGATGAATGTTAAGACTATCTCTGAGCATATACTCCCTGATACCCAGGGGAGGGGAGTTCGAAACCACCAAATCTTCCATTTGTTCTGCTCCAGCCCTTGCGAGAAAATCAGCACATTCATTAGCTCCACGGTAGATATGGGTTAGCTTGCTCTTTGTTTGCTCTTGTTATGGCGAATATTATTGGTATTTTTCTTTGCGTAATATGTGACATTGTCAGAAAAAAAAATTGTTTGTAAATTAAAAATGGGATAGCATTAATTTTAACATATATACGTTGAGTTTTCAAATGAAAAAGAAAAAATAATAAAATCAAGAATATTTTCATTTTGAAATTAGTAGGTGGGTGTGTGAGATTAAGGAACCATTAAGAAAAAATAATAAAATCAAGAATATTTGCATTTTGAAATTAGTAGGTGGGCGTTTGAGATTAAGGAACCATTATTCTCTAATCGATCTCGTTAGAGGTCGATTAATAGGCGAAGTAATGAGATCCACTCAAATATCTGAAATGTTCTTTGCTAGTATTCAAGAATATGAGGTTGGAATACTTGAATTTTCACTCGAGTGGACTTAAGCCCAGTTTTTCAAAAGATTTTAGCACCCAGTTGCTAAAATCATTTGAAAAACTGGGCCTTTAGGAGAATAAATTTATTCCTCTGATCTCGAATTAAAACAACTTTTATTTTTCATACATTTTGTGAGGTGTATATATTTTCCCGATTAACATAACAAATATTTTTATTACAATTCCCACCTCTAATTACCAAACAACTAATTAACATCGCTCCTCATTACTGCCAATGCCAATCTAAATTGTCTCTTCACCATTGGTATTCTTTTTCATCGTATAACGCGCATTAAACGATGCCTTAGTAACGAGGCGGGTTCTTTAATACTCCTATAGTATTAAGTTAGCATGGGGACACATTATAAATTTTCTGGGCCCACATATCAAAGGAATGGCAATAAGAATAGGCGCAATGTTACATGACATCATAATTTGTTCACCCGAATGAATTAATTGGTACAAGAAATATTGGGGAAAAATAAACAAAAAAAATTATTCAGAAGTGAAAATGACAGAGACACGTACATTTTTCAACCAGAAGGTGAAGTTTCGACTTAGAGCATCCACAATGGCATAACCAAAACCAAAAAGTTGCTAAAGTTAGCAATGTTTGTTTAAAAAAGTGCTCACATTGGAATAACCAAACTTAGCAACCTCTTAGCAACTAACCAAATTTTGTCACTTGGATAACCAAAACTAGCAATCTTTTGCCAATAATCAAATTTAATGGACCCCACATCTATCCAATCAAGTACACCCACCATTACACAAAATGACAAAAACCTTCTCTCTCCTCTCTTAACAATGTTTTCAAAAGTTTAATTTAAATTTTTTTTTCTTTTTCAAAAGTTTAATTTTAAAAAACTGGTTTTTTTCAAAAGTTTATTTTAAAAAACTGTTTTTTTTTCTATTAAAAACTGTTTTTTTCAAAATTTCTTTTAAAAAAAACTGTTTTTTTTTCAAAAGTTCATTTTAAAAACTGTTTTTTTCAGAAGTTTATTTTTAAAAAATGTTTTTTTTCAAAATTTATTTTTAAAAACTGTTTTTTTTAAAACCGTTTTGTACTTAAAGAAAATTCAAAATATTTTTTAAAAAAAATTTCAAAACTATTTTTTGTAGTTTGAAAAAGTAATGTGGCAAGTTTTGTTTATCATTTGAATAAGTGATGGAGGGTGTCCATTATTTTTTGTTATGGACAAAAACACTGTGGAACTTGGCATTCTTAACTTTAAGAATTTTAAATGGATAACCAAAGCTTTACGTGTGAACTTTTTGGTTATCCATTTTGGTTAGGCGAATTGTGGATCTTTCTTATGGTATATTACTGTAAGTGAGCTCTATGATCACATATATATCTTTGGAATAACATCCAATTATAAAAGGAAATCCAATTTTCGTACAACGCAATCTAAAATTTTCAAACATGCAATCTTTCTTTTTGGATACAAACCATAACTACATCATCAATAATTACATCAGTCAACAAAAAGCCTTAACGCTCTGAAAGAGGTTTTCCAAATCCTTCAGTCAATTTGTTCCCATGAGACCACAAATTGACTGCATATTGCCAACCAATTTGCCAAGTTAAGAAAAGCCTTAAAACTCTGTAATATTTTACAAATCTTTTCGTCAAATTATCCGGATGAGACTAAAAACGGTTTTATTGGAATGGTGTAACTGTCTATCAAAATAGTGGACCTACAGACCTATTATGAAAAACAGGAGTTCCCAATTTAATGCCCATTGAGTTTTACTATTTTGGCATTTAAATTTTTTTTTTCCTTTATGCAATGCGTGATGCCCAGGCAAACTGTCTTCAACCTAATGGCTTCAACGCAACTTTCGTTCAAATTTTTTATTTTTAAACTTACGGGGGACTACAAACTTTTCACTCTTTTTTTTTTTTTTTTTTTTTTTTTTGGGGGCAAATGACAGTAGTACATTACCAAATATGTACTTACATTCCTTTTTTATCTATTCTAATTTTTTTTTCAAAACAGTAGAAAATTTTATTGAAAACAAAGAAATTAGTACTCTATCAAAAAAAAAAAAGAAAAAAGAGAAGGTTCTATTGCTCTAAAGAATACAATAACCAATCAAGAAGTCAAGATTAAAGTCTTCACCTTAGAACCTCTCAGCCCAAATCTTGTAAGCTTGTCGGCAATCATATTTGTCGATCTCCAAACAAATTGAGAGAAATGATAGAGGCACTAAATAACGTACAACTATTACACTAAAAATACACATGTCATTCCCACATTAATGCATGATGCAATACATAGATGTACTCATCCAATAAAAAAATGACATGTACATTTAGTACATTAGTTAGTGCCTCTAGCAACTTTGCCTTCTATCTTCGACGATCACTTCTACGCTCATCGAATTTGTTAGGGTCACTAATAAAAATTCTTAGCACCCAAAAAATGGCAAGGTCAGCAAGCCAATCAATTTAATTTGTCATTAGACTGCCACTACCACTGCTTGCCTTTGTCAGAGAAAGGAATAGAGGAGATAACACAAAGAAACTCTCAGATTTAAGATCAAGAGAGAAAATCCTCACCGAAAAGGACGAGTTGTTTAAGCGATAGAAGTCAAAAAATTAAGGAGGAAGGAAAAAACACACATCAAGGGCATCCCTCCTCTCCTGTCGCCGCATTAGGGTGATGAAAACCCTAAGGGGAAGGAAGAGAGACGGCTAGAATTTCTTCTTTTTTTTTAGAGAGAGAGAGGTTGCTCCGTCTTTTTATTTTTTTCACTGAAGCATTTTTTATACGTAAACTCAATTGAATAACGGTCGTATTTAATAAAGCCTAATCTTAAAAGAATAACGTTTTATTTGATAACATCTCAAACATTAATTATTTACGATTCTTAATATTACTTTAGCTCAACCAAGGGCGGAGTCAGAAATTAAGGGCAGTGAGGACCAAATTTAGAAGCATGTCCAAACTTGTTGCTATTAGCTAACTAAAGGCAAACATGTAACTTTTAGTAGCTCTATTTCATGGTAGCAGGGGCAATTTTATTCTAATGATAGGATCAAACTCATCAACTGGAGAAAACATATCAATTGATTAAGGAACTTGACCTATACTCCCTCCACTCCACCCCTGAATATGCTATATTTAGATTTGTTCGATCTTTGCGTTACATTTGAAGTAACACAACATCCGACATAATATTAATAAATTAAATCGTAATTGATTTCTCATCATATAAATAACACTCATTATAGATTTTTACATATAGTTACACTTACGATATACCAAATTAGAAAGAAGGCAATAAAGCATTTGATTGATTGAACTCCTTAAACTAGATTGCGTATCTTAAGGAAAAAAATAGATATCCAATGCATAGACACGGTCTACAAAAATTGCTATGCCGCAAATAAATGTACAAAACTTCTCACAAAAATGTCTACATGGGGAGGGGGTGAGACTCAATTCCAAAATACAGTGTAGGACACCGAGAGCTCTATCGTATAAGTTAGCCACCGGTTGCTGTCTAGAATGGTTGGATGAATGTGAATCTTACTTTTACAAGATGAGATTTACGCATGATTAGATGCCCATACACACGGAGTGTATCCAAATATGTGTATTTTCAACCATTGCTCAACCATTTTGGGCTTTTGTCATAAGTATTTTCCTCTTTTGGTCACTTTTTCCCTTGTTTGCATCTACGAATCCACAGCCTTCTTTCCTACCATCTCTCGCTTACCCAAGTATAAATTTCCTCTCTTGCAACAGCCCCTCTCACCCCTCTCTCACTCTCAAATCCACCACTCTCTCCCTCTCCGGCTTATTGCAAAACAAAAATTCTATACAATTCATACAAAAACCTCTCATTTTGAAGAGATTTAAGTAGGTTTGAAAAGAACACAATTGGGTTTGCTTCAATGGCTGATTCCAGTTTCGACTGGGCAGACGCAAGCCTGTTGTGTGATGAAACCATTGACTTTTGCTTTGATGATCTTGATTCTGTTACAGATGATGATCTTGAATCTGTTACAGACAATCAAAATCTGGGTGTCACAGATGATGATAAATCAGAGTCACTGGTTGATTTGCCAATGCTGAGTGAAGAGGTTTTTAGTGTTATGGTTGAGAGTGAGAAAGAGTACTTGCCCAAAGAGGATTATCTTAAGAGACTGAGAAATGGAGGTTTGGGTGCTGTGAGAAAGGAGGCTACTGATTGGATTTGGAAGGTCTGTTGATTTGTTTTCTCAAATGGGTTTTTGCATTTCATTCCTGAAATATGTTTTCTTTGTTTTGTAATCCACAGGATTGTGCCCATTTTGGTTTTGGACCGTTGAGTTTTTGCCTGTCTGTCAATTACTTGGATCGATTCCTCTCACTTTCTGAAGAACCTGATGTAAGTTCAAAACATGGACTTTGAAATTCTTGTCTCTTTCGTTACAATTTGGTATAATGTGATTACTGATTAATTTGGTTTTGTTTTGTCTTTTCTTATAGAGTGATGAACCTTGGATGGGGCAATTGCTAGCTTTAACCTGTTTATCACTGGCTACCAAAATGGAGGAGCCTACAGTGCCTTCGGGTGTAGATTTACAGGTGAAAGTAAACAAAGTTAATAAGTACTAGTGAAACAAAGTTAATAAGTGAACTGGGACCCACAAATTAACCTCGTTATTATTATCAAAACGTGAATTGATTCAATGGACCTTACACAGTTTCTACGGTGAATGTATTATTCACCTTCTTTAAATGATACAAGAGTGAAGGTAACATTCACCCTGTTTAAAAGAGGATGAACAAAATCAAACTCTTGTGTGATGTTTTCTTGGATTTGCTGGGAAAATTGTCTGCTTCTCAATCTGAAAATCCTAGAGATGTGGCAATGTGGACAGGTGCATGAGCCCGAGTTTGTGTTTGGAGGTAAAACCATACAAGGAATGGAACTTCAGCTGCTGAAAGCTTTGAAGTGGAGGATGAGAGCTTGCACTCCTTTTTCTTTCATCGATTACTTCATCGGAAAAATCAATGATGATCAACATCCATCGGGGTCAATGATTTCTAGATCAGTTCCATTCATACTGAGCGCAATCAAGGGTCTGTTTGTGATATCTGTTGTTATCGTAACCATGCGCAATCTCGGCATTAATCTTTTTTCTAATATCATTTTTCCAATTTGATGTTGAAATCTTGTGTTTGATTAGTGCTTTGGTGGGGATTGAATGCAGGTATTAACTTCTTGGAATTCAAGCCTTCTGAAATTGCTGCAGCAGTGGCATTACATGTTTCAGGGAAAATCGAACCAGCCGAAATTCCTAATGCATTGTCTTGTTTCGTAAATCTTGAAGTGGTAAGAATATGTGGTGACCAGATAAATGAGACCCCAATCTTGAAAAAATCTATCTTTTCTTGTGTAATCTCATGTTCGGTTCACGTTGGACAAAGTGGTTCCGAGGAAGTTCTTCTTGGCAAGTGAAAAACCACTTCCGTAATGTGAAAACGTCTTAAATTTCAATTTAGTAGAACGGATAAAAACCGACGCGATGATCCCAAAACACAAACCATTTATTCAAATTTTGACTATCTACCAGCTTGGAAAATTCATGAAAAGTTGTTCTCGTGGAATTTGCAGGGAAGGGTGTCGAACTGTGTTGAGATGATCCAACATCTGCCATTATTGACTACTGATGATGAGGATATTGGTGCCTCACCTCCCGAAAGCCCAATTGGGGTCTTGGATGCTGATAACTGCTTGAGCCATAAAATTGAGGATTTAGCGGGTGGATCATCTGCTAATTCTTCACATAACAGTCCAGAAACCAAGAGGATAAAACTAGACCACAACCCATCCCAAGAAACCGGTTTCGAGTGATGAATTTTCAATTTCTTACCCTCAAATTGATATTCACACCCTTTTTTCTGTCTTTTTAGCGAAAATTTTAAATATATAAATTTTCACTAAAAAGACAAAAAAAAAAAAAAAAAAAAAGAGTGTGGATATTAATTTGGGAGTGAAAATCAGTTTGGTTCAAAAGGTGGGTTCTGGTGTGGTTCCAAGGGTACCCCTTAAAAGAGACGGTTTGGTTCAATGGGTAGCTTTGGTGTGCTGTTAGTAATCATAATATCTCAGTAGACACAGTGTAGGAAGAAATAGACACAGAATATTTTGTTTATTTTTTGTAGTAGCTAATAAAAGGTTAAGTACAAAAATAAGAAGGGTGGGATGGGAACAAGTGAAAGTGGTGATGAAAGTAGAGAAATATGTCGTATTTTATTTAATTTTTTACTATTTGAAATTCTGAATGAATACAGTGATTAATGGAATAAAACATTTCAATTCCAGTAAACAACAAGTTTCTCTTCTCCTAGCCTAAATTTTTACGAGCACGACTGAAATGTCTCTCTCGCAATTGGAGTGATAGTCACGTGATATGAATTATGTATTTTCATGCATTTCATATGTTCAAACCTCAATAACTACAATTAATAATACTGAATTTTTTCGAGGAAAAAGAAAAACACTCGAGTGTCAAAAAATTGTGAGCTTCAACACAATAATTTTGGTGTTGTCAAAAAATTGTGAGCTTCAACACAATAATTTTGGTGTTTGTAGTCTGATAGACTGATAATTATGATGGAATTGGCTAATCAGCATCAAAGTGAACCAAGGCTATGCTTGAAAGGCATCGAATAGAGGTGCAATTTTTCTGGTAGAAAACCACGTCGTTGGTGGATTCTTCGGATAACGACGTTGTGCACTTTTTTTTTTTGTGGCAATGATTACTGTTCACTTGTCCTTTTTTGGGATCCGAAATGAACACGGTACTGGGCCCAAGCGAGCAGCCCCACCAACATTCGGGGTTGGGTTTTGACCGGATGAGCTCAAAAGTCTGTCAATGCTAAGTACCCAACCCACAAATTAAAAAACTCAATTGTTGAACCCTCTTTGAACGATCACTTCTACTCTCATCAAACTTATTAGGGTTACTATCTTCGACGATCACTTCTATGCTCATCGAACTTATTAGGGTTACCGATAAAAAAATTTAATACCCAAAGCAGCGATTTCGCCAATCCAATCAATCACATTTAAAATTAGAATGCCATCACCACCGTTTGCCTTTGTCAGATAACCATAATCACCACCACCGTCAAAATTCGTATAGGCACCCCAAAGATAAAAGGGAAACTGAGAGAAAGGAAAAATAGGGGACAATGCAAATAAACTTTCGGATATAAAACGAGAGAAAACTCTCACTGAAAATGATGAGTTATTTAAGCGATAGAAGCTTTAACTAAGGAGGAAGGAAAAAAACACCTATCAAAGATAAAGCCCTTCCCTCCCGTCATCGCATAAGGGTGGTGAAACCCTAGGGGGAGGGAGAGAGGCGGCTAGAATTTTTTTAAGAGAGAGAGGTTGCTCCGTCTTTTTTATTTTTTCACTCAAGCACGTTTTTATACGCAAACTCAATCGAATAACGGTTTATTTTTTTAACGGCAATAACGGTCGTGTTTAATAAAGCCTAGTCGCAAATGAATAAGATTTTATTTGATGTCATCTCAAACATTATTTACGATTCTATTATTACTTCAAATCAGCCAGAGGCGGAGTCTAAAATTAAAGGCATTGGGGACAATATTTAGAAGTGCGTCCAAACTTTTTTTCTATTAGCAAATAAAAGGCAAACATGTTAGTTTTAGTAAATCTAAAGGAGCACTTTTATCCTAATAATTGGGTGAAACTCATCAAATGGAGAAAACATATCAATTGATCAATGGAGAATGTAGCAACTTGACCTATACTCCTTCCGCCGAGATTTGTTTGATCTCAGTGTTATATTTGAAGTAAACAATATCCGACATAAGATCAATAAATTAAATCGCCATCTATTTATCATCATAGAAATAACACTCATTATAGATTTTTACGTATAATTACATTTGCAATAGACCAAATTAGAAAGAAGGCAATAAAACATTTGATTGTTTTAACTCATTAAACTAGATGGCAATATCTTAGGGGAAAAAAGATAACAAATGGAGAGACACCGTCATCACAGAAATTGTTAGTGACACAAACAAAAGTGCACCAATTTTTACAAAATCAAGTTCAGAATTGTTGGATGCATGTAATTATTACTTTCACAATGTGAGATTTAGGCATAATTAGACACCCAAGCACAGGGGGTGACTAGTTTATCCAAATATGGGTATTTTCAACTATTGCTCAACCTTTTTTGGGCTTTTGTCATAAGTATTTTTCCCTTTTGGTCTGCTTTTCTTTTTCTGCATCTACGAATCCACGCACTTCTTTCCTACCATCTCTCGCTTCCCTACGTATAAAGTTCCTCTCTTGCAACAGCCCTTCTCACCTCTCTCTCTCTCTCTCTCAAACCCCCCTCTCTCTGGCAAAACCAGAAATGCTATTCAATACCTACTAAAACCTCACTTTGACGAGATTTTAAGTAGGATTGAAAAGAACACAATGGGTTTTTATTCAATGGCTGCTTCCAGAATCCACTGTGCAGGCTCAAGCCTTTTGTGTGAAGAAACCAATGACTTGTGCTTTGATGATCTTGATTATGTGACGGATAATCAAAATCTGGGTGTTACAGATGTAGATGGATCAGAGTCATTGGTTGATTTGCCATTGCTGAGTGAAGAGGTTTTTAGTTTTATGGTTGAGAGTGAGAGAGAGCACTTGCCCAGAGAGGATTATCTTGAGAGATTGAGAAATGGAGCTCTTGAATTGGGGAGTGTGAGAAAGGAGGCTATTGATTGGATTTGGAAGGTCTGTTAATTTGTTTTCTCAAATGGATTATTGCATTTTGGCTGGGTTTTTGTCATCTGTGAATTTCATCAAGTTTCGATTTTTGCAACATTTTTCCACTGATGGCATTTTTCTTCTCTGTTTCCATTCATTTTCTTCACATAATTCACTTGGCAAAGTTGATTTTCTCGACCTTTGTTTGTCAATTGATTTCTGAAGATGTTGTTTTTTCCCTTTCTTTGTATTGTAAAAGTATTGCTCATGTTGCCATTCCTGAAATATGCTTCTTCTTTTTTTTTCATGTTCCACAGGCTTGTTTCCTTTATGGTTTTGGACCATTGAGTGTTTGCCTTTCTGTCAATTACTTGGATCGATTCCTCTCACTTTACGAAATACCTGTAAGTTCAAAACATGGACTCTGAAATTCTTGTCTCTTTCATTGCAATTTGGTATAATGTGATTAATCTTGATTCTCTGTTTACCTAATTGCTTTTTTCCTCTTTCTTTTTGTTGTGCCTTTTCTTGCAGAGAGATCAGACTTGGGCGGTGCAATTGCTAGCTGTAACCTGTTTATCACTGGCTACCAAAATGGAAGAGCCTGCAGTGCCTCTGAATGTAGATTTACAGGTGAAAGGAAACAAACAATGTCAATACTACATAGCTGTCTGATGGAGAATGATTTTGTTCACCCTCGTTAAACAAGGGTGAACATCACTATGATTGATGGAAAAAAGTGTTGGTCCCCCACAAATTAACCCCATTATTATCAAAAGGTGTATTGATTCAGTGGAGCCTGCACAATTTCCATCAATCAGAGTGAAGATAACATCCACCCTCTTTAAATGAGAGTGAACAAACTTGAACTCCTGTCTTATGTTTTCTTGGATTCACTGAGAAATTTTCTGCTTCTCAATCTGATAATCCTGGGGATGTGGGAATGTGGACAGGTGGGTGAGCCCAAGTTTATGTTTGAAGGTAAAACCATACAAAGAATGGAACTTGTGCTGTTGAAAACTTTGGATTGGAAGATGAAAGCTTGCACTCCTTTCTCTTTCATCGATTACTTCATAGGAAAAATCAATGATCATCATCAACATCCATCAGGGTCTCTGATTTCTAGATCAGTTCAACTCATATTAAGCACGATCAAAGGTCTGTTTGTGATATCTGTTGTTATTGTAACTATGCTCAATCTATTTGTATAAAGTGGCATGTTGGGAGTCCCCTTTTTGATCCAAAACACTTTATATTCTGAGGAAAATTATAAGAATGCCAACATTGCATCGTTTCATCATTTGATAGACTTTTCTCTGGAAGTTTAACTGCCACATCATTTCGAATGTTGGCATTAATCTTTTGTCTAAAATCACTTTGCTATTTGATGTTGAAATCTTGTGTTTGATTAGTGCTTGGTGGGGATTGAATGCAGGTACTGACTTCTTGGAATTCAAGCATTCTGAAGTTGCTGCAGCAGTGGCATTACATGTTTCAGGGAAAATCCAACCAGATGACATTCCTAATGCAGTGTCTTGTTTCATAAATGTTGAAGTGGTAAGAATATGTGGTGACCAGATAAATGAGACCGCAAGCATGAAAAACTCTATCTTTTCTTGTGTATTCTCAACTACTCATGTTCGGTAGCATTGGACAAAGTGGTTTCGAGATTTCACCTACTTGGGAAGTTCTTCTTGGCAAGTGAAAAACTACTTCCGTAATGAGAAAAGGTCTAAACTTCAATTTAGTAGAAAGGATAAAACCTATGCCATGATCCCAAACCACAGACCAGTTATTCAAGTATACGGCGAATATGCTTTTGCTCTAAATTTTTTGACTATTTATCAGCTTGGAAAATTCATGAAATGTTGGTGTTTTATTCTTGTGGAATTTGCAGGGAAGGATGTTGAAGTGTGTTGAGATGCTCCAAGATCTGCCATTATTGCCTACTATTAATGTGGGTATTGGTGCCTCAGTTCCCCAAAGCCCAATTGGGGTCTTGGATGCTGCTACCAGCTTGAACTCCAAAATTGATGATTTAACAGGTGGATCATTTGATGATTCTTCATATAGCACTCCAGAAACCAAGAGGAGAAAACTAGACTGCAACCCATCTCAAGAAACCAATTTCAAGTCATGAATCTTCAATGAGAAAAGATAGAGGGAGGGACTAATACTTGTACCAAGAATTGCACAAACTCTCACATTGAGAGTTTGTGCAATTCTTGGTACAAGTATTAGTGCCTGTAACAAACCTGATTTCCAATTTTTTCCCTTTGCACAAAATCAGTTTGGTTCAAAGGAGGGTTTTTGGTTGGTTCTGACTTCTGAGGGTACCCCTTATAAAAGACAGCTTGGTTCATTGGGTGCTTTTGGTGTGGTTCTGAGGGTGCCCCTTAAAAGAGACAGCTAGGTTCAATGGGTGCTTGTGGTGGTGGTTCTGAGGAAGAAAGAGAGAGCTTCCATGGTTTCCAGCTGTTAGTGATCATAGTCTCTCAATAGACACAGTGTAGGAAAAAATAGACACAGTGTATGGTTTTGTAGTAGCTACAAGGTTAAGTACAAAAATGAGAAGGGTGGAATGGAAACAAGTGAAAGTGGAGATGAAAGTAGGGAAATATGTCAGTATTTTGTCTAATTTTTTACCATTAGTCCTTTGAAATTCTCAATCACAGTGATTAATGAAGGAGTGTAACATTGTAATTCTAGTAAACAACTTTTTTCTCTTGTCCCATCCGAAATTTTTACAAGCACGACTCAAAAGTCTCTCTCCTGCAATTGGAGTGTTAGTCCAGCGGTATGCACTACATACCTTTGTGCATTTGACATGTTCAAACCTCAGTAACTATAACTAATAGTACTACTGAATTTTCTTGAGAAAAAAGAAAAACATTCCAAGTGCCAAAATATTGTGAGTTCCCAACATAATGATTTTGGTGTTTGTGGACAGTGGTATGATACTCAGATGGAATTGGCTAATAACCATCAAAATGAACCAAGGCTATGGTTACTAAGGCATCCAATGGAGGTGCAATCTTCCTGGTAGAAAATGACGTCATTGGTGGATTCTCCAGATGACGACGTCGTGCGCATGTTTTGTTTTTGGCGATGATTACTGTTTACTTGTCCTTTTTTGGGATCAGTCACATTTGTCGTTGTCGAGCATGCTTTAGTTGATTATCCAGGGATGTGTTAAAAAATTCACTCTGCGTTTTTTCGGGTATTTTATTTCCCTACATCTTATTGTCTTGTATCTCTGTAATTTGATTCTTGTGGATTTTGCTTATGATGACAACAACATTGTTATCTCTGAAAAAAACAAAAACAATAGAAAGTTTACAGGCCAGATTTATTTTGAGTGCAAATCAAATGGGTGTTAAGCTCCCTTCAAATTCTTTATCCACCATAGTATACCAAATCTTATACTTTGGCCCTACTCCGTAACTTGAATCATTCATCTTTTTAGACTTGCGGAGAAAAAATATATGGTCAAGAAATTCGTTTGATTGCGTATCAATAGACCCAAGACTAATTAATTTAAAGCTAATAATTTACAATAATAATCACGTATCCCTAAGTGTCGTAAATTACTTCATTTGTCACGTGTTGTTTATCCACTTTGAAAACTTCAACTTATTTTGCCTGATCTCTTGCCTTTCAAGTGACAATTGAAATTTGTCTTAGATAATAGTATTTTGGAAAATTCAACCTTTAAAAGCTTTTTTAAAGCGTACTGATTATGTCTCTTTAAATAGATTTTAATTACCGATTGGTACGCGACTAAACGTTGGGAGGACATCCTACCATATACCTTAGCATTTTGGCTAGAATCTCTGCCTCGCCTTCTGTTTGGATTTGAGATCTTATTGTACTATTGTGAGGGATTTGCATCAGATTTGATTGTCAAATTGAATTTTCCAGGTGGATATACCCTCATCTTCGGTCATGGGTCCTGATGAAATGATATGATCGTTGATCGGTGACACCACCAAAAATGATTCTGTTTGAACCAACTTAATTCTTTTTTGGATTCTTATATTGACAGATCACTGAGCAGATAATAAAGTCAAAAAATATATATACACATTTCAGTGTTCTTTTATCATTTTTTTATACATTTTTACACATTCATATAAACATTTCATTCATTTTAATACACTTTTTAAGAGTATCTTATACTATTCTTATTGTTTCTTCCCCAAGTACTTGTACAATACAAGTTAAATGACGGTTTTATTTGGTCACAATTAACTTATTCGTATTTTTTACTCTTATATTTTGGGAGTAGTATCATAACTCAACTAAACTTTCAACATGATCAATTGATCCGTCGTGTATTCATCCGTGTCCAGTTGATTGAGTTTAGAATTTTCAATTCTTTTTAAACATTAATGATAATCCAATGGATTGAGTTTAGAATTTTCAATTCTTTTTTTCCCCGATTAGTCCTTTGAAATTCTCAAAATTTCCAATGGATTGAATTTAGAATTTTCAATTCCAGAGGTACCAATCACCTACCGACCGGTGTCAGGGATCCCCTCGGGAATTCTAAACAATTAATCCGAACCTTTCATCCAAATCAAAATCAAATCTCAAGTGGGCTCACGCAAGAATCGATGTAATCGGTACCAGGCAAGGTTTTTTTTTTTTTGGTCTTACACACTCAATTCAGAAGATATCTGCTGGTCCAATGCCAGTGTACCTCTCTACTCTAACATCAGTCAATTTCATGTTTTCTTCGTTAATTGTCCGAACAGCCCCCGGAGCTTACAACTGATGAGGGATCTGGGGTAGCACACAAGGTGTTGTGCATATTTGGGCTGTCTGTTATTTGGATGGACAATTCAAATTTTATCTTGTATACACAATAACGAATGATTCGGATGCAAAGGTGCCGAGATAAAATCTAAACCGTCCATCCAAGCAATGGACGTCCCGGATGTACACAACACCTTCTATGCTTCTGTGCACAACAACCCCAGTTCACTGATGAGTCCCACAAAAAAAAAAAAAAAAAACAGTCACCGGAGCTAACAACTGTGAGTCCCACAAAAACTGCCTTCAGCATTATGAATAGACAAAATTCTACAGTTAGCTGATTAGCCCTTTGAGCAGATGATAAAATTACCCTTTCACCGATAAGAGTGACCGAGTACACTCTTACTAGTCACAAAAAGTAGTTTTATCGTAGGCCTAGTGAGTTGATAATAGAAATTTTTTTATGAATAATAAAAATCATTGGACATAATCCAAACTCTTTCTAACCCATGTATACATTGACATGCCTTTCGGTCCGGAGGAACAACTGAAAAATAAAAATAGTAGATGAAAACATTGCTAAGCAATTGGATTAACCATTTGTATTCTCGGTAAATATTTTAGGTCTAAATTTCTGCAAGATTAGAAGAATTACATCTATTTTTTACTACTACCATTCAGAGAATATGGTGGAACTTAAGCTTCGTTCCAGTCGGCTGCTGTGTGTTTACATTTAAAATCAACCAATCCAATGATTAATTGACACGTAATCAAGAGTGCCAAACGTTGGCAATTACTCGTCGATACATACACACTGGATTAAAAGAGCATATTTGAGTAGATACGATGTCGTATCGTGTTCAAATATAAAAACGGTTTAGCAGTTACGAACCATCATTATTGGAAAGAATGAACCTCAAAGCTATGGGATTAACTGTTTAAATATATAAATGTCACGTGTGAACTTGGGAAACAAGGCAAATTGGCAGTTATAACACGTGGAATACTTATAGAAAGACAGTTATTCATCTTAACGCTTAATCATTTGAGTTCGTTTGAACAACTGTACAGATTCAAAATCAAAGCTTTTAGAGGAAGATTTCAGAAGAATTCAAATTCGAGGCGTGGAGGAAGGCATGGCTCGCCAACTCGAGTGGAAGTTAGAGTTCAAGCAAGCCGATGTTCAAATTCATTGGCGGGAAGTTGAATCACAAGCAAAGATCTATAAATAGAAGAATTCAAAAGAAAAAAACCCTCGATTACAAATCTTGAACAAACAAAAATTTATCAAAAACCGATGCTTGGTTTGTTCATTGGCAAAAGTAGTTTAGGATTTGAACTTCGGTTAAGTAGATTAGGAAGTAGATTAGGATTTAGACTAGGATTTAACTCGATTGTTCTTATAACAATCACCCCTATCCCGATTGTTCTTGCAACAATCACCTGTTCGAAGTTTTGTATTTGAAGTTGGAGACAATTTCGAAGTAAGTTTATCTTTGATTTATTAATCGAAGTGTCTTGTTTCTTTGTTGTTCTTCGAATTCCTAAGTTTGTTGGTTTACATTTCTTCACTTGTTGAAAAAATCCTCTTAATTGAGGTAATTGAACCAATAAAACACAATCGCCTGATTAGATTTGGTTTTTCCAAAGTTAATCTGAGGGAGGAGATTCAAACTCTCTCTGGCACGCCCGCACACAATTATTTTCAATTGCAAAGAAGTAAAAGAACCAAACACTGTGAGAGCGATAAAATTCCATTATTACAGCCATACGTGTTGAGAAAATTATACAGAATGTGAACCAGTCTATCTAGGTGATCCTATAGTGCGCCAATGCACTATACGGTTACAGAGCACCTTGATTGTGCTCAACAAAATTTCGTTATCAAGCTATATCCATTTAAGTCAACAAAAGATAGAAAGGAAACCCAAAAACACCTGATAAAGTGAAATATTTGAACAGTAGTAATTATACTAATTGATAACATAGCTGTCAGGGATGGCAATGGGATGGGTCGGGGCCGGAGACTACCACCTCAATGGAGATCCCCAAAAATTTTAAAAAACAATCCCCATCCCCATATCCTATCAGCTCTCTAAACAAATCTCCAAAACACTAATCCATTCAGAGCGAGGATCGGATCGAATTCGAACAGGTCGGTGGAAATTGTCATCACTAATTGGCTGCTAGTAATTAAGATGAGAATTAGATCGGCCACTGTAAAAAATCATCGAAAACTTAAAAAACCAAACGTGCCACCGAAAGTCTGTAACAAGCAGTGGCTCCTTTTTACATAGACCACAAAACAGTAAACATATGTAGTAAATATGTCTCCTTTGACTGGTTAAGGTTAACAGCTAAGCATGGTCAAATTAATGGGTTATTAAAATCAACCAATTATAGTAAATTGTACCACTAAATTAAAATGATCCCAACGACATGTACTAATGTACATACATAAAAAGAAATACTACCAGACAAATTCATGGAAGGAACACAAGACAAATGTCATGAATCTCTGAAAAAGGCCGACACTTCCTTACTTAACCCCAAAGAAATTTACGTGCCCCTATCCTTGGCTTCATTGCAATTTATTCCAAAGTATATTTTTTATCAGTTGGTCAGCTTCTATTCCAAAGTTGAATAGTTGATGCCTGATGGTATGAAATTTACCTTCCTTGTTAAGATGAACGAACTTTTGATGGCAAGTTTTGTAGGAACTTCTATTATTGTGTCTTAAGGTTTAATCCAATTTGAAATCGGTTTGTAATAAGGAAAAGTTAAATAAGGGGAGACATGGACATTTTGGGAAGCATGGCAAAAAAAAGTGTGCATACATTAGAAAAGAACCAAAACTAAGAGTATCTTGTACTACTATTCTTATTGTTTCTTCCCCAAGTACTTGTACAATACAAGTTAAATGAGGGTTTTATTTGGTCACAATTAACTTATTCGTATTTTTTACTCTTATATTTTGGGAGTAGTATCATAACTCAACTAAACTTTCAACATGATCAATTGATCCGTCGTGTTTTCATCCGTGTCCAGTTGAGACACAAGTGTCCCGAATACGTTCTCAGTGTGTCCCCGACTTTAAAAAAAAAGTTAAATTTATGGGGCGCGTCCCGTAAGGCGTCTCATTCATGTTCCCATGTGTCCCTAGAGTGTCACGTATCTTCTTAGTATCCAACCAAGTACAACAGTAGTAGTTAGGGGTGTAGTGGATTTACAGAGGCTGGCCAATACCAAGCCTAGTTGTTGACTCTTTTTCTTCTTCTTTTTTTGGCTCGGCTCCAAGCCTAGTTATTAGTTAGTAGAAGTCTCTTAAATAATCATTTTATTGTAGGAATAGGGCAGTGTTTCTCACCAATGGAATTGGGATTTCCATCACCACTAAAGCAACAGCTCCAACCATGATGGGTGTACATACCCAGTACTAGTTGGCTGTCAGATGACAGTTTTGACTAGTCATATTCCACATGTGACCCTTCTGCTAAGCCCCAGGAAATAAAGAAATACTAACCTTTATTTCGTTGAGAGAGAGGAGAAAGTGGATGCCACGGCTCGAACCATGAGGTGCATAGTATTAGTTTATGACACCACAAGGTACCAATGAAGGGTTGGTTAACTTGATTTTAGTGTTTGTAAACTTAGATTTGGTTGGACAATACCTAGGTTCAAACCCACATAACCATTTACTCAGGCTAAACACTTCCGTAAATACCACTCATACATGGTAGAACTTTAGCTTCGGTCTTGACAAAAGTGAAATAAGATTCTCTACAAAAAGTGGTGTGGTACGAGGGACAATACTCTCTGCAGAAAGTGAAGGGTTACCATGTCTGCACTTTCATTTTTTTTCGCCAAAATAAAAACATATGACACCACGAGGCGCCACCAAAATGGAACTTAGAGTTTGATTAACATCCTTTATTTTGTTTGATTTAGTTAAGAGCAGAAGAAGATAGAAGATTAGTGATTATGAATGTGCAACAGTATCTTGAGTTTCAATTAACTCTTTTTTCATCTGAACATAGCCCAGGATGTAACTTTTCTATACAAAGAAGAAGAAGAGTTGTGAAGATTGGTCCTGTCAAAAGACTTGAAACAAGTTGGGAAAAATTAAAGCATGGGCATAGCACAATTACCAGATCACATGGGCCTTAATCCAATGGTTATATCTAGGCCCATCAACCCTGCACTGATTCTTAGTTAAGAACATAATATGATTGAGGATACTTACATAACTACACCTTGAAAAGTGAAAACTATGTTGAGAAGGGAAAATAAGATTCCCGTAAAAATGGCTTTCGAATACAAATAAATAGGTTTTACAGCATCGACGGAACCAATTACAGAATGCTTTGCGTGGTTCCAAAGAACCTTTTTTTATTAGTAATTGGTCCTAACAAGAGAACTAGGACTGCAATGCTATACAGCCAAAAAGAATTATGGGATTCGGAAGAACCTGTCCTCCTTTTTATTTCTATCCTTCTGAAGCTGGCTGGCTTTGTTCTACACTAATATATAAGCTGGGGTTTCTCAAATATGCAGTATGGCATATATACTAGAATGCATTCCTTAATCAGAGGAAGTCTGGTTGGCCCGTCGATGTCAAGCAACGATGCCACATCCGGCTGTTTGGGTCGACCACTCTAGGGTAAGAAATGACTTCAGGGATGGGAAGATAGACATAGTGTGTGTTGCATGTTCCCACCGTAATGCCGCTATATCCAGCAAATGCACCATGAACCTGCCAAGACCAAAATCCAGATTTTACAATTGGACAAGGCTTTGTTTGGATAGATGTAGATTTTAAATCAAGGGACTTGAGGAACAACACAACTGTTGCCACATATATTTGGTACTATATGTAAAACTGTGGTCCGTGGGTATGGGGAACTTTACATGCGTTCTGATCCATTGAGAAAATCAGACCTGTGATACAAAATAATTCCCGGCCAAACCCAAACCATTTATAGGCTGTTTTGCTTGAAAAATGAAATAGGCATAATGTCTCCTTATTTTCAGCTACTCTCTTCCTTAGTTTTTTGGGTTTAATGTTTGACTTTATTTTCAGCTACTATCTTCATTAGTTTTTTGGGTTTAATGTTTTGGCCCAGCAGGATAAGGCAGGGGAGCTCAAGTTTCGCCAGCCAATTAAACTCTTTTTTTTTACTGTAGGTTTACTCCTTTGAAGTGAATCGGAACTTTAGAGGCTAGTTCTCAAAATTTAGGGACTACACGGAGTTGTCTCTTTTACTAAACATGTCGCGAAAGAACAAGCATAAGAGACTAACCGCATTTTGACCGAGTACAGCACAAAGAATTCCATCTGACGCATTTGCACGGACTGCTCGGATCATGTATGTGGGATCTATGTACTTCAAATCAGCTGGAGTACCCAACTCATTAAAGTATCTCTTTATCTGCAAAGAAAAAGTAAATGATATCAGTACCGAAGTAGGTGGAGGGAAGGCAAGGAGATGTAAAGAAACAATCCAGAATTATGAAGAAAATTATTCAAGAAGTTCAAAATATCAGATGTCTTCTGAATCCATGAAAAGCAGGGGGTTGGGATTCATTTTTGGTATCACAAACTTGTTGGGCTGCGTTATCATTAACTAGAAATCTGTACTCCAAACACCAGCAAGCACCATTCATGAAGATTTTCCCTGTAATACCGCGTCAATGGAATTTTTTACTTGTTTTCTTCCTTGTCTTGTGTAAATAATTGCATACAGATTTGTGCTTCAAAAGACTAGGAAACAAATGGAAATGAGGTGAGATATTAAAGAGAAAAAAAGACAAGTGCAACTGAATGAATGTTCAAATCACTCATCGTCACCATACGTGTAATACCCCAACTCAATTTTTCTAAAACGAAAGTAAAGGAAACTATTGTATATTGGGCTTAGTGTGCCAATAAAAAAAAAGAGGCTGAATATTGGAAAAGGATTTATATGCATGAAATTCTCATACTTTGGATTGGAGTGAAATTGCTTGGGGTGGGCGTAAGAAAATGTAATTAGGCTACAATTTGATGAGTCAAAGGACACATGTTGGCTTCTCTCAAGTTCCTAAAGGATTGATATAGCTGTAGCTACCAACGGGTTGCCCATTTAACGTTAGAGAACAAGACAGAGATAAAAAAAAAGGAAAAAACAAGATTAAGTACTAGAGGCAAAGGTATTGAAGGACAAGTATCCATTGAAGGTTTAACGTGTTCTTTTTAGCTTAGTCACCAACTGGGATAAAAGAGAACAAAAAGAAGACAAGAGGGGGAGGATGGACAGAGAGACGCGTGAGTTAGCCGGGAGCTAGGAAGCGATGGACCGACCAATTAACGGCGAGATGGTGTCTGATCCAAATGAGGTTTCAGTATGCCATCCACGGTGGTGAGGCTTACATGTTTTACGGTGATGAATGACAAGCTAAAGAGATATGTATATGGAAAGTTTGTAAGTATGGAAGGAAGTGGGATTGGTTCTTGATTAGTTTTATGTTATTTTTGTGGTGCATGTGAATTCGGGTTGTTACAGTAAGAATAAAGAAGTTGGAAGCGCCATTCATGAGGATGTAAAAACAGACACAAAGGCGAAACCACTAACCTCTTGTTGTAAATATACACCAATATCTCCAAGGACAATATTTCCAGATGCATCGTTGGCTTTAGTTTCTTGGAGAAAATCCTGCAGCGAAGAACAATAACAGAAAGCCCCAGATCAAGAAGTTAGTGTCATATTGTGACATGAATCTTGCAATTTCAGAGCTCATAAGTTGAAAAACCCTTTTGATGGTTTAAATACCAATTGGTAATTGACTAAATCACATGTCCATCCCGTACAATTTTGAAGAAGTTGAGAAATACATGTCTAAATGATGGCAGCAAGCAAAATCCGGATTTTAAACCTATCAAGCATTCGTCCAGAAAAAACACACGTACACAAAAAAGAAAGAGGAGAGCATAGATTAAAACAACCAAAAATTCACATATAACTTTGGACATGTATGAATTTGGTGGTAAGACCGTAACTATAAGACAGCAAAACACAAATGCAAAACAAATGCGGGAGTGGGACAATGAAGTGGAAAGAATTCCTGAATCTTCAGAAACTAAAAGTAACGTAACAGGTACAAATACCCATGTTTTCAGAAGAAACATTCCGGGTGACTAGATGTCACGTTAGGGCCTGATATAAAGGCCGATGGCAGATCCCAGCAGAAGAAACGAGGAAAAGTGTTGAAGAACCCTGTCTCAGCTCGGGCACACTTCAAGAGCAAACAGAACTGAACCTTGTCGTGAAACCATGTGCTTCATGGCACAAGGATAGAAGTTCTAGGATGAGGGCCCCATTCTCTATAGATTTTCCTGCTTTACAGGCTTTTAGCATTTTCAGGCTAAGGAAATAAATGTAATCCAAAGTGGACAAAAGCATCATTTTATCACATGAGAATAATTTTATCAGGGTGATTTAACACCACATACAGTAAATTCTTATATACGCATCCTTAAGAATGTTTTTCAATTTACGTGGACGGCAACCACTCAAACTGGTATGAGTAGTGTAAAGTAGATCACATTGGAGAGAATAACGTAAGGAATTCTTAGATGCATAAAGATCATTTATGTTTAGCCTGGAAGCCTTAACAAAATGTAACTAACCTGCCCAGCTCCCTCTGCTACACAGACCACAGCTGATCCCTTTTTCCCTAGAATGTACTTCAGATGGTCCAGGACACCATGGGGTCCACGTAAATTGAAAGATACCTAAGGGTAATATAGACAGAGTAAAGACTAGGCTCGCATACATGAAATTGTATGAATGTCCTGTGGAAGTACCTCCGGGATGAGACATATATCAACTTGTCCACTAGCAAGGGAAGCATGCATGGCTATAAATCCACTACTACGACCCATCAACTTCACAATCCCAATACCCCGATAAGCACTATGAGCCTGTCAGAAGAATCAGAGACAATAAGATATCAAGAATCAACATTACTAAAGAGTTCTAGACTTCTGAGGGCAGAACTAATGGAGATTTTGAATTAGTAAATTAACTTCAAATGAACAATGGACTAGAGAGGAAGTAAGACTACAAGAAAATTTACCTCAATGTAAGCAGAATTTATTGCACGTTGTGCTTCTTCAACAGCAGTATCGAAACCAAAAGTTTTATCCATCAGCAAAATGTCATTGTCAATGGTTTTTGGTACACCAACAACAGCCACTGTCAGCCGTCTTTTACGGCACTAAACACCAAAGAGTGAAGAAATTAGACTCTGTAAAGAAACAGAAAACACAAGAGGTGAGTAAACCAAGTATTTCACATCTCGAAAGATAGTTACAGAAGCAGGAAGTGAAGAATGCAATAAGATGAACACACAAATTGATATATACTTGTCATTTACTTTTCTCAAAAACATGCTATCTTTCTTTATTGCTTTCCTTCTTCTTCTTTTTTCTTTTTCTGTAAGAGATGATAACTCACAAAGCTTTTTTGTTTTGTTCTTGATCGGCTATTCACAAAGCTTTCAATTGAGTAATAAAATGAACTTGAACGTAAGTGCTTAAGTGTGGTTCAAAAGCATGTCCACCCAATTATCTTTCGCAAAAGATAAATTACTCATGTGTCAAGAAGAAACAAAATGAGCTGGAATAAAACAGTTCTGAGGAAGGATAGTTCGCAAACTAGGATTTTTTGGGTGAACAACATTTAAGGTGGACGAGAGAACGTAACATAGAGCACCAACAGAGTAAAATGATACAGGCTTATAAACCTCATTGTGTATTGCATTGGCACCGGCATGGGTTCCATTTCCACCCAACACAAAAAGCATGTTGATTCCTCTTTCCTGACATCAGTTCGGGACATGCATGTATAAGAACAAGTAATAAGAATAGCCATTTACTAACAGTAGGGAAAACTAGTGAAAGATCTTCCATTAAAAAGATATCGATATAACACCTCCATGCTGTCCACGATGTCGCTGACACTGGGTCCTCCACGCGAGACTCCTAACAAGCTTCCACCAGAAAGATGGGCATTTTGAACCACATTCCTGGATAGCTGATAATAAAGGAGACAAATAAGCAGATATTAAAATTTCTGCACATAATTTTGAAAGGGAGAGACATTCATATCTTATCCGAAGTCTATTGGTGGCTTTGTGGAAGCATCATGGATATGTCCTACTACAGAAACACGATCTAACAAACCACCCACTCGTTGTCTACCATGGCAACCTTATAATTAATGGTTCTTTCAAAAGATAGTGCAATTATGTATCATCAGACCATATGTCAAGCCACCAAGTACTTTGGACAATGTGGTGGTGCAAAATCCCACCAAGTAAATTTTATGTAAGGAGAGCTAGGTTGAGGCCAAAAATACATGCGTTACTATGCCTACCAATAATTTTTTTAGAAGAAATGTGAAAAGCACAACTCAAGTGTGTACAAAAATTATTTTAAATCTGTTTAGGAAAGCTGTTCAAAGGATAGAAAGAAGAACTCACTGGCATTTCATGCAAGTCTTTGTCAGCAAATCCCGATAACCCGAAAGGAATACCCACAATCTGTTTCACACCGTATATTTCAAGGGTGATAACAATCTGCAGCAGTTACCAAAACAACAATTAATGGATGACAATCTGCAAGTAAAGTCAATAATAACATACTACAGTAAGGAGTACTTCAGATCTGAAGGCATCTATTACACTACTATAGTTGGACACATTAACTTTTCAAAATCAAAATTTGAGATAATGTTGTTTCTTCTACATGCAGAAAATCCATGCAGAAGTGAATCGTACAGAAAGTCCATAACCAAGAAATCATTGAGTGAAAGTTAAAGAAGGCCTTTTTTTAAAACCTTTTTTGTTCACGTAATTTTCATGCTTCCAGAGTAAGGTGTCTGGTTAATTGGCTATGATAATGCCCTTAAGAAAACCAAAGTTGATGTGGATAAAACTTATAAGAAAAAGAAAGATTTCTTATGGAATAATTACCTGTCTGATGACATCATTAAGACCAGGGCAAAGTCCACCACAAGTCACAATTGCTGCTTTCACTTCTTCGGGTTTGAAGTATATTTTCTCCCGAGGACCAGCTCGGTGAACCCTGGAAAGCTATCAAATTAGCAACACTGTATCCACCAAAGAGACTCTCATATTATGTCAAACATACCAAAGTACATATATAAACAAAAATAACAATGAGAGAAGATAAAATATCAATTTAATAATGAAATGTTTATGAATTTTTTCTCATTTTATACAAGTGATATTTTCTTCTTGTACTTTCAAAATAAAATGTGTGTGTGTGTGTGTGTGAGAGAGAGAGAGAGAGAGTCCCTGTCATTGACCGTTTGTACCCCTAGTCTACCACACTAAGTTTTAAAACTTGACATGTCCCTTCAAGTACATGAATGCAAATCAATACTTGAATGCAAATGGATAGGATGTCACTAAAGGCACATGTTCTACATTTTCGGCCTTTCACAAAAGCTATATTTGGCATGCATAAAAGAGAGACTAATTACTTCCGTTTCTCTTCACCAAACAAAGCCGAAAACCTACCAGATCCCTTAAAAATGCAGCCATCCTTGCCCTTCCAAATTCCCTCCCTTCCCCAAGCTCTCTGACCACCACTAACTCCCTCTCCCATCCCACCCTAACCTAGCACCCTGGATATTGATGCAATGACGCCCCACTATCCTCTGATATTGACAAGAATGAAAGATATGTTGCATTAACCAGAGGACGGAGATTGAAGAGTTCAATGTGGAGCATGGTTTTAGAAATGTGCCAAACTGTTATGTAACACTGCTACATACTGGTATCAGTAATTGAAAAAAAAACTGCCCCAATGGCCATCGATAACAGCACTTGGGGTACTAGTATGACTAGCATTGTCAAATCGGGATCCTCTCTCTGGTTTTTTCCCAACAAATGATCATTCCTATTTTACCTGATTCCTTGATTAATGACTTAGATCTGTTTAATCTAATGTTTGACTCCACAAATAATTTTTGAAATTCAATCTCTGTACTTGACAGATTGCTCAACCACTTTATGTTTGCTGATTGCTCAAAGACTTTATGTTTGCTCTATGTAAAAACGTGTCGTTACTCATGCTTTATGGTATTGTTCATATATAACAATAGACAAATTATCCATAGTTTCACTATTAAAAAAAAGGAAAATAATAAGTAACATTACCATTTTAGCCCTCCTTTTCTCTTTTAAATAAATTAGGATTTCAGAAAACATCCCATCAAGGGGCACAATTAGAAAGTTAACAAAAGTACCATGTAATCATTATGTCCCCTTAAATAGTTGGTTTCCCAATGAGGCCACAAAAAATGGGATGGAGGGAGTACATTGAACAAAAGGAAGAGTCTTCATAGCAACTCAAAAGGTATAGTAAATTATTTAGACGTAACTAAATACTAAACAAACCAACGAAAAAGTATTTAAATCAACACCAACAGGGATTTTGAAAGAAACATTAGTATTAAGAAGTTTTAAAAAACTTTTATGAGGAAAACATTAACGACTCCAATTATCACTACTGTTATGCTAGTTACGCTATCCCACAAAAGCGAGACCACCAAAGTTACCGAATGTAAAGCCGTGAGGTGGAGATTGATGATTGAATGATAGTACTGTATGATCTGATTCATTGTTCAATTAATCAGGTGTTTGTTGAGTTATGAATACATCTGGCCTTGATAAGGCTATCTTTAAGGTAACATGTAAGAACCAAAAAGTAAATGCACTTTAATTCCAGAATGTTCATTACCACACTATATTCAGTTCACTTGACATTTTCCTTCCAAATAGATGACAGCATGGAAACAATAGGGGTGAAGTCTAACAAAGTGTTGGGCCAGTCAGCAAGCTCCAAAAGGCTCATATTATTGAGTGGAATTTACTCTAACTTGATCCATAATGGATTCTAAAGTATCAGGTCTTGAAGGCTTCCTCTAATTGTTATGATATAAATGCAATTTGTATATGACACTTACCATTGTTCCACCCAAGTACAGTCAGGATCAATGCACTCAGCACCCGCAGATGTGGGAGAGGAAAACTTTATGACCTGAAATAAACATAATTAGAGCAAATAACATGGCAGATAGACAGGAAAAAAACCCAATATTAAGAAAATACAACTTTTATGAGCAATTCCATGTCTAATGTCTGATATGAAGAGTGAAAGGAAACAAATAAAGAGGAAAGTGTTACAACATGAAAACAGTTGAGGCCCAGAAGTGTCTCGAGTGACTTGACAACAGGCCAATGCGAAAATTAAGTTCCTACACGTTTCTTTCACCTTTAAAATCCCGAATACTAAAATCATCCACATTAACTATTCAGATGCAGACTGCTCGCAAAATATAAATTATGTCTAGTTGGACTACATCTAGACTCGAGTGGAAAACAAACATATTTGACTACCAAAGCGTATCCCAAATGACCATCTCTGCACCGTATCTTATCAAACAGTTGGTTTGGAATCAAATAAAGCAGTTGGTATAAATGACCATTGCTACACTACATGTCTAAACGAGCTGGAAAACACAAAGTGAATGATAACATGAGTCCAATGGCACACGGTTATCTATAGAAAATAAGCTAAAAGACTGTAGAGAAAGATTTTTAGTTTTAAGTGCAAACATACAACAATACTCTTCTTCTTCTTTTTTTTTTGGGTAAGTACAACAATAATACAATACTCATTTTGCATGCTATGTTCAGTTAGTTATTACCTACTTTGAGAACAATGTCACAGGATGTCGAGGGACAGAAGTCCACATACCTTCAAAAGTACCCTGTCATTGTTGTCAATGTATCCATTCCATGAGAACAATGTCACAGGATGTCAAGGGACAGAAGTCCACATACCTTCAAAAGTACCCTGTCATTGTTGTTAATGTATCCATGCCACTTCTCATCAGACGGATAACCATCTGCAAAATCTTCAGTAGGACTCCTGCAGACACAAATAATTTGATTTAATGGTCTCAGTCTCAGCGTTCTTGCTTATAATTTACAATCACACATTTCTGTAAGCTCTTCATATTTGGTGACAGCCCCTTGCACATTGATTTTTTGCTTCCCTATCTTACCCCTGGATATGAATTGGCACTAATTTCTCATTTATCTAACCCTGTCTACCATCTTGTTCAATAAATATAGTTTCTGAAATAATTTTTGAACCTTTTTCTACAGTTCTATAGTAGACATTAAACTCTGCAAAAAGTTCAATCAGTAAGAATTTCAAGAGTACCTCATACGGAGGCAAAAGGTGGACGGAATGGTAGCAGCGTCTTCAATAACGTCAGTGAGGTGAGGAATACTGAATCGAGACTCGAATTCCTTCTCGAACATGGCATTCCATTGAGGATCGCTGTAGTCAATCGCTGCTGCGCAGGCGGAGGGCGGCGGCCTCGTGTTCTCCGCATGCACGCGGATAATCCTCTTCCGATTTCTGTTCGAGTTAGGACGATAAGAAGGGAGTAACGGGGTGAGCGTTCGGATACCGGAGGAATGAGGAAGTCTCGCCGGCACGACGGAGATGATCGCCGGCGAGAGCGATTCCATCAAACGAGTGTCTCCGCTTTGTTCGACGGCGTGCGCTGTTCTGCAAAAAACGGGAATGTGGGAGAGAGAGAGAGAGAGAGAGAGAGAGAGAGAGAGAGAGAGAGAGAGAGTGAGAGCGCAATGGAGAAGAGAGGCAGAGCCGCAGAGAGAGGCAGAGAAGATGTTCTGATTTTAGATTCAGGCGATATATTTGGCCCGATTTGGTTAAATTGAAAAAATTAGTTTTTTGATTTTTTTATTGTTTTTATTGAATTTTTTCATTTATTAGTTTTGCGTTAAAATTTTATGGTTTTTGAATTTATCTCGACGAGATGAATCCAAAAAATATAAAATTATGGTCAAAAGTAATAAAAAAATTAATAAAGCCAAAAATAAACCTTTTTTTATTTTTCGTCTTTATTTACAAAACTTTAAATTTGGCTAACAATTTTATACTTTTTACATTTCTCTCGTCGAGACAAGTCAAAAAATCATAAAAAACAATCGAAAACTAACAAATGAAAAAAAATTGAATAAAAACAAAACAAAAAAATAAATAAACTATTTTTTTCAAATTAGCCAAATCAAGCCAA
The DNA here is from genome assembly GCA_022606695.1 of Vaccinium macrocarpon. Taxonomy (NCBI): domain Eukaryota; kingdom Viridiplantae; phylum Streptophyta; class Magnoliopsida; order Ericales; family Ericaceae; genus Vaccinium; species Vaccinium macrocarpon. Next base: position 1,867,513 of record CM040172.1, on the reverse strand, counting down.
ATTTGAGATTCTAACTTCAAACATTTACATATATTTTGACATTTGTAAAATTTTTATTTCGAAATCCTACACTGTATTTTGTATATACTTATGACTGTTCTGTATGTACTCTATTCCTATATCTTGCCCCAACGTCACATAATTAGGGGTGTTCCACTAACTTGTTTTTTGATTTTTTTGTTTTTTAGACTTTTAGTTGTAGTTTAAATCTACAACTTGTTCCACTAAAGTGTTTTTTGGTTTTTTAGTTGTAGTTTATTGTAAAGGGTTGTTGGTTTTTTGGGAGAGTTTCTTGTTAGTGGAACAAGGCCTAAAACTCCAAATCATTCACCGAATCACCTCTCATTTTTTTCTTTTTTCGGATCACACCATTTTCTGCCTTGATTATGAAGAATTGACTTTATAACTAATTGTGTGCAGAGCCAGCTTATAGTATAAGTCAATGAAGTCATCGCTTTGGGCCTCTTAAAAAAGGAGAAAAAAAAATAGGGGCCCCAAACACGTAAGTCTCATAGATATTGTAATGGTTCTTTATTTTGGAATTTGGATGACTACATATTTAAATTTGTTCGATGATAATTATTTTGTAATGGTTTTGTATGAAGGTATGCGTTGACAAATTTTATTATGCAAAATACATAGAGGGCATCATCTAATGAGTCTGTTTCAGACCTTCAAAACTAATGAGCCGACACTGATTGTGTACTCAGTGAAAACATGATAGTTTAGTTGCATACGTTGAGCGGGAGATTTTCAATACCATTATAAATGAGGCTATCATAAATCGATTTAAAATATGAAAATTGTCGAGGCCATTAAAAAATGAATGATACAGTATGTTCTTGTTGGAATCAGGGACGGATCCAGAAAACTTAATCAAATGGGGGCACCTTATTAATTGTAATTGAACAGTTTTTTGATTTTGCAAAATTAAAACATTTATTATGGATTATAATGCACACTTTTTATTTAAAAAATACAAAAAAAGAAGGGAGAAAATTAAAATTCAAGAAAAAAAATATTAGGGGAATTATTATTACCATTATACATTCATAATATATAATAAAACTATAGGATTGTTATACAGTGAATGTTGCTTGTTTAGTGGCAAAAGGGAAGGCATTGGTTTTTGAACCGGAAGTCTAGGGTTCAAACCTCAACAATACTCTTAATTGATGACCTTTTAAATTTTGTGTCGTAAAATGAAGAGCCATGAGTTGAACACACAACCTCAGGAATACAAGTAGAGTACCTTACCACCAGACAACATACAGATTATATTAGTAGATCAATACAAATAATATATATACAAAACTTATTTCCCAAAATTTTCTCTTTTTTTTTACACTAAAAAGTGGGGGTCACGCGGGGCACGTCCTGGATCCATCCCTAGTTGGAATTCCACTCTTTGCTTATACTCCTATATATACTCCCTCCATACTTAAAAACTGTCCACTACAAAAAGACGTGTAATTTTCCAGATCAAGAAATAAAATGTTTTCGAGTATAATTTTTAAAATATATTGACACCAAATTAAAGAATTAATTGTAGATCTCTTTTGTATGATACTTTATATTTTTGCCATTTAAATATGTTGTAGAATACTTGACTCCACTAATACTAAATCTTGCATCTACCTTTGGTTGGTCTACCAATTTTGCTTCCTTTTAATATTTTATTAAATTTGATCTCAAGTGTTTTACCTGGGACAGTTATTGACTTCAATTAATATAGTACTTTTAAGAATGTTTTTGTGGTCCCCACAAATGGAAAAGCCTGTGGTAGGTAGTAATCTCTGTTTGGCTACCTACCTTTGTTTGACTTAGAATTGGCTTTCTTGGGTAAAACAATCGGTTTTTAGTTTTTCTATTTTGTTTTTATTCAAAAAAAATTTACACATATTTTGGTTTTATTCAATAAAATATTTGGTTTAACCATAAATTTATACTTATTAGATTCGTCTCGTCGAGAGAAATTCAAAAATCAAAAAATCTTCATGCAAAATTAACGAATGCAAAAAAAAATTGAGTAAGGACAAATGAAAAAACTAAAAAATCAAAAACCGATTTTTTACCCAAAGAAGGCCATATGTTGCGTGTGATACATCTGGAAAGTTTTACTGGCTGTGTTTGGTTAGATGATTTAGTTTAGTTTTGATGATATCAGCCAGTATAATGAATGAAGAGAGATAGCGAGAGAAATGATTATTTCATAAAAATTAAAACTAAACAGAAAAAATGAACAAGGCCACTATATTTTCTCCTTTTTTTTTGTCCGTTAGGGTGTTTTTTGGTTTTCTTAAACCAAACAATAGTAGTATAAAGGACATGTCTACTTTTGGCTTTTGATTTTATTTTATGAGATTACGGGGCGTTTCACTAACAAAAATATTTATAAAAAAAATTAAAACAAGTCATTTTCTCGCAATATATCATATAAAAAATCGCGAAAATTAGTTTATTCTAAAAACACCTTTAGCGAACACTCTCTATGTCGTTTAATTAGAGCTTCTGCGCCAAAAATAAAAAAATAACTTCATGTTCAAGCTGAGGAGGGACTTTTGTCCGATAGAAATTATTTGTCCGATAAAAATTGTGTTTTCGTAAGTGTTTCTATTTAATGCTTTCGTAAGTGGCGAGGCAAGTCTGCCTGAAAACTCACCCCTCTAGTAGTAAGATAAAAAATGTCGGAAATGATAATACCAAAATCATTTTTTTTGTGTCAGAACTGTAATGCATAAAAGATGTTCCTTGCATTTAGTATAAGGTTTTTAAGCACTGTAATTTTGGCACAAACAAAAATAATTTTGGTATAAACAATAACGATTTTGGTATTAGCATCACCCTTATTTATTTTATTGACAACTTCAAAACACTGACGAAAGAAAAGATTTTAAGGTATTTAGGGTTGACCAAAAAAGCCTATGAAAGATCTTGCCAGAGTTGACGGACAGCCAATGCGCATGCTTCAATCTGATAGCTTTCGTCAGACAGCATGTTAAGGAGTCCTTCTATTGGTACCGACGGGTAGGTACCGATGGGGTACAGACGGCGTCGCCGACGCCGGTATGGGTTTCAAAAGGCCGATCTGAGCCGTTGATCGTTCTCAAAATCAAATTCCGAGTGGTCTAACGCGGGAATCGAGGCAATCGGACGACTGTATGAGCTCGATCCAAAATCACCCCATTTCATTCAAAAAATTTCAAATGAAATGGGGTGATTTTGGATTGAGCTCATACAGCCGTCCGATTGCCTCGATTCCCGCGATGGCCCACTCGGAATTTGATTCTGAGAACGATCAATCCGGATCGGGCCGCTTGGGGACCCACACCGCATCGGCGGCGCCGCCGTCACCCCATCGGCATCTACCCCCCGTCGGTCCCTTTAGATTTATCGCATGTTAAGACAGCAAAATCTTGTACGAATCGGCCTTAAAAAAAAATTGATAGCACCTAAAAAAATTGAACTTGATATAATAATTTAGAAGAGAATAAAACCTTGAATTCCAATCATCGTTAAGGTTAAATAAGGGATTTTTTTTGTTCGCATTCACAACGAGTCAATGAACCTAATTGGTACTCTCAATTTAAAATGGAAAATACCTCAGTTGGATCCATTTGAATACCATTGCTGGTGATCTAATATAGGAGTGCTAACTAGCCAAGATGAGCTTTGTAGAGTTTGAACTCAACTCATTTAGTAAATAAGACAGAAATCAAGCATGAGTTTGGCTCTTTCACAAATGAGTCAAGCATTTAACAAGTTGAGCGGGTAATTTACGTAGACAAGTCAAGCCTATATAAACAAGCCAAGTTTTTTTTTTTGAGGTTCCAGCCTTTACACTTTCTGGGGATTACTAAATGAGCCTAAAATTTGAATCTTGGTTACCGATTTAAAATGAAATGAAAAGGAAAATTTCGCGAAAGCAGCTTCGATTCGTTGCAACCTAATCTTACATGAACGGTTAATTAGGGTAAAAAAATAATCCCAAACGAAATCGGATGAAGATTTAATGACTGAAGGCTAACATAACAGACTCACAAGGGTTAATTGACCCATCCCGTGCATTGGTCCGCCATTTTTATGCTTATTGTCTTGCACGAAACATTTTTTTTATCAGACTCATACGAAAGGCCCTTAAAAAAATAAAAAACCGATATCTCACGTTATTTCTTGATGCCAACCCGGCCTAAAATGATTTAGTAAATATTTTTTAATTGACTTGTCCCAAATAAGACTTAACGAAAACTTTGCCTATGCTTAAAGTTGTAATTTGAAACGCTTAGAAGTTAGAATATGGCTAGTCTGCAGTCCACAGTTGACAATCCAAATGATCGTAATTGTCTAAAAGTGTTCTTAGAGCATCACTAATGGCACACTCAAATGTTGCCGCATCATCTTGAGTATTCATTTAATAGGTTTTTAAAGTTAGCAATATGAACTCTACAATATTTTATTTTTGTCCATAATCAAAAGAGGGGAAAATGTTGATAGTTTTGAGTATGCACGTTTGATTATTGGAAAAATGTTGATAATTTTGAGCATTCAAATGTCAAAATTTGAGTATTTATAAAAAAATGTTGGTAACTTTGAGTATTTATTCAAATGCCAGTGTGAACCCTTTTTTAGTGTCTAAATACCAAAATTTGAGTATTTTTCTTTTTGAGTATGCCATTGGGGATGCTCTTAGTGGTACAAATTTATTGATAATATCTTTGCCAAATCTAAACTATTTATGGAGAAGGGGAACTATTGTCCATTCACATTCACATTCACATTCAAATCAACATGTGGGGAAAAAATGCACCCAATGTGGATTGTGCTTTAAGGGCAACCCAAAACCCACAATTCCTTCCAAGTAAAGTAGTACAAAAATCATCAAGCATTGTCCCACTTCGAGTCCTATGTATTTTGCCTTAACTTCTCATTCCACATAGAGATATTTGGCGCCTAGATATAGATAACCTAACAGAAATAACTACTCTTAACGGTCGGTTCTCTCGCTAAACATTTCATCTTATGAGTTATGTCTTCTTCACTAGCAGGTCCCCAAACCAAGAGCCTCAATCACATACTAGCCTACTAGGGGCTTAAAAGGTTGATATGTGCCATAGAAACAAGACATCTCCAAGGCATAAGTAACAGATGGAGCATAAAGGCATCCACTCCTAAAACAAATTCACTAGGTTTTGTCCATTTGTACTTCGCACCGATCAATCGTATTCTTTGTACATGTTTCTCATCAAGATTTGATTTTTGAAGTACCATTGGCTTTTGCAGAAGGCACATCTATTCCAGAACATCAAGTCTGACAACAATGGATGTTCAATCAAGACGGTAATACTAAATTCTTTTTCCTTCTTCCTGATTTAGATTGGCAGTGCCATTCACCCAAGTACCCTATACATTCAGTGACATTTTAGCAATTTTGAACCACAGTGATGCTAGTTTAGATTGTAATAAAAGAAAGTTCTATTTGTAAAGCATTACTCTTCTTGAATATATAGTGATCGTATTGAAGCCTCACATCGTATAGTCATGTCTGTTGAGGAGTTGAAAATTCGAGGTGAGTTGGAGATGGATTTGGAGAGAGATTTAGAGGCAGAAATCAAGGATGGAATCTACCATCTTGCTCTTCGCTTGCACAGGCTCTACCAACACCAAAAGGAAAGGAACGAAAGAGAATTATCAGAGACCAGTCCCAAAAATCAGCAAGGCCTAACAAGGAGCAAAACAATTTCTGAGGTGAACATAAGCATTAGAATGGAAGGAGGAGCCACAGTTGAGATAAAAGAGAGAAAGAGAGAAGCTCGCGAACATGGCAAGTCACAGAGTTCATCAAGATCAGAAAACTCAAAAGGAATGATTGGTCCCAATGGAAAGAAGTTCGACTGGGCAAAGAGTCTTCGATCAGAAGCAAGCCCACATGTGATTAGGAAGAAAAGCTGATGGAACCCGTTTGGTTTGGTGTGATGATTTGGGTTTGATACGACGAAAAGAAAATGATGGTATTAATAGTTGTATTTGGGTGGTTTATGAGATGATTTTGGGTTCCTAGCATGGACGAAAAACTGTTGTAAATTTGTAATTATGGTATTTGAATGATAAATAAGCCCTATATAGAGGTTGGTTTGAAGGAAATGATGCGACTTTCCCTATTACCCTACAACTTGTTAGATCACAAATTTTTATTCCCCTAGCATTTGGGATAAAGCTTTGCAGAATGCTTCAAGTTGAATAGCAAATTTAGGGATCCTGACACAAATCAAGCACTTATGGTGAGTTTTAGCGATCACTAAATATCATTAGAACACTAAGCTAACAAATCTATTATTCCTAATTACTAGAGATAGCTACACTGCAGAATAGGCAGACTTCCAAGTAGCCAAAAGAGTGGTACGCAAAAAGTACAACCATGCAGACTAGAACAACATTCAAGAGTTCAACAACCTATTTGGTCTACCATTACAAAAATGATCCAGAATCCAACTCTAAAGTGTAAAATCAAGTAGTTTCATTGCTACACCATACCATAATTCCCTACAATTAGACATCCATTTTCCATCTATAATCCTCACGAGATGCTACAAGAGTAGTGTAAAAGTGATGTATAACAATTATGAGCATTATGGCACCACAAAAATGCGTACCGCTATCACACAGGTGAGTCGCCTGCTTGCAGAACATCCTGTAGGCACTTCACCGCGCTATCATAGTTCAGAAATCCCATGTACCAAAATTCGTGGTTATCCACGGATATAACCTGGATGTACTTTTCTGCAGGATTAGCTCTGCTTGACGAAGGATTGACCGCTTTAAGCTGGTGTAATGGGATGACTACCTAGCAAAATAAAAAAGCAAGCATAAGAGAAGTTAACAAGGAGTATCAAACTAGGGTCCTGTTTTTTACAGCCCACTTGGGCTGGCATTAAAGCAACAAAAAGTCCAAAAATAACATACTTCTAGATGCACATTTCGCATCGTCTTTATACATTTTCACATACTTCTATACACTTTTCACATAAACCAACACACTCTTTTGACCTTAATAACAATCTGTTTTTAGAATTTCTGCAAGGCACCTAAAAAAATGCAGTCAGAATATTCTTGAAAGTTGTAACCATGAAATTGAATCAAGCCGAACAGCATTATTTGGTTAAGTTTCATTAGTTCAATTATTCAGCCCTGTCTTCAATTTTTGTGAACAGTTGAAGCGATTACTTCGGGGCTTTCGATAAAACTTGATCTAAATCATGAATACCCATTAGAACAAGTAAAATGTGGAGGAATAAAATCATCAATGGCTACATTGACCAGCATCAGGAAAGTGTTGCTCCATCATCTAGAAGATTAAATGATTTTGTTTATTCTGCCCACATGCTTTCTATAGCTGTTGTATTCTAGATATCTTGTTCAGTCCCCTTCTTGTACTTTTACTTATTGTCCATATGGAAAAATCTTTCTGAATTGTCCTTGATAGTGAAAAAGATGGATTTAACCTAATTACATAATATTAAAAGTGGACTAACAAACATAAGCCACACGAAGAACCCAAGATAAAGATGAGATAAAAGCTCTACATTGCATTTTTGTATGTATGGCGTGTCCCGAGGCCATAATTTTTTGGGGTGTTTGTATCGATAAGGCTCATCTCATGTCTGTATACGCTTCATACATCAGAGCAGCAACTAAGGTCAGATACTCCAGGCATTGCATGTAACTATGCAAGAAACTATGGTCCATTAACCACAATTAAATTCCATAGATTCTCCCTAATAACCCTCTATTTCTACATTCAACTTCCAGCTTTAGATGAGCTATTTTTGTACGCTACAGGTCCCCATCCAGGCGTACCTTGTAATAGCTCCATTCAGTCTTGTCCTCAGTTTTATATGACAGCGGATTATCACTGCAAAATGCAAGCTTAGCTGTCGATACATATATAGTACCCATAACTGGACCAGCTGATGTGGACAAATAACAAGCATATGAATTTTGAAGTTGCTCCTCCGGAACAGTCTCAAAAGTTTGTCTGAAAATCTTCTCGTAACCACCTTCGGCTAGAATCTTTGTTCCTTGAGCAATTCTACCCACAGCAGCATCAGCAAAACTTGGGGCCGTTTTCACTGCATTGAAAAGACAAAAAAAAAAAAAAACGAAGACCAAAAAGATAATTTTGCTCATCTTATGTGCCAACAAAATCATGTCATGCATAATTTTACTCAAGTAAATAATTCCATAAGAAATCAAAGAAAAAGGAATTAGAGATTCAACACGAGTGTGCAGGGAATCCATCAGACCCCCAAGAAAAATAGAAATAGAAGAATCAAAATACAGCTATTTACCAACCCCCAAAAAAAAAAAAAAAAAAAAAAATACAGCAAGAGAAGAAGAAGTACAATGACCCTGAAAATATAGTATCAAATTGAGAAGCACATCAAAAATATATACAACTGTCTTCGTCAAAAGGCAATGTTATGAAAGGCATCTTTTTAGAAATCTATTTACAGTTAAGTACAACAATCATACCTTCCAAATTGCTAAATTTGAAAAGAACTAGATCAACTCATACTTCAAGGGAAAATGAGGTACCAATAAGGTGCCAATAAATTAAGAGCTCGTTTTGTTTAACCAGATATGAACATCCGGTTGAGTACATATCCAAGGGCACTACATATCCAATTGTTTGGATAAAATTACTAATTTACTACTGCCTGGATTAAATGCCCGATAAGATATACACTCCCATGGGGTGAGGGGTATTATTCCGCTCGCCAGTAGTCCAATGGGATTATATCCCTTCAGTGTTAAAAGTATTAGCTTTACCTATTTAGTACCGCACAAAATTATATAGACCCCTGAACAAAAGTCAGTACCAGAACATTTTAAGAAAATGCTTTAATGATTACTAATAAATAATTCAAAAGACCTGGACAGTTTCAATATAGGGGAGGACAAAGAGGACGTCAACAAAATATGCAGATTAATTTTTGACTAATTACTAAAACCACAAAGGAATGGGGTTTACAAGATTTGCCTAGTACTTTTACTAGTAAAAAACAATGCTTTGCTGGCTGTGCAGTGAAACCTATTTTGAGGATGTGGTAATAAGTGGGGAAAGGGACATGCAGATTGCAGTGTGAAGGACATAATCTCATTTCTCATATTTGCCACCAAATTGGCAAATTCCATTGAAATAAGTAGCAACGAAATCCAAACACCAGAAGAAATTAATCAGGAACCAAATAAAATGAATTGGAAAAACATACAGTGTTGCCAAGTATTTCCAGCAAGATCCTCAGCCTTCCTCGTTGCCTCTCCAACCTTCTTTCCCCATCTCCCAAGCACATCCCGTGCAGTACTTAGCGAATCTAATTTAAGTCCAATCGAACTATATTTGTCAATAATTTACGGAGAAATGATCCTCAATATCCCACCAAATTGATTTTAAAAAATTGGCATATTTCAAGCTTAAAGTCGTATCTCCTACACATCAGGTCCAACCCCAATAAAAAAATGTGAGTTTGTGCGTTAGGTAGTTGACAACCATTACACAAAAGACCTCATTAAATCCTAATGACATGAATTCGATTATGAAAATTAAATGAAAACCAGATTCATATAGCCGACCCAGCCCTTATTGATTGACATTTAAGTCTTTGTTTAGTTTGGTTTGGATCAAATACATAGAGACATAATTATCGCTGAGATTAATTCAACATATACACCATTAAAGCCAATACACAATCAAACGACTCTTGCATCAAAATCTCTAGGTTTTTTTGTTTTATTATTATTATTATTATTATTATTATTATTATTATTATTATTATTATTATTTATTTTTATGCCAAGATAGAGTTCCAGATTTCAAGCCATCGATAGAGAGCAAGAACGTAAGATCATGGAACTAAACTAGAGAATGCAGATATTGTAGATACAAACTCAGATATGTTTAACATGCATATAAGAATAAGCAAACGATGAACTCACCCTTAAAGGAGGCTGAGTAAGAGGAGGGCGCAGGAGAAGGAGAAACGTAAGGATTCGATCCAGAAGCATCAGCAAATGTCGACTCCATCACCAATTCCTGACTCCAACTCACCGATTTCTTCGACCGAGTTTCGTTCGACGCCGATTTCTCGCTATCATCACTCCCATTTTCGTGACCATTATTTGTAATGTTATGATCCGTCTGTTGTATTAGGGTTTCTAATTTCTCTGGCTCGTCCTTGGCTCGGTTAGAATCTGTACCGCCCTCAACATTCGGATCCGGGTCAGGGTTCGGTTCCTGAACCGATATCTGATCTGCTTCCTGCTTCTTCGCGTCGCCGCTGGGGTGCTCCATCATTTCAAGTACGACCCGGATCTCAACGATTTGGTTAAGAGAGAGGAGAGCGACGGAGAGAAGAAAATGATTGGCTTTGCTGCGAGAAGAGTCTGGCGGCGCGTGGAGTGGTGCGTGAGATTTCTGCCCCCAGCTTATATGTCAACCAGCTTATACACCCGATCACATGACTCTCACATACACACATGCGTTGGGCTCCACTAAAAAGTAGTACGTGATAGTAGCATTTTTTGTATGTGAATGGTACTGATGCACAATATGCACACCAAATAAAATGGTGGCTACTTTACGCGGTAGAGTTCTGTAGAGCTCTTAGATATTTGGTACCGTATCTCGGAAATGAATTTCATTCTCTCTCTCTCAATGTAATTTATTAAGAATGACAAAAGAAAAAATACTCACCAAAATGATGTGCGGACGAGGAGCATAAACATAATGTGTTAGTCTGGAAATTGATATCCATTTTGTGAATATTAATATATACTTCTAGGTATATTAATATACATTTTCCAATTATTGTAACTCCTGACATTTCTGATAATTTAACTGACCTTCCCTGTTTTACTTGAAATAGTACAAGCGTTCCTTGTGATTCACTTTTCCATTTTGTTTCCCTGATTGACTAACGGTTTAACAAAAAAAAAAAATCTATCTATACCTATTTTACGCCATTGATACACCTTTTTTAGAAAAAAAAAAAAAAACTCAATTAGCCATTTAAAATTACTTATGAATCTAAATATTTTCTAGTAGTTTATTTAAAAATTTAATAACCAAACAAATAATTTTGTAGAAGAAAGTAACTGTTGTACTAGATTTTTTTTAAAAAAAATTCATCGTTTGTCAAAATTGGTTACCTTTCTATCCTTCTAAACAAGAGGAACTAGAAATGTCTATAAGATAAAATACATATGAATCCAATTTTTTAAAATTATCTTTGAAAACAAAGAAAGATTTAAAAATGATATTTTGAATCATTTCACTCGTGTTTGAGCTGACTTGAAGATATAACATCTTTTACAGAACCATTTTTGTATTGTTTTGCCGTTTATTAATTTTAGGGTAAAATTAATTTTTTGATTCATATCAAGTATCAACTACAAAATTTCAAAGAGAAATCTTTCACATGAATCACATCCTTTTTAAAAGTTAACATGAGACAAAACAACCCAAAACGTACCAGGCTTTTTTTTATTTTCTTTTTGTAATTTTAAACTTTGTACAACTTTGATCTACATTTCTTTATTTTTAAAAAAAATTATAGAAAGGAAAAAAATGCTAAGATAAAATAAATTCAACATTTTTTCCCTTTTTCCAAACCAAACCAAGCTCCCAAGTATTGGAGGATCTGCGGGCAAAGGAAAACAAACACTGAAACCGGACTGATCATGTTGATAACCACTCGTGAGTCACTTTCCACAATCACTGCACTCAATCCTAGCTGAAGGCCCAATTGAACACACCTTCAAACTGCCATAGCCTCTGTAATTTCGGAACTGGCATACCACGGCAAGCCCCCAGTTGTAGCGGTTCCATCACACTCTCTGAAGACTACCAGACTCTTTCCACGCACCGAGAAGGAAGTGCTATCTAGTTACATCTTATATACCTACATATCAGCATTGAAATGCATATACCTACATATCAGCATTGAAATGCCTACTCATGCTTACAAGTTCCACATATTTGTGTACCATATACAATTGCATTTCAACAAAGATCCTCTCGTACACCAAAATAGAGCAATGTTTTACATTCCCTGATATCAGCGTAACTTTTCATCTCCTCCCGTATTTCTCCACAACATTCTTCTTTCTTCTTTTAATTCTGTGAATAAAAAGAAGCTAAAGGCAAAAAAAAATGCCCAGGTACAGCCCAAGGAAAATGAGATACAATCAAAGACTTGGCGTACTATGGTGCTAACTTTGAGAGCCAATATAGGAGGGAGGGGGAGAGCTGTGCTTACATTAAACTAGTATTCGTTAATCGAAACTTTATGACAATTAGTTGTACTTGCACGTGAGCTTCTGCAAAATGAAACCTACCATATATATTTGCAGATAGCTTAAAATTTCAATGATTTAGATTACCAGGTCACAAAATATCACAAGAACCAAATTTATAGCATTAGAATCTAAGCAGAGTTCCTATCCTCCCTGCAATTGCAACTTCCCAATCTTGTCAATGAAGCTAAGCATGATTTCCTCGGCTTTCTCATCTGTACAAATGCAAACGAAAATTCAAATGGATTGTTTGAGAAATCTAAAGATTCACATGCACTATCTACGTGGATTGAAAGGCAATGGAAAAGCTTTATACTACCTCTGCATTAACAAAAAGACCCAAATCGGTTGGTGGAGTGTGAGCATGGCAGCAAGATGGTTTTTTTTTTCTTCCCAAACTCACAAGTTCGACTTTCACCACCAACAAAAATCTTTGGGGCCACTGAAAGTTTTTGTCCAGTCATTAACTTTAGGACTCCAATGTTAGTTAATGTGTGTATAAACTGGCCTGAACATCCTATTACCAAAAAAAAGTTTAACAGAAGAACCATTAGCCTGCGAGCTAATTGGGGCAACCAACAAGCCAGTTTTGCCAGCAGATGGGACTTTGGAGAAGTCTTTTGTTTGAACAGAGATTGAAAATTTTAAATCCACCAAAGTTCTAATAGCAAAGAAGCACTGGCAATGGACTGCTTTCCTATTCTTGCCTACGTGGGCTTCAAAAAAGTAGGGTTGGTACAACGGTAAGGTGGTTCCATTAAGATTCGGACATCATACTTTCAAACAAGAAAATAGCCTCTCTGCAAGCAGTGCAATCTGGTTAGAGCCTAGTGTAATGAGTTGCGATATTTCCATAGTTTTTGCTCTTACAATTAAGAAATCTCTTTCGTCCAAGAAAACATAAAAACATCTCAAAGAAAGACTAGCATAATACTAACCAAGTCTTGGCACTACGTGTCCATTGGGGTGATAAATTACAAAGCGGTACTGAAATGATTCCAATAATGCAATCCCAGGTTCCTTCAAGTAGTCTTTCTCACCTGCACCCCAGTTGTTGTAATATGAGTATATCCATCATGTCTCTTGGAATATAAGCTTTCCTAGCCAAATTTCTACAATGATGAAATTTCTTTCATCATGATATTCCAAGATTTCTACCATTGTGCTACAATTGCTCTCTTCAACCTATTAAGTATGGATGTCCACAAAAGATGCTCTTTCACCTCATAAATCTATTTATTCTCATTACCAGCTAATTAAACAAACTAATTAAATGATCGTAATAATTATAAAACTTCAACTTGATGAAAAAATCTATCCAAGATGTTAAGACTCATCACTTTAAAGAGAAGGGTAAAAACGAAACCATATTAATTTTTCCATTTGAATAGTTGAAGAGGATGAACAATGTAGGACTTGGACATCAAGAAGTGTACAAATAGATATCCAATTTGGGAGTTAGGATTGAGGGAGTAGGAAAAAGACTTTCATAGTGCAGAATATACGAAGATGTGATGAGAAGTACCAATAATATGAAGGGATGGCAATTTGATTGGGGAGGAATACGCATCAGCAGCTTGTTTGGGTAACCCAAATTCGAATCCCCCAAACATAGCCCCTGATATTATTATCACAAACTTTATCATTGGAACCCTTGTTAGAGCCGTTCCCTCTGATTGCATTCCAGGAAATGCCGCTGACAAAAGTGCTCCCTATATTTCATCAAATCAGCGTTACACAATAACAATCAGAGAAGAAAGAGTAATGCTACAGAAACAGATGGATGGACATCATATGGCTGAAATCGGCATCTGGGTCCCACATGATGCCCGCGGTGTCAGCAAATATTGGGCGGTTTCAAATACAACTGTGTCTGGATCAGTGTCCCTCCAACTGTGCCCATAGCATTTTTGTTCATCCATCAGGAAAAAGAAAGAACTGGAATTCAGAGCACACATCCAAAATAGGTCAAAACCCACCTGGGAAAAACCCAGCAAACCATCAAAAGGTCCATGCTTTATCATATAATCTTCTAGGTAAGCAAGACATTCATCAAAATTGTAGTACTCTGTAAAACCCTACAAAAAGCCACAGCCTTCAGGAACCAAATTAGAGCCTGTTTGGCCGACCCAGTAATTCATTTTGGATTTTGACTGTTTAGGAGCTGATAATGGAATGGATTCTATCAAATTGTATTACAACAAATTAACGGGAAAATACAGAATTCAAAACTCACTTGGAGCTTTTTGGATTTCAATTACTATAATTTAACTCACAAAACTGCGAGTGGGTGGTAGCCAAGTTAGTAGGCACCATATACCCCATGCAGGCAAACCAACCGAACCGAACCGATTTCATACTGATCCACTAACCACTCAAAAATCGTTAATTTGCGATCCACAGTCCAAAATTTACAAATAATCAGCTCCCAAACAACCCTTAGATACCCCAAGCACAGTTGATGATGGAATTTTACACGATCGATGGAGGCTAAAAAAAAAATGATAAAGGAGAATTGATAAGAAAAGCGAAACAATTGACCTGGCAAGACTGGAACCACTCGTAGTAGGGAGGATCGAAAAGGCTTTCGACACCAGATCTACCGCGCGCCGGAAAAGGCGCGTCGACGAAGACGAGGTCCAGTTTTCGTAGCACGGAATCAGGCCACCGTTCGATCTGTTTCCTGAGGATTTCAGCACTCGTTCTGAATCCATGGAGGCAGAGGACTCTGGGTTTCCTCTGGACTTGGATTTCCATCTCGATTTTTTGGGTTTGGCTTAGATTGTTTTGGAAATTGTGGGAGACTGTTGTTTGGTAATGAATTGATTGAAGTGGGAAGATTTTATCGAAAAATGCCATGGATCATCGCCCAAGTACCTGACTCAAGTAGGTGGAATCCACGCGGTTCAGATCAATGCGCTCCATAAAACTGGTGGAAAGACAAAAATGATACAAGCACACTTCGGACACGAATGTATTCAAAATTATCCACAGAGTGAGATGTTACAGATTTATGGATTTTTCCTTTTAGTTTTACGGTATACTCCTATTAATTTTTACTTTTATCTCATGCATCTCTAAGAATTAGGCCCTTCTTAGATGGGGTAAAGCCTCCCTTCAAAAATTATCAAGGGTGAAAAGAGTGGTCCTATGCGTTTGCCTTGGTTTGACAACCCAAAAATCCTCCCCTCTTAGTTTTCACCTCTTCTACATTTTCACCCCTTTAGGGGCTTTCTCCCGGATAAAATTTGAGCACCCTTGACCATAACCAAAAATTATCCCCCTGTAGAGGGGCGTGATTTTGATGATTTTATCCCTACTTATCCCCTTACCAACCTCCACCCGACTCTACACAAAAGAATCCCAAAACAAATACAAAAAAAGAAAACACAGATCTGATACAAGAGGGTAAAAACATAAATTATCTAAATACATACTTCTAAATCCGTTTGAAAAAAGGAAAAAAAAAAACTGGTACCAGATTTCACCGAAAATCCAAGGTGCTCCAATGGTGGTTTTTGTTAGGATGGATTGGAAGGTCTCATTGAGTAGAACAACATTTCTTCTTGGCTCTTAGATCAAATCCCACGTTATAGCCTTCAATTTTAGGTTTGAAGATGAGGTTGGGCATGGAGTTGGGGAAGAGAGAGAGAGAGAGAGAGAGAGACTGTGAACAGACAAAAAAGAAAAAAAGACGAAGAAGAAGAGAGAATGGGTACACTGACACATTTGTTGGGTAATAATAGGTGAAAAATAACACTATACCCCCTCAACTAATTAGTAATACCTCCATCAATTTAAATTTAAAATAAAATTATTACAAAAAAATAAATTTCAATTTAATAAATTTATATAGCTGCAGATTGTCCAAAATTAATTAAATAGATTAAGTTTTGTAATTATATAATTAATTTAATGC
The DNA here is from genome assembly GCA_022606695.1 of Vaccinium macrocarpon. Classification (NCBI taxonomy): domain Eukaryota; kingdom Viridiplantae; phylum Streptophyta; class Magnoliopsida; order Ericales; family Ericaceae; genus Vaccinium; species Vaccinium macrocarpon. Next base: position 1,851,243 of record CM040172.1, on the reverse strand, counting down.
ATAATCAAATTTAATACACCACAATGGCAAAACAGTTGTTTGACAGTTTTTCCCATCATCTACCCCCTCTTATTTATAAAACATCCAAACCGAGTCAAAAGTTATCCCCTATTTAATCCATCATCCAAACTATCTACTTTTTTTTCTCCTTCCATAAACATCACATCAATGTGGGTCAATCCTCCAAAAATAATATCCCCTCTTATTTTATCCTCCCCCTATAACTTATCCCCTGAAACTTTAGCACCATCCAATCGGCCCCATACAGATAATAGTTAGAAAAAAATTACGTAAGACAACTAAAAGACTGTCTATCTATTTCATCTATAGTGAATTTTTTCAACTTTGTGATTTATACATTTTTACACTTTTTCTAGCTATCTCGTGGAGACAAACAAATTCAAAATTTTGACTTGAAGTAGTACAAAACAGAGAAAACAAGAAAAATGATAAAATGACACATAAATTAAGGCCCTATTGGATAACACTCTCTCGTTTCACATCTCTATTTTGCGTCTATAGCATTGCTAGTGGAAAATACACATTGACAACCTAATAATTTTCCTCAACGTCGGACTTGGTTGAGGGGAAATATTATTTTTGAGATGTGTCGGATAAATAAAATACATTGTTGTGAGAACTTATCTAAAGTTGTTGATAAATATATATTTTTTGTTTGAATTTGCAAAAAATAAATGGAAAATAAAATAATATAAACTGATAATATATATACACACACATATACAAGGAGGAGTAGAGAGAAAGAAAAATAAAAAAGGATTAAAAAATGGGTATGGCGTGAATAGTGACCGAATAGAAAGGATGATGCAGAATAATTAGAGGCCTAATTCTATGATCAATTGGACTGGTCAAAGCATAAGAAGTCCAAACAACTTCTAAATGAAAATTATCACTTTTGGCAATTTATCGACGACCCCGGAATAAGCCCAAACTTGGTGGGCTGAATCAGAATCGCACTACGATTAATACTCACCACCCTAATTGTGACTGATGGTGGATTTCTCCCAAATTCATTCGTTTAGGCCTTTAATCTAGTAATTTTTCTATTTTAGGTAATAATTAGATTACGAATTTCTTATTTTTATTTTTAGTTTTCAATTTTGGAAGTTTCCCCAATTTTCGGCATACTTTATTTTTTGGTAAGTTTTTGCTAGGGTTTTCTAATTTTTCCTATAAAAGGGCATGTAACCTGTAAAGACTCGTATGAAAAAAATCACATCTTGGAGAAGTTTTGATTTAGCCAATAAAAAGTCACGATAATTGTTCCTTGGATTTTTATAATCACAAGGTATAATCGGAAATTATTTTTTAGTAAAGCAAAGTCATCTTTCACCCATTTTCTTCGGAGAAAAATGTGTCATTTTTCGGTTTTATATTAAAAGTGTGGGGATAAGATTTTGATGTGATTATAATTTCAAAATTTTAGAAATGTCATTGTTTCCAAATGGGGGTACTTCCTTATTTTCGTAAATAAATTATACTAAAGACAAGTCTTTATTTAAGTTTGGCTTATAAAAATAAGTGGTGGGGTCACATATTATATATACAAGTGACATTTGGGTGTGAGGTGTAATTAGGTGATTATATTAGAAATGTATGGGGGTAAGTTTGATAAAATCAAAACATAACTCTCTCCTTTCCCTTCCCATCCGACTGGCCCCTATCTCTCTCCTCTCTCTCTCTCTCCTCCATTTTTGCTCCCACCAAGCTCAAATCCCACCCTTCTCACTCAACCACTTCAAGAACCAAGGTCATTTTCAAGTTCTACGCGCTATGGGGAGCTCGGGTCACCTTGGATTCGCATCGAGAGCTCTAAATTCAGGTATTGAATGTTTCTACACCTTATGTTTCACTTCTCCACCATTTTCAAGCAAAACATTGAGGTAGGGGAGCAATTTCTACTCTCTACTTTTTATGCTTATAATTTGTTACATATAGTTGGTTCTAGACCTCAATTTCCTTTAATTCCATGGTTTTTTTCAAATTGTGTGGGTTTTTCCACTTTGGTTCTTTGATCTATGAAATTAGTTGTTGTTTGGTGAAATTGGGAGTGAAATTGACCTCCCTCCATGTTTAATTGTTACCTATCATTTGCAATTTGAGTTTAAACTATCTCATTTGTGATTGGATAGAAATTCCACACCTTAGAGGTGAAAATCTGTATTGTTACTGTTCATATGTTTCTGCCTCTGTAATTTCCATCCACTGCCCCTATTTTTGGGGTGGTCTTCGATCACCCTTTGATGTTCGTTTTGTCCCCGATCGCTTATTCCTTCATAAAATTGACTTTTGACATCACTTTCAACCATCTTTTGACTCGAGAACTATGGTTTTACAAATAAATATGTCATCTTACCTCACATGAACGTTTGTTGCCTTTTTAGAAAGCGTGTGTGAGTGTGAGTGTGAGTGTGTGCGTAGCACATTTTATCGAAAGGTGAGAAGTGGTGAAATGAACTTGGAGAAAATAAATTTTGAATGGAATATTGAGAAATTAGATGTTTAAAACCGATGTCGTCATTTGAAGAATTTTGTTTTATAAAAGCATGTGGAGCTTATGGAATTCGGCAGGGGCACGCGGGGCCCACAAATCCAACAAAGGCACACGGAGCCTATGAAATTCGGTAGAGGGATTAAATCCCTAGTATTAATGAAATGACGACTTTCTTCAATGAAAGAGTTGAGCAATGAGATTTTTTAACTATCAATTGTGTTTTGTCGAAACTTGATATGTAAACTTGATTTTAGACTTGTGTGATCAACTTGGATAGTTGGGTGTAATGAAAATGGATGTGTGGGTGGTGTTTGGGTTCTTAGGAAATATTTTGAACATATGGTATGTTGGTGGATACTTGACAACCATTTGGGTACTTTGGCGCCTCTAAATTCTTTCCCTAATAATTTGGTTATTGTTACTCACATTGGTTTATCCATTTGACATATCATGGTTTCATGTGCATATATCACATTCATACACCTGGCGTTAGTAGAATAGTTCTCCTACTAGCGTGTGTGCTCACCCTACCCCTTTTCAGGTACCTAGCTTTGATCATGCATGGTTTGAAGTGCATGACTTGGATGATGAGCATACATGACATAGAGTTATTTTATTCATCTTCTATGCATTAAATTTTATTTTGGGGAATGATAATGTAACTCTAATATTTTCACTATCTTTTTGACGTTGAACTTGTAATAACTTATGAGTTATTATTGATTTCACCTTTGAGGCAAAGGTGCCCGAACATTTGATAACCAATGGGCTAAGGATGTACTTTATTTTATGAAAACCTTTTAGGATGGATTTATGGAAATCTCATCATTTGACTTATGTATTGTTGAAATTCCTTTATTTATGTTTTGTAAAAATAGGGGCATGACAACTTGGTATCAAAGCTATTGGTTCAAAAACGTAGAGACCGTGGAGAGACTTAAAGTCTCAGGGCAAACGTTGCATAATTTTCTCGTGAAAATCATATTTTCTCATTCATTGTGTGTTTGTGTGTGCATAGCATTCATTCATCTACGTGACATTGCATTTATGTTCATGTAAAGTGGCGTAGTGTTGTTAACCTTTATTGGAGGGAATCAGAGAGTCGGACTTCATTGTAGTTGTTGTGGCTACACTTGTTGCTATTGTCGTCATTTTTGTTCGTAGCTTAATTACCTTTTTGTAGTAAGATGCCTTTTAAACGTGATGTTAGACGGAGTGAAACTGGAAACTAAGGTGGTTGTGTTCGTGCATAGTGGTTATGCTGATGTATGAAAGTTGATGTCTGTAAATATGTAATAAAGATATCTGAGTACTAGTTTGACTTGTGAGTCAGGTGCTTTAAGAGTCTTCCTTAGTTGAATTATATCGATTGCGTGATTCTATATTTATTATAGTGATTGTTAAGTGTTCTATATGAGTGTGTGGTGGAATTTCGAGGGTTCTATGACATGGTCCATAGACTAACTAGAAATCTAATTGGAAAACACGTCTGATCAACGTGATTTCTGATCAGAGTTCTAATGGGTCCATTAGATCATGAGATAGTTCCTGCAAATGAAACTCTTTATGTACTAAATGTGATGTATGTGTAAATGTTACATGCCTATAAGATGTTTGATAAAATGCCAAGGGGAAAATTTATACACATTTCTTGGAAATTATACACCGCATTTAAAGGACTGAACTTATGTTTGCTTTCTGACTTCTTGACATGTTACGCTTGATGGTAGATTTACTAGATTGTACGTACTTATTGAGATTTTGGATAAATCCATTTTTGGTCTGGGGACTTAGATTATGAGTTAGTACAGTTGATTTATTAATTTTGAGTTGGATTATTGTGTGCATGTTGGTGGCCCATAGGAATTATAATTGGTTAAACTCTTGAAACCTGTGTAGGTTAGGTGTCCTTAAACCTTAAGATTAGTAGCCCAAGATATAGATTGTGAGTTCTTGAATGCATCTTAGGATAGTTATTCTTATCGGTTTACATCTTCTTTGGTTATTTGGGATAAGCGTAAGTTTTGTTTGATGACTTATCGTATTGAACTGTTTGGGTTGTTTGTGTTTTGATTTTGGCTTGATATCTGAGAAGTAAAAGCTACTTGGTATTCTCATAGAGTTCTCCTTCGAGATTGTTTCAAAAGTGACGAAAATGTATATTCATGTATTGTACATTTTGCTTACGATTTCTTGTCTTCGCATTTAGCATGTTTCCTTTTTGGTTTCAACTCACTCTGTATAACCTAACCTTTTTTTTCCTTCTTTTGGAAATGAGAGGAAATTTAGTGTTTGAGAAACATACACCATACTTTTGGGATTCAACGTCACATATATTTGCATTTTTATATATATATAGCAATTCAAAGATATTATATTTATGAGATTTTGGGTTGATTAAGGAAATTGAAAACTTTTTCAAATAGTGTAACTTATTTCAAAATATATGTACATATATCGAGCTCTCTTCTTTTGATCGAGATACGTGTATGAAGGAATTGAATTTCACTTTCGAGGATATATTCTTTTATAAAATGTGAATATTTCAAACTATTAATGTCTAGAGCAAACACTTATCTTGAGGGAGTTTAAGTACATAGGAAAGGTTTTTTGAGAAGTTCATTGTTATTGAGGTGGAACAAGTTCTTAATTCATTTAATTTTCATCCTTTGTTACAACTAGAACCTCATTGGTCGCTTGTAAAATGCCTGGGGTTTGCTATTAGGTTGGTTATTGAGAAAATTCTTTAAACCAACATTTCCTTTCAAGATGTTGCAAGATTTTATCCTGTACGGAGTCTAATAAGCTATCTAGTATTTGGATTGGACCTTGATATGAAGATACATTATTTTTGAAATTTAAGTTGAAGATATATTTGTAACACTCACGTGCTCAGATCGTGTGATTGTACTTATGTGCAAGTGAACAATGTGCAAGTCAACTATGAATAATATGTGTAAGTGGACAAAATGCTTAAGTGAAATAAATTGCTTGGATGTTGTGTATTTTCCAAAATTAGATAACATGTTGGGTGGGTTTTGCACTATAAACCTAAAGATTTTTCCTTTCCCTTGGTCTAGATTGTTCTTGTCTTAATTTGATGTCTAAATCTTCTTTTCATGGAAAGCATTCTGGGTCCTTTTACCAAGTATTGGTTGTGCTTACTGCATTTCCATGATGAGACTATTTTGTGCTAATTAGATCCATGATATTTCCACTACAATTATTCATTGTTAGTTGTTGGCATTTGCCTCCTTTACTCTAGTAGAACTACTGTTTCTTGATAACTGTCGTGGGACAGTTTTTGCTTCTTTCTCACTGGTGTTAGGCTGTCGGGGTTTAGTGCTAGTAATTGTGATTTTGTTTAAGTTCTAGTATGGTTGATGGTGTTTATTGGAGTTAGGATTTATGGAGTCAAATTCGAGGTGTCAATTTATTGGTGCTTCATGTGCATTTTGAAATTTCTGCTACATTCGTGTGTGTCAAAATCCGATATGGTTTCTTGTTATTAAGGCACATTACTTGTTCTATGTTATTCAAATGCAACTTATTCGAAGCCTAACCCATCTGTGATTTTGGCCTTGTATGTTTTGCTTGCTTGACTTGGTTGCATTGTGTTGATCTCTTATCAATTCAAATATTGTTTGTACCTAGTACTTGTCTTCTATATTGAAAATTCTCTTTTGACAAAAAAAAAATCATATTTCCTTGAATTGTGAAGTTTATAGCTATTCTGATCCTTTGGATCTTTAAAAAAAAACAAATATATTGAGTTCATCTTTTAGCCTCCTTGAGCTTTGTGTGGTTCATTCTATACGTTGTTGACATTGATATCTCTCTTGTACTCTTGAGTCGTGTCTGAGTTTTGAGCTTGGATGTTTGATTTGAAGTGCGTTCGGCCGGCGCAACTTCAAGTTCAATATCAAGCTTAATTCTCACTTCCACTATTTCCTTAGTATATCTGAAAGGAACACATGAATTCTTGTTATTTTCCTTATGTGAGTCAATATCTAGCGTAGTGTCTGCTTTGGGGTTTTCTTGATTTTCATGCGCAAAATTTAAGAAGTTGACATTTGAGATTAATTGTGTGTTTGATCTACTTGGATTGGTTTGAAAATTAATACTGCTTGAGTGTGTATGTCAGGATAATGATAGACTTGCACTAGGAGTATTTGAATGAGTATTATTACCTTTCGCAAATCAAAATAAAAACTTCTTTTATCGTTTTATGCTTAAGTTTGTAAAGATTGTGATGTGTTTTGTGCATTAGTGGCTAATCGAAACCTTTGATAAATTTTTAAGTGGAACATTTGTATCTATTTATATTATTTTAGTTTCACTCACATTGCATAGCAAAGAGAAAAATGAGGTGTTTCTATTCTTGAATTTTAGGGGAAAAGGTTGTTGTTGTTTTAGCTTGATTCATGAAAAAGATTATTTTCTCAAAGTTTCAACCACAATCAGACTTGTGTCTTGGTTTTATGGATATTTTTTTTTACACTACAACTCGAGGGAAAATGAAATGTTATTTCATTTCACCTACTTGAGCTTTAGGCTTGCCTAAACTTAGGACTTGGGTATGGTTGACTTTAAGATGTTATGTTGCATTGATTCGTCGTTGGTGTGAAAGTTCGTTAGGTTATATGCCTTAGGTTTGTACTCACATATATGAACTTACATACGTGGTTAATTTACTTGGATTGCACTTTGTTGAAAGGAACTTTAGAAAGTATACCTGCCATTATGAATATATTTTACTCATCTGTGTTTTTTTTGTTTTTTTATTTTTTTTACGAGTAGAATGGGACTATGACATGTTGATTATGTCGAATAATTTTATATACCTATCTAGTGCATCATGAAATGCTTAACTATAAATAACTGTTATTATGGAAAGATGTGTTTTGTTCTATTAACGGCTACCATCATGGAACTTATTTTGTGGAAATTCGATTTAAAGTATATCTGGATTGAGGTGTGGATGAGCTAGTTAAACAAGGATAATTGATATTGTTTTACCTAAATTGAGTTCGTGCATGGACTTGAAGGTTTTGTGTTTATGTGAGTTGGTTTGAGTTCTAGGGGTCACGAGTTGAGAATTTAGAGTCGTATAAAGACCTAGGTAGACATACGATTTTATTCGAGTACCGCTTCAGGGATCTTGTGAAACCTTTAGTATATGGACACGTTTGCAATTTGATCTATGTGAATACTTGGTTTAAAATTTTCGCATTTCACTAGCTTATGAAGTTAAGTGCCCGTTACATATCATGCATGTAGTTGTTTAGAGAGTATTGTTGTTTTAATTTTTTAGGACAAAATTTTTCTAAGGAGGGTAGAATGTAAAGACCCATATGAAAAAATACATTTAGGAAAAGTTTCGATTTGGCTGATTTTAGAAATGTCATTGTTTCCAAATGGGGGTACTTCCTTATTTTCGTAAATAAATTATAGTAAAGAAAAATCTTTATTTAAGTTTGGTTTATAAAAATAAGTGGTGGGGTCACATATTATATATACAAGTGACATTTGGGTGTGAGGTGTAATTAGGTGATTATATTAAAAATGTATGAGGGTAAGTTTGCAAAAATCAAAACATAACTCTCTCCTCTCCCTCCCCACCCGACCGGCCCCTCTCTCTCTCTCTCTCTCTCTCTCTCTCTCTCCTCCATTTTTGCTCCCACCAAGCTCAAATCCCACCCTTCTCACTCAACCACTTCATGAATCAAGACTATTTTCAAGTTCTACCCGCTATGGGGAGCTTGGATCACCTTGGATTCGCACCAAGAGCTCCAAATTCAGGTATTGAAGGTTTCTACACCTTGGGTTTCATTTTTCCACCATTTTCAAGCAAAGCCTTGAGGTAGGGGAACAATTTATATTCTCTCTAGTTCTATGTTTATGATTTGTTGCATATAGTTGGTTCTAGACTTCAATTTCCTTTAATTCCATGTTTTTCCCAATTTATGTGGGTTTTTCCACGTTTCTTTGATCTCTGAAATTACTTGTTGTTTGGTGAAATTGGGAGTGAAATTGACCTCTGATGCAGAGCGCCTTATGAACTACAGAAAAGATGTGTAACAATCGAATACAAACAAGAAAGTTTAGAGTAAACACTTTCTAGACTCTTTTATAATTCAATAATACCCAAAAAACTGTCCTGCCCTTAAGGCTTACAACTTATTATATAGGAAACCAGAAACCCTAATTGATTTGCTTCGAAAAGGAAGCCCAAATCAATAAAAACACAAAATTACCAAAAATGAAAAATTCGAAAATAATAGCAAAATAAAAAATTAGAAAAAATTCTAGAATGTTTCCCAAAAGCGCAGCTTAATTCGGATTTTCCTTGCTCAAGTAATTGGCAAGACAAATCTTTCCTTAAACGGCAAATTTGGCCATTCGGAGCCCTAAACAGCGTCAAAAGCCCAAAAAACGACGTACGCCATTGCCATAGGCGATGTGTCTTGATCGTTGGGCCGTTTCGGGTCTGACCCAAGTGAGCCCAACGCAAAATTTCACAGCAGCATAATTACGATTTTGCCATCCTAGGATTAAAACGTCGCAAATACTCTTCCTCCATGCCTACTGCATGAACCTCCCTCCATGTTTAATTGTTACCTAGCATCTGCAATTTGAGTCTAAACTATCTCATTTGTGATTGGGTAGAAATTTCACACCTTAGAGGTGAAAATCTGCACTGTTACTGTTCATATGTTGCTGTCTTTGTAATTTCCAGCCACTGCCCCTGTTTTGGGGGTGGTCTTTGGCCACCCTTTGATGTTTGTTTTGTCCCCGATTGCTTATTCCTTCATAAAATTGACTTTTGACATCACTTTCAATCATCTTTTGACTCAAGAACTATGGTTTCATAAATAAATATGTCATCCTACCTCACACGAACGTTTGTTGCCTTTTTAGAAAACATATGTGAGTGTGTGTGGAGCACATTTTATCGAAAGGTGAGAAGTGGTGAAATGAACTTGGAGAAAATGAATTTTGAATGAAATATTGAGAAATAAGATGTTTCAAACCGACGTTGTCATTTGACGAATTTTGTTTTATAAAGGCACGCGAAGCCTATGGAATCCGGCAGTGGCAAACGGGACCTACAGAACCCGGGAGGGGCACGCAGAGCCCACAGAACCCAGCAGAAGCACGCAAAGCCTCTAGAATCCGGCAGAGGGATTAAATCCCTAGTATTAATGAAATGATGACTTTCTTCAATGAAAGAGTTGAGAAATGAGATTTTTGAACTATCCATTGTATTTTGTCAAAACTTGATATGTAAACTTGATTTTAGACTTGTGTGATCAACTTGGATAGTTGGGTGTAATTAAAATGGATATGTGGGTGATGTTTGGGTACTTAGGAAATATTTTGAACATATGGTTTGTTGGTGGATACTTGGCAATTATTTGGGTACTTTGGTGCCTTTAAATCCTTTCCCTAATAATTTGGTTACCCTTACTCACATTGGTTTATCCATTTGACATATCATGGTTTCATGTGAATATATCACATTCATATACCTAGCGTTAGTAGAATAGTTCTCCTACGAGTGCATGTGCTCACCCTATTCCTTTTCAGGCACCTAGCTTTGATCGTGCATGGTTTGAAGTGCATGACTTGGATGATGAGCATACATGACATGGAGTTATTTTATTCGTCTTCTATGCATTAATTATTTTTTTTTGGGGAATGATAATGTAACTCTAATATTTTCACTATCTTTTTGACGTTGAACTTGTAACAACTGATGGGATATTATTGATTTCACCTTTGGGGCAAGGGTGCCCGAACATTTGATAGTCAATGAGCTAAGGATGTACTTTATTTTATGAAAATCTTTTGGGATGGATTTGTGAAAATCTCATCATTTGACTTATGTATTGTTGAAATTCCTTTATATATGTTTTGTAAAAATGAGGGCGTGTCATAACCTCTATTATTATTCAGCTTTTAATCAATTATAAATCAGAGTTATTCTCTTTCTTCTTTTGGACTCAAGAACTCTCGTGGATTCGAGATCTATCATCGTTTGAACTAGTACGCTAACTAGTTTCTCGTGAATTCTACTGCGTCAAAGGATGTACGTAAAGATGCATGGTAGAGAAATGTATTTTGCCAACCTATTTGTGGAGGCTGTTATAGTCCCTTCTTGATGTTTGGCTATATAAAATAGTGATATGAGGTGATTTGTGGAGCCACTTGGGGATCGGATTCGGGAGCCTATAGTGAGTAACTTTAGTGAGTAATCACGGTCGTCCGTTTGGCCATCAACGGTCTTGATTAAATGCAGTCATCCTATATGTAAGACACTTATTTTTTATGTAAGGTAATTCGGATCATTAATTACCGAATGGACGGTTATGATTACTCACTACAGAGGTGTAGTAAACTTACTCACTACAGGCCCCCAATCCCCTTGGGGATGCTAAAAAATGCTCAGTTATTTTGCCCAACAAATTAAGGCAAGAAAGAGATAAAGAAATTTTTTAGAAAAAAAAGGGAGGAAAAGTTAAGATGAAATAGAGTTTTGCCCCTGCCTTCTTTACTTAATTTCTTCTTTTTGTTTTTTGCCTTTTTTATTGACGTTATTCCTCATTATTCCCAAATAGGAAACCAAACTAGAATAAAATTATACTCCAATGTTATAATGTTTCTCCTTCGTTTCGTACAAGAAAATGGTTACAATGCACACCCATTAAAAATGTGTATTATATGTACTTATTGTATGATTCATATTGTGTCACCTCATTGACAATCATAACATTTTTTTTAGTGTTTTATAACTTTTTCGCAATATGATTCGTAACATTTTCTATGATTCATAACATTTTGGTGCGTCTCATAACATTTATTGAAAATCGTAACTTTTATTAGTAAGAGGTAATCAATTTGTAACTTTTATAAGAGTGTTTATGATACCCATCCAAATAATAGCTGTGTATTGTAACTTTTTCCCTACATACACTAGTCAAGTCTGGAACCAAACATTCTGTGGGCTAAATTGGTGGCAAGGCCGGCCATGGTCATAGGCCGACAAGACGGTCGCTTAGGGCCCCCAGTTTTCGGGTCAAAAAAGAGCCCCCAAATACAAAATCATACTCCCCCGTTCCTTTTTATTTGTCCCTCACTCTCTCTTTTGCCTTTTTTCAAATAAAAAAATTAAGTACTTCCATGTATCATTTTTCAATTTTTTTGGCACTGAATTAAAGTACACGATGAGTACTTTAATTTGGTGTAAAAAATTTCAAAAATGATACACGAAAACACTTTATTTTTTTATTTGAAAAGTGACACGACTTTTCATAGAGAACAAATAAAAATGAACGGAGAGAGTATTAAATATTATTTATGTTAAGTATTTCATTAATGTGCTTTGTAGCTCTGTTGGTTGGGTTTGTGCTTTCGATTCCCACTACGCCAAGTTTTCAAGTGTACTTTTTTCAAACTTTTACCCAAAGGATGCACATTGATAGACCAAGGAGTCTAACTCGGTACCTTTGGAAACAACTTCCTTACCTCAAGCAACAAACCACTTAACCAAAGTGCTTTATGAACTCTATGGAACAACTATAATATATATATATATAAATAATATACCAACAAGTGAAAGGCCCCATTACAATTTCTGCTGAGGATTTCGAAAATTTCAGAGTCGGGCTTGCTTGGTGGCCGCAAGGTTGGTTTCCTGGAGCAAAGTCAGACTAGGTAACTGCAAGGTCGGAGTTTGTGGCAGTAATGTCTTACCATGTTGCCGGGAGGTAATTGGACAGAGTAGTCTGTGGCTGCAATGTCGTACAATGTGGCCGCGATATTGGATCAACGAAGTGGGGGCAGAGTCGGAGTCTCCCAAGGCTGGACTGAGTGGCCGTGAGCTCGAGGTCATCCCACTGATTTTGGTGGGAGAATCCATTTTTTCCGTTCAAACTCAATAATAACTAATAAGGCAATGCGATCCTTAAAAAGCAGAAGGTCAAACCAACAATTGCTTACTCATCCAAATTAGATTAACTTCGCCGAGACACTTTTTGTAATCTCTCTATTCTCTGTTCTTAATTTTTCCAATTTATTTTTTAATGAAAAAACAGCAAAGAAATAGCGGAGAAGTGAAGATGGATATTTGTGATGGATTTGGTTTACCTAAAACATGTTTCACCTGTCCATCATATATATATATATATATATATATATATATATATATATATATATATGCATGCAAGGTTAGAAATGACCACATAAACAAGTTTCCCATGGGGTTAGTTTATTCTTTTCTCTCTCCCCATTTCTCTCCAATAAACAGCTCTAATACAGCTATGACCTTTTAAATTTGAAGATAATACATAATACAGCTAATCTAACAAATAAAACTCACGAAAACAAAGTTTTAACTTAATAAGGAGTACTTGAATGGATTATTTGATTTTATCATCATCTTTTACGAATAAATTTTATCATATTAGATTTTATCAATCATTTTTGAAACTCATAGTGGTCCACAACTATTTTATCACTTAGATTTTATTTATTGGGAAAACAAGGTGATTTTATAACTCCCTCCATAAAACAAACTAAAATCAACTTTCTCATTTTATTTCATAAAATCTATTTAAGAACTCCCCCTAAATGATAGTGTATCAGAAACATGATTCGAGCCGCTTATGTCGTAAAGCTCAATGCGCAAAAAAATTTGAAGAAAAATAAAGTTGACCGGATATTATTAATTTAAACAAAGCAAAATGTTATGTTGTGTCTTTTTTGTATCCTTTTTGCTGTTCTATTACTGAATAAAAACTTGATTCGTTTGCTAAGATGTAGATATATATCCGATTACTTATCTTGATTTTTGTTTGCTGCTGTTAAGGGTTGGTTTGGGTGAATTGGGAAATTTGGTTTTTTGGTTTTCTTCTTATTCAATTTTTTTTTGCATTTGTTGGTTTTTGGTCGATTTTTTGCGGTTTCTTAGCTTGTCCAGACGAGAAGAATATAAAAAGTATAAAATTATTAGCCAAACTTAAAGTTTTGAGAATAAAGACGAAAAATAATTTTTAGTCAAGAAACCACAAAAAATCAACTGAAAACTAACAAATGCAAATTTTTTTTGAATAACGACAAAACTAAAAAAACCAAAAAAATCAATTTTCCCAATTCACCCAAACCAACCCTAAATGTGTTGAACTTTACAAAGTGAACTGTTCGGCATAGCGAGGCACCCTCCTTTGTTTTTCTTGATGTCAGTAGTTCACAAGAGCATTGTATTGTACAAATGAAGCAAGTCTTTTGTGAAGTTTCGCATTAACAAAAACAATTTTTACAAAACCGAACCAAAGTTTAATGGAAAATGGTAATGTCAGTAGTTTTGCATGGAAAGTGTATCGATGTCCGTAAAAATGTATTGATATCCCTGATATGTATTGATATATGAATTTATTTGTCATTACGTTCATATTATCGTCTGCATAATTGGCAAAGTTAAGATTAAGCAAGACACAAGTTTAATTAACTTCTTTCCAAACACGAAAGTTCTTTCCCCGTATTTGGACTTAATTAAAAGACTCATTGGTTGGCAACCGTTTCCAATTTAATCAAGTACCAGATTGTGCCAGCGTCTAATTAGCTGTTTGTGGTGATCTACCCGACATTTTGTCCTCTACAAGCTCCAAATCATGTTGTCATCTCTTATTTATTACTATAATCTTAGATTAAAATAGATCGAATATCTTATACATTAGTAAGTTTTTATAAATTAAAAGAACTCTTAAATTAGATAGTAATTAGTGTTGAATGGTTTTTTCGATTTTTAGAACAGTGCCGGGTAAAATTAGTGTCGAATGGTTTTTTCGATTTTTAGAACAGCGCCGGGTAAAATTGCATAATGGAATTTGTATCCATACGTGCATGTTAAATATATTCAATTATCGATATGAATTACTACTAGAACAATAGATAGAAATGCAGGCATTAACCTGTTCATTATATGTAAATCTAACACACATCCGACAACTCAATATCCAAAGCATTTTTGCACGAATTATACTGACATAAAGTTTAATTAGGTACGTGCTATCAAATTTTTTAAGGTCAATCTAAATGAAACTTTCATCTTACTTCAATTGGTACCCCATAATTAGTAGAAAGTCAATTAGTCCTAAAAATTTATACGGGTGTGCGAATGCTAGCTTAAAACACACCTGAGCACCAATTATAAGAAAACAAAAACTTTTCTTTTCTTTAGCATTGCCACACTAATATAAATCACAAAAACGATTTTTAAAAAAACTTTTCTTTAGGTAATCATTTTGTGATTATAAGAATCGAAGAATCTCTTCCATATTCATTTTTTAATAAGAAATGAAGACTATTGTCCCTTCATGATTGATCTATCAATTGGCTGTCTCTCAACTTTTTTGAAAAATAAAACTTGGGTGTCGGTCACATATGATTAGTAGTGTTTGATCACGTATTTTGATTATTCAAAGGTGTTTTGAATGATTCAAATTTCTTTAACTTCTCTCTTTTTTATCTTTATTTGGAATTTGGATCATTTAAAATACTTTTCTAACAACTGAAATGTGCGATTAGATGTCACATGATCTTTCCCGACCGACACTCAAGTTTTTCTCCGTTCTCCTCAACCTTCACCCTCTCTCCCCTTTTTATATCCCCACTTCCCACTCCCCCTCCACCTCAAACCCCACTCTCAACTTTTTTGAAAAATAAAACTTGGGTGTCGGTCACATATGATTAGTAGTGTTTGATCACGTATTTTGATTATTCAAAGGTGTTTTGAATGATTCAAATTTCTTTAACTTCTCTCTTTTTTATCTTTATTTGGAATTTGGATCATTTAAAATACTTTTTTCTAACAACTGAAATGCGATTAGATGTCACATGATCTTTCCCGACCAACACTCAAGTTTTTCTCCGTTCTCCTCAACCTTCACCCTCTCTCCCCTTTTTATATCCCCACTTCCCACTCCCCCCTCCACCTCAAACCCCACTCCCCACACACACACACACACTCTCTCTCTCTCTCTGTGTGAAGTGTGAAAATGGCTTCATCTGCATTCCACCTCTTCCTTCTACTAGCTCTATCCACCACCTCCGCATGCCTAGCACAATCTCCAGCAGCCTCTCCAAAAATCTCACCCACCGCCACGCCGTCTCCTTCGCCGTCGACAGTCGCAACACCTACTCCTTCTCCCACTCCTTCTCCCACTCCCTCTCACACGCCTTCGCCGTCGCCATCTCCGATCCACACACCAACCCCGTCACCCTCCCCCCGCCAAGACCCCCCGAGTCTCCGTCTCCGTCGCCCAGCATCGCCTCTCCTCCGGCGCCCCCCACCGCCATCAGCGCCTCCCCCGCGGCGGAGCCTACCCCTGGTGTTACCCCTTCTAGTGGTGCATTTGCCGTGACCAGAGTTGCTATCGCTGGGACTGCACTCACCGGAATATTCCTTTCTATGTCGTTGATGTAGAATCACGTGTGGGACGCGTGGAGGCACATTTACTTTTTTTGGTTTTTTGTTTATTAATTCGGGTTAGGTAATTTTCTTCCTACTACATTTTTAATTATATTTTCTAAATTGTCGTGGGGATTGTGTACAATGAATAAGGTGAGGATTGTGTGTTGAGTATGTATTCATTTGTTTATTTATTTTGGTGATTGCAGGACTCTTGTGTGTACAATGAATAAATATGTTCCTATTCTTTCGTGGATTTATGAATATTTGTTGCTTTTGACATTATGATTTCTGAATTGACCAGGTAGGTTGATTCTAGACGCTGTGATTTCTTGTAAATTTTCGAGTCTTTGTAGATGGTCAGATTTTGATTGGATTGAAAAAGGGATTAGTGTATGTAAATTAGATCGCACATCATTAACGGTCGGAAAAAAAAAAAAAAAAAGCACTTCACATTTTATAAGTTGATAATGATTTTCATACTTCATTTCTTCTTTGTAATGCAATATATTTTTTTTTTTTGTATTTTAGTTACATAATTACACATAAGACTTCGCAACAAAAAAAGAGAGAGAGATGCATTTATTTAAAAAAAAAATAGGGCAAGAAAATTAAAAAAGATGCATTTTAAAAATGCAAAAGTAATAATATGAAAGGATGGTTAAAAACCTGAGTGGGGCCGACATGCACTCGTGCTCATGCTCGGACACTCGTATTATTAGTGGGGCCGACATCGCCCGAATTATACGGTGGTGCAGTCGCGATTAAAGGAACAGAGCAAGTCTATGTAAGAAAACCATCAAATCCAGCACCCAGGTTTTTTTTCCAACGAAGAACACAAGAAGTGTTCCGATCAATTTGACTTTTGAATCCGTTTTCCTCCTCAAATTAACCAGATAAGGAGCAATGGATTCGTCCAAACATCCACGTTTGTTCCCTAGTACTTTAAAACGGAAAATAATAAAGGCTTTTTGTGGGCGGGTCCTATAAACAAGTTTTATAGTTTGTAAGATTCAGAACAAATAATGCGCATAGTTCACTAGGTCCTGAACATAAGTTTTATGCTTTTTTTCCAAAATTACCCCAATTCTGAAAATTAGAATGTACATTTTGAGTGTTAAAATGTCCATTCTAAATTTTAAATATACGGTCTAAATTCTAAAATGTACATTCTAAATTTATGGTACCCTAAACTATAGGGTACTCTAACTTTTAAATATACAGTCTAATTTCTAAAATGTACGTTCTAAATTCTAAAATGTATATTCTAAATTAAGGGTACCCTAAACTGGAAGGTATCCTAAATTCTAAATATACAGTCTAAATTTTAAAATGTACAGTCTAAATTCTAAAATATACGGTCTAAATTTAGGGTACCCTAAACTGTAGGGTACCCTACATTCTAAATATACAGTCTAAATTCTAAAATGTACATTCTAAATTTAGGGTACCCTAAACTGTAGGGTTCCCTAAATTCTTAAATGTACGGTCTAAATTCTAAAATATACATTCTAAATTTAGGAGGTACCCTAAACTGTAGGGTGCCCTATGAAAGTGTTTAAAATTCTAAGGTATCCAATGAAAGTGTCTAAATGGTTAGTAAAAACAAAGAGTAACGACAACAAGGATGGGCAAAAAAGTAAAATCTCCAACCATATTTGTCCCCCAGGACCTCTCCAACAATAAATATTAGTCCAGGACCCAGTGGGCCAAAATTTCAAATAATAGGACCTGCTAATATATTTCTAAAATAATAAGTGCACATAAAATTTAGCCAAAAAGTACGAAGAAAATGACAATCAATGGCCTAGATTTACTTTAAGTGAATTTGGACCACTGATTATCATTTTCTTGGTACTTTCCGGATAGATTTTATGTGTATTTAGCGAGATAATCTTTTTTTACGGAAGTTTCGTAAAAGGAGTTTGCGCCGAGTAAATTCTCGCCGTCCATCTCAAGATCCAACAGCTAGGAGTCTGTGCATAATTTTTTTTTCTACATTTGCAGTGCATTTAAGGAGGAGAGAGAGAGAGAGTGCACGGTTCTGAACTATTGAATCTCAGAATGAACGGCAAAAATTTAATCAACGCAAACTCCTTTTTTACGGAACCTCCATAAAAAAGATAATCCCGTACGTAGCAATGCTGCTATAAAACGAGCAACCCCTGTATTCTCTTCCCACATCATCGCTCCTAAACCCCTTAAAGATTCGCGTCTGGATGGGATTCTATCTGCCACTATTAATATTGCTATGGCCCACGGCGGGGACGGCGGCGCAGCAACCGCCATCCGCTGCGGCGCAAAAACCTCCCTCTACCGACTACACCAACTCCCTCAATATGACAGCAGTACTCATCTTCGTAGTCCTGGTGTTCGCCGTCTTCTTGGCTGCCTTCATCACCATCTACATCCGTGACTGCTCTGACGAAACAAGAATTCATCGTTACTCCTCCTCCTCCGCGGCCGCCACAGCCCGCGCACTGCGGCTTTCCTCAAGCGGCCTCGATCGAGCGGCGATAGATTCGTTCCCGATCATTAACTACTCCGAGATCAAGCACCTCAGAATCGGCAAGGGAGCGCTTTCGTGCGCAGTTTGCGTATCCGAATTCGAAGAAGACGAGACGCTGCGGTGGTTACCAAAGTGCGACCACGTGTTTCACCCCGAGTGTATCGACCCTTGGTTGACCTCTCACTCCACCTGTCCGCTTTGCCGAGCGAACCTTAGTCGACGAATTGAGTCGACAGAGGAGCGTAATTCGACGGCTGATGTCTGTGGAGTACGAAATCAGAATCAGATTTCAATTGTTGTTGATGGAAACCAACGAATTGATACAGAACCGATAAAGCGAGTGAGGATGTTTCCAAGGCCGCACTCGACGGGTCACTCACTAGTTCGACTCGGGGAGGACTGTGAGATGTATACGCTTAGGTTGCCCGAGGGGGTGAGGAGGCAGGTGGAACGGGGTGGGACATCGGACAGGCGATTTTGTATGACGCCGCCACCATTTCCATCTAGAACCGGTTTCCTTTGGTCTGCAAGGGTGGGTGTCGTTGATAACGATGTAACCGTGGTCGAATCCTCTAAGGCATTTCCAAAATTGCCGCTTGAATATCTGAATGGCGAGAGCGTACAAAAGCCTACTCAACTTCCCGTTTAACTCGATGGATTTTCTATTTCCAGAGTCATAATAGCACCCTCAATGCAATTTTCCACCGCATTTTCCTAGCGACCCGATTGGATGCCGAATTAATTTTTGGGGTATTATACATGGAGTAGTATAAAATAATAGGAGATATTAAATATAGAGAGTGGTCCCACAGTGATGTGACATTTATGGAGAAAAGATTAAGTAACGCTTGGTTTGGATGATTTTGGTAATGGGTATTAGGTATTGAGCCAAGAGGGAGAGGGGTATTATTTTGGACGTTTTGGTAAATTGACGGGAGTGTTAAATATGGACACCCCCTAGGTTGTCCATAAATAAAACCCCAGCAGGGGTGATATTTAGTCCAACTGATAAATATCACCCTTGCACTTTTTGTTGGCAAATCATTTCATATGTATAAGTCTGGATATAAATAACACTCTTCATATTTATGCCCCCTCTAATGCCTCATCCAAATGAGCCGTAAGAATATTTTGTTTTCCTGTGTACTATACCAGGCCTCGTTACTACTGTTATGACTCTTGAAATAGAAATTTCATCAAGTTAAACAGGAAATTGAGTAGTTGTTTGCACACTCTTGCTAGCCAGATATTCAAGTGGCGATTTCGTAAAGGAAACCGGTTCTAGATGGAAATGGCAGCAATATCGTATTAAACCACTGGTCTGAGGTCCCACTCCACTACAAGTGGATCTCACCCGTTGAATGCTGTTTTCTGCGCCTTTTCTTGTTTTGTTTTCCTGTATCAAATATTTTCCCAATAGTAAAGCAAGTAATTCCAAGCTGTTAATCCTGCTCTGGCTGTAGTGCCTTTTTTTCCACTAAGATTTTAGGGGTTCAAGGAGCACTAAAATTTTCAGTTCAAAAAAGGTGCACTATAATTTTGTTTTTAAAAAATAATAATAATTTAATTGTTTTTTTTTTTCATATAGCCTGCAACAAATTAATTGTACAAAGCCATAATAAATAAAAATCGATACGAACTTGTGAGTAGGTAGATCATATAACTTAAAATCATGTCATCCAAAAAATAGCTCAAAAATAAAATAAAAGAGGCCGGATAAATTTTCATTCAAAAGAATATATGTTTTATTGTATAGTGTTTGGTGTACTAATTTTTACGTATATATTTCTGTCACTGTTGGTGGTCAAAGAAAATTGAACAATTATCAGTTACAGGGAGATTTGTTGGAAGTCCAAACATCCATAAGCGAAGACCAGTTTGTGTACGAGGGCAGAACCGTTTGGAGTTTAAAGCTATAGATTAGCTTCTAAATTTTCTTTTGGACTAATTCACTAACTCTCCCGCTAATCCTCCATTGATATATATCGAAAGTCAAAAATAAAATAAAATAAAATTGCAACAAATGTTTATTAAGTGTAACTTCCCTACTTATATTACATTTGGTACGGCAATTCTACCAGAATGTTCTCACCTTCATCTGTTATTTACTCTGCTTTTTGTGGTCTTTTTATATTTAAAAAAAAAAGTTACTTTCGTGCATAATTTTTTATTTTTTTACACCAAATTAATTCTTAATAGAGATCTTTAATTGGATACAAAAAATTTAAAAGCATTATGTACGAAAGTATTTTATATTGCGGGACAATATTACTACATTGCCCTTCACCAAATCAGTTATGAGTTGGTTTTACAATATTTTCTTTGAATAAAAAAAATAAAGTATTTTCAAGAATAAAATTTTCTTTTTATTTGCATCAAATTAAACCACTAAATAAATAAAGATCTTTAATTCAATGCATAGAAATTTGAATAGATCAACATCGGCATTACACTTTTGTTTTTTGAAGAGAGGAAAAAAAAAACTGCTCTAAAAGGTTTGTTAGTGGCTGTTAGATTAGAACAGATTATATGGTGCAGCCGTGATGAAAGGGACCGCAACTCTCCCTAAGAAAACCATCAAATCCAGCACCCAGGTTTTCAGACGGGAACTGTTCCGATTATCTTTCACTTTCGCAGCCGTTTTCCTTCCTCAAAACCAGATAAAGGAGCAATGGCTTTGTCCAAACATCCACGTAGTACTATTAAACCAGCAACCCCGTAATTCTCTTTCCACATCATAGCGCTGTAAACCCCATAAAGATTCGTTTTTTTAATGAGAAGCTATATGCCGCTGCTGATATTGCTACCGCCCTCGGCGGCGACCGCGTTGCAGCAACACCCATCCGCCGCCGCGCAAGCACCTGCTTCTGATCCCTCTACAGGCTACGACAACTCCTACATCGATACGACAGCAATGGTCATCTTCATAGCCCTGGTGTTAACCTTCTTCTTCAGTGCCTTCCTCATCATGTTCATCCGCCACTGCTCCGACGACCTCGCAGACGGAAGAATTCCTCGTTACTCCTCTGCGGCCATCGCCGCCGCCCGCCCACTGCAGCTTTCCCCAAGCGGCCTCAATCGGGAGGCGATTGATTCGTTCCCGATCCTTAACTACTCCGATATCAAGCACCTCAGAATGGGCAAAGAAGTTCTATCGTGCGCAGTGTGCGTATCCGAGTTCGAAGAAAACGAGAAGCTGCGGTGGTTACCGAAGTGCGACCACGTGTTTCATCCCGAGTGTATCGACCCTTGGTTGGCCTCTCACTCCACCTGTCCGCTTTGCCGAGCCAACCTGAGTCAAATAATTGAGTCGACTCAGTTGACGGAGGAACCCAATTCGACGGCTGATGTCTGTGAAGTAGGAAATCAGAATCAAATTTCAGTTGCTGTTGATGGAAATCAGCAAATAGATACGCAACCGAGAGAGCGAGTGAAGTTGTTTCCGAGGCCGCACTCGACGGGTCACTCACTGGTTCGACTCGGGGAGGACTGTGAAAGGTATACGCTTAAGTTGCCGGAGGGGGTGAGGAGGCAGGTGGAACAATTAGACCAGGGTGAGACGTCAAGCCGGCGGTTTTGTATGACGCCGCCGCCATTCCCATCTAGAACCGGTTTCCTTTGGTCTAAGAAGGTGTGTGTCGTTGACGGCGATGTAACGGTGGCCGTATCCTCTAATGTGTTTCCAAAATTGCTGCTTGAATATTTTGAGGGCAAGAGCGAGCAACGACCTCGCCTTCCTGTTTAACATAACTGGATGGAATTTCTATTGACAGAGTCATAATAGCTGATGGTAAAGCAAGTAGTAATTCCAAAGCTATTAATCCCCCTCCGGCAGTAGTGAATTTTTTTTTCCACTAAATTTTTTTTTTAATAATTAGATTTTTTTGAACAGCTTGTGTATAATTAGATTGATATTTCTTTGTCTGCACTAAATTAGTTCAAAGCCACGATAAATGAAAATCAATTCGAATTTGTGAGTGGATAGATCATATAACTTAGCTCTACATCCAGATTCCAAAATATTGCGGCCACACACAAGCAGCGAATGCATTGGTGGAACACAACACAAGTATTAAACGATATATATTTTAGAGTGCCATTATAAAAATAAAAATAAAAATTGAATGTCAATAACATTATCCTTGTGTTATTACTAATTAGATCACTTTTGTAGCTCTATAAATAATAATATCAGTTGGTTTGAGGAGCTAAGTGGCATCCCAAAAGGATATTTGACGACACTCAAAGTTGATTGGCAGTTGATCAAAAAAGAAAAAGAAAAAGACAAAAAAAAAGAAGATGATTGGCACACTTCGTTGCTACTCCTATGAAAAAAAAGCAGGCAACTGGTTTTGACGGTTTTCGTCACCGTTCATTACAGAAAATCCGAAATAATTTGGGCCACTGATCGCTGAACACAGATAGTTTCGATAGATCGTTTCGATGGAATAAACATGCATGTTGTACAATTTGGACCACCAGTTAGTCCTTAACCACCACCAGAAAATTTTCACAATATATGACGGTTATTTGTATAACTTTTTTCTAATCGGGTGGAATCTACTTTAATGTGAGAGAGCGTTACAAATAACAATTGTATTTAAATTATTTTTTTACCTATAACAACATAGGACCCATCCTATATGAGAGAGCGTTTCAAATAAACGTTGTTGTCCATTTCCGATTTACCAAAAAATAATACTCCGGTAATAATAAATAAACGTTGTATCTAACTCTTTTCCCCTAATTACACATAAATTAGTCCCCTTGGATGCGGCTTGTGGACACAGTACTTCAGGTCCAAACACGCCAAAAGTTAAGTACCAAAAAAAGAATGTAAAATTATTGAATCGTCCATAGCTCTTATACATGAACATGATTCGTTTCAATGGATATTGTGGGGGAGCGCGTCACCAAATGACCTCCTTGACCGCCTGGAACAGCACCGTGAGGGAGAAGCCCTGATTGACCCTGCTGTGAACCTTGGAAGCACGTTGGAGAAGGTGGCTGGCACTCTTGAGGTACGCCGGAGGGATACCTGCACAAGGGAGCAACCACGTTAGTGCTTAGCCCGGACGGTGGTAGTCCGGGGAGGCACTCCGATGGCTAAGTAAGTGACGGGAAGAGTTACGAAATGGAGATCTAGAGAGAGAGAAAGTGCAGCTCAAAAGCCAAATGTAGAGAGAGAGAGAGATTTTTAGAGTTTTCATATACCCCTACGAGGCGCTAGAGGGAGTATTTATAGGTAAGTGATCGCAAGGTTCCCGCGACGCCTGGGGACCTCACGCCTGCCGGGCCGCCCCTCGCACTTGAGTGTATAGATATCCCGCTGCATGCACAAGTGGTGCCCGCATTAATCGTTCCATTCCCGGGCAGTAACCTACTACTGATAGTCTCGCCGGGCTAGTCCTCCTTACAGGCGTAGCCTGTGGAGTTGGTGGCCTGCCACTTACGCAGAGCAAGTGAGGTGAGCAAGTGGGATGGTGAAGACCATTAATGAGCCGCCCGGGCTGTCAGAGGTGTCTCAATCGAGCCGCCCCGACACCCGGCGCGACCGTCCTCGGTCACCGAGGTAAAATGGACCGGTTCGGGAGGCGCTCGGGAACTCTCGCCGAGCGCTCCCACGGGGTCCCTCAAATGATGCTCCTTGGGTGTAACCGAGCCCCGAGGCCCGGGCCTACCGAGACCCATGTTGACACTTCCGGTTGTATTGCGGACGATGGTTCCCGCCGAGCCCCATAAACCGAGCCCTCGGTCACCGGTGCACGTGGTCCACCGTACGGAGGGATGGCCCCTCTGGGCCCCAGTACATTCGGCTGCTACAGATATGAATGGTTAACTGATCAAATATTTAAAATGAATAACATAATTATTGAGTTATACAAATTGAATTAAAAAGTACAATCGTTTGATGAGATTAACGTGGATTAATCAATTTTATAGGTTCACATGATATTCCGTAAGATGAATAGATCTTGATTCTTTTTAGATAGATTGAAACGATCAAATTGCAGGATTAACTGAAATTGTCACATAAAATACTCTTTCCTCCGATATGTTAAAGTCTTCCTATATCTATTGATTTGTACTACAATTTTCGCCGATTCATCTTCCGATATGTGAACTACAGCTTGCTCTACTTGTGATTTCCAATCTCCACATCTTTAAATTCATATAAGCAGACGGCGCACGTCCTCCCTCGTTTGTCGATTTTGAGGTGTTTGATCTCAGAGTAGTTGCATACTGGGAAAAAATCTATCGCCGTCTGATCGAAGCCACTTGGGAAAAGCCAGCGCATGTGGGCAGCGGCGGAGGAGGAGTAAAGAGGAAGAATAATTCTTCTGTCGTTGGAGCAGTGGCGCATGTAGATGGAGATAAAGCCAATCAAGAGGAAAGCGAACACCAGGACTGTGATAGAGTAGTCCGAAGAAGAGGGATCACAAGGCGTTTTCGAAGTGTTGAGTGGCGGCGGTTGTGCCAACGTGATAGGCACGTAACTGTTCACATTACTGCTCCCTAATTTGTCTTTGTTAAGGTTTATTTGTATTATTACTTGGAGTTTAATGCTTGATCATTGTGTTATAGGACTTTTGATGAAAAAAGAGTATAAAGTCAGATTTTACTTGGAAATGGAGCGAAGTCCCCGATCAAATTAATTCTACGAGAACCAAGGCCAAGAATTATATGCTTGACAGTGGGCCAGGCTAATTAGAGTTCAGAGAAAGGAATTGATAGTGGGCCAGCCAACAAGCCGTGGGTTAAATAACTTAAATTGTACGTGTGTGGTAGATCAATGGTTACTCGGTTCGGTAATTGGAAATTTCGGTTATGTAGAGAAATATTCGGCCTTTATAAAAAAAACATAAGGGGGACTTCGGACAGCAGGGAACAGAGAAGGGTTTTCAAAGGACGGTTGCCCCTGGGTTTGGTAGTCGTGATGATCGGCTAAACCCTCGTATATGGAGAAGATGAAGTCTCGCTCGAAGTAATAATGTATTTTATTTAAATTAGGATATTTTTATTCGGATCCGATTATATAATCATAACTCCTTTCACTTTATGAAATAGTTTTTATTCTTTCCATCTGTTTTAGGTATGTGTAGCTAGAGTTTCAAATACCCATTCATATAATGGTTTCAATGTTGTGTTTGGAGTTCTAAGATAAATTATGCTTGTAAAACGAATCGTGACATTAGGCCAGTGAGACGGTCCGTGCTATGGAATAGTCTATGCCTTTTAACAATCACAAATATCTTCTTGACGATTATCGATAGAGATTGCAAGCCCTAGCGATAGTTATTTATTGATTCGAATAAGGATCATGTTTATGTGAATGCATGGTTATGCGGTAGGGGTGGATTCAAAACCCTAGACTTCACCGTCTTCATCTAATTTAATTTCAATGTTCCTTAGTTAATTAACTTTCCAAAATCAAATCTCAATCAATTATTTTCTTAGAATTAATTTAGAGGTTAATCAAAATCATTTTAACTTAGCCAATCTGTCCCTGTGGATCGACACTCGAACTTGATCACTATTATTTTGAATAAGGGTTAATTCCTAGTTCTTATTAAGTTTAATTTTGATACGGTACGACACAGTCACGACGCCACCGTAGGTAACAGGAAGATCAGCAGTGGGAGACAAATTCTCATCCGAAAGCAAAGAATTTCTTTCTGGATTGATTTGGAGGGGGTTTATTTCGCAATGATGGATGTGGGAAGAGAAAGTGGTGTTGGAGATATACCTTGAATTCAAGACTGTCAAAGAAAAATGCAAAATTTGGTTCGAAAAGTCATTTTCTAGGCCTATGGTCCGAACCAGTGGATTTTGGGATGTTTTTGGACATTCTGTCTCGGTAGTCCGGACCACCGTTACGCGAATTTGTGCGGATGCTCGTTTTAAAGAAGTTTTGACTTAATTTTTTTGTACTTTCTTATAAATAGGAGACTTGTGGCCTCTTAGGGTTTTGTCTTGAGTTGAGATTTGAGATATCTAGGGTTTGTATGTGTCTCTTTCGTGTGTGTGAGACGTTTGATCTTTCTATAGGTGTGGCAGAGATTTGTCGCTTAGATATTGTGTGGATCTTGAGTGAGGGATTCACGGGTATAAGCCCAGAACAAGGTGTATTTATCTTCATTGATAGTGAGCCTGCTTTCTTTTTTCCTGTAGGCGTCATACAGAGAAATTTCCGTCTTGGGGAACTACGTAAATCCTTGTCTCTTATTTTTTGTTGATTGTGTTTATATTTTCTAGTTCGTGTTTCTGCACAACAAGTGGTATGTTTGGGACAAAACCATTACTGTCTCTGGTTTGAGGAGAAAAGCGGCTCCGAAAGGATAGATTTTGATGGCATCATGAGAGTACTCCTCCCAAAGGTGATAGCAACATGCTGGCATGAAATGAACACTTCGACTGGTATAAAAATCTGGTATTGAGTTTGACGGTTTTCATTGGGGATGAGATCAAATACTTAGATGGTTTTACCTTGGTACTTAGATGGTCTTATCTCGGTTTGTGTTTGTTTATCCACTTTTAATATTCTACATTTCTTAAAAAATTGTACATATCTTTTAATATGAATTTTTAAAAATATGCAATAAGTATTTTATTTGAGGAATCTTAATTAGTTTTATTATATGAAAATGTTCAAATCATGAAATCGATGATGAATTGAAAGATATACGTAAATAATTTCGATTTGTGGATTCAACTTTTTTGTGTCCGCATGAAATTAACGGGCCGTGAGATGAAATTGTAAAGACACGGTTTTTATTAATTATATTAATAGGATTTTAATAATCTTTATCTGTAAAACAAAATATTTTTATCGAAAAAAAAAAATTTGTTAGGTAGTGGATAACTATATAATGTAGATATAGAGATAATTTTGTAGTATATATCTACTAGTTATTTGTTTTGAAAAGAATATTATCTTTTCTCCACTCTCCTAATAACTCTCTACCACTCCATATGCCCATAAATACCAATCTTTATCTCTATCTCTATCTCTTTTTCTTCTATTAATTCTCCCTCTTTCTTCATTTGTTAGTCCTCTTTATCTTCTATTAACTACCTATATATATTTATCTCTCCCTATATAAATTCTTTTTACATTAATTCTTTCCTCACTCTCTCTATCTCTCATACGGCTTCCTCTCCCTCTTTTCATCAGAAATTCATATCTTCGGTGACGTTTGATATTCGGTTTGCAAACTTTCGTTTTGTGCTTAAATCTACGGAGGAAAGGTACAGAAGAAGATGAGGAGCCGCCCGCTGATTATGAGGCGATGGAGCAGCTAGATGGGAATCAAGTGGTAGACCCATGGCATTATCAGTAGAATTAGCTAGATGGCTCTGTTATTTTATTTCCATTGGGTTTTCTTTGAATAAATGTTTAAGTTTTTCAGACAATGTTCTGATTCAATTTATTTCAGTTGTAATAAGCTAGTTTATTTTTAATTTTCGCAAAACAAATTTTTATTAAGTATTCTTTGGATTTTTTTTTTTAAATGAAGTTGGAATTTTATTTAAATAATTTTGATATTTATTTAATAATGTACCCAATTTTCGGGGCGTTACAGAAATGATCTCGATTCTTTCTAGATAGGATTGCAAGCTAAAATGACGGAGTTGAGTGGAATGGCCACAAAAATCCTTTTCTCCAACCTGTTTAATTTTATTAGTAGGAGGAGTAATTCATAGGACCCGACTACATGTACAAATGAGTATGTTCAGAAAATGCATTGAGCGTGTTCATGGACCCACTTTTTGGTTCCACACGAGCGATCGTAACCATTCATTATTTTTAGAACATTTTTCCGAAGGGGCCCACTAAATTTTAACTCAATTGAACGATTGAAAGTGTTTAAACCAAAGTCCCACCGTTCTCAATAAAAAAAATATATCGAGTGTATCCCGAGCACACTCGATACATTTTTTAGACATACCCATCGATACCCATAGGTTTTTCTTAATTCATAAGGCAAACTTGGCCAGGCATTATCCCCGATAGGAAAACAATTAAATATAGGAAAGGACAAAGCACTAAAAAATAGACCAGAACACCTCATCCTGAACAAATTGTGGACAAATTATACTTAAAACTCAAAAAAAAAAAAAAAAAAACCTATTACTATCTTATTCACTACTCTTACTAAATAATGCATTTATTATCTTATCTCACATCCAATCGAGCTCTTAGGTAAGTTCCTCGAAGCCCTGATTACTGACAATCATATTTATTATCTCCAAATGCTTTCCCCCCTCCCCCGCCGCTCCTCTCTCAATGTGTGAACATTGTGCTATAATACTAATACTTCATTATAGAATGTTAAATAGATAAGATTGGTAGAATATTGAAAAAGACATGGGTAAGTAATTAAAGTAGAAAAAAATACACCGCTTGACAACCGTTGTTGCACTTACAATCTCTATTTGTTTGGTTAAGAGTTTTGAGAAGAATTTTTTGAGAAATATTTTTGAGATAGTGTTTGGAAAAAGTAATAATTAGAGAGATGTATAATAATTAGAGAGAGATAGATAGAGAAATGAGAATAATGATTAGAGAGAGGGGTATGAGTGAGAGAGAAATGTGATTAATGATTGGAGAGATGAGAGATGGGTAAAGAATCTTTTTAAATTTTTTTTAAGAAATGTGAAGTGAACACAGTGTATATTAATTTGTAACTATAGTTTTCACCAATCCATCTAAATAGGGACAAATCAACTGATACTACTACCAAAGTAACATTAATTAGAACTATAAGAAAATAGGCCATTCCGGAAAAAGTACTATTCCCGGCATTTTTTTCAAAAAATGCTGTTAATAGTTAAATTTTCAAAAATTCTTTATTTTATACTACTATAAATATTTTTGTTTAACCTTTAGGAACTAAATGTGTGCTAGCACAGTTGGTAGTGCATGCGCGTGAGGGGTGAATGTCATGGGTTCAATTCCTGGGGTGAGCAATTTGTCCCCAATTTTGCTTGCCATGTGGCCCCCACATGGGTGCCACGTGGCATTTTTTTCTAATAAAATAATAGACTTTTCCCGGCATTAGTGAAATGCCGCAAATAGTGGCCACTTTTTTTCGGCATTTGTTAGTATTAACGACATTTGTATAGACGATATATGTAATAAATGCCAATAATACCCTTTTTCGGCATTAATTTGAGGTGGCTTTTTTTTGTGCAACGCCAATGCTCTAGATATTGAATGAAAGAAGCTTGGTAATGAGCACATAAATCAAAATGATTATTGGGTCTGCCCTCTCTGATGCATTTTGGCTTTGATTTGATGGCAAGATTCCACAGCAAACTCGACGGTATAGGGGGACTACTGTTTCAGTGGTATTTTGTGAGCAACCACTTTGTGCATTTATTGCCAAAGGTTAGGTCTGTCTCAAATCCATCTATTTCAGTGGTATTCTGGGAGCAGCCACTTTGTGCATTTATTGCCAAAGGTTAGATCTGTCTCCTATCCATTCCCCGCCCATACCCCTAATTATTGGAGACTAAATGGGTTATGTTATTGTTGTTATTATTATTGTAATTTGAGGTGGCTTTTTCGGCATTTGTCAAAATGAAGCTAATAGTGAAATTTGGCGTAGTGTAGCAGCTTTGAATATTACTTTTTGATTTGTTCACCTCTAGGGCAATAGAAACTCCATCGTGTTAAACAGGGAGTTGAGTAGTGATTTTCTCGCCAGTTAGACATCCACAAGGCGATTTAATGGACGTCCGAAACTCACTCGACGTCCCAACCGCCGATGCCTCACCATCAACAACGTCCACTTTCGTCAATTTTATAGAACCCGTTCTCATTTAAAATGACGGTGTCATTGTAAAAACCCACTCGTCCTATATGTTTAATTTGAAAAAATAACGAAGAGTTACCTCACAAATATATGCTACGAGGGCAAAATCATCAAATAATTAATGTATTTATTGTATTGGCTGGTGCTATCAAACAGTTGACTTCTTAGACAAATTTTACGATCTCTCTTAATTACTGCTACAGCCAGAGTAACATTAGCAGCTTTGAATATTAATTGATCCGTTAACTGCTAATATTACTCTGGCAATAGAAATCCATCCTGTTAAACAGGAAGTTGAGATGGCATTTTCTCGCGCTTGCCAGCTAGACATTCAAACGGCGACTTCTTGGACGTCTGAAACTCACTAGAAGTCCCAACCGCCGATGCCTCACCGTCAACAACGTCTACCTTCGTCAATTTAACAGAACTTGTTCTCAATAAAAATGGCGGTGTTATAGTAAAAACCCACTGGTCCGGCTTCTCAACCCCGTCTACCCGGTCCACATGCCTCCTCACCTCCTCCGGCAACCTTAGCGTATACCTCTCACTGTCCTCGCCGAGTCGAACCAGCGAGTGACCCGTCGAGTGCGGCCTTGGGAATGTCCTCGCTCGCTCTCGCTCTCTCGATTCCGTCTCTACTCGTTCATTTTCATCAACAGCAATAGCAATCTGATCGTGATTTTGTACTTCACTGACTTCAGCAGTCGAATTACATAACTTCGTCGACTCAATTTTTTCCCTCAGGTTCGCTCGGCAAATCGGACAGGTGGAGTGAGATGCCAGCCAAGGATCAATACACTCGGGATGAAACACATGGTCGCACTTGGGTAAATACCGAAGCCTCTCGTGATCTTCAAATTCAGATACGCACACGGCGCACGTCAGCGCTCCCTTGCCGATTTTCAACTGTTTGATCTCGGAGTAGATGAATACCGGGAACGAATCTATCGCCGCCTGATCGAGGCCGCTTGGGGAAAGCCGGCGCGGGAGGGTGACGGCGGCGGTGGCGGCTTGGTATAAAGGAAGAACAATTCTTGTGTCGTCGGAGCAGTGGCGGAAGTAAATGGTGACGAAGCAAATCAAGAGAAAGGATAATCCCAGAATTGCGAAGATGGCTGTTGCTGTCTGATTGATGTAGGCGGAGGAGTCGTCCGAAGAGGGATCACTAGGTGTTTGCGAAGCGTTGAACGGCGGCGATTGTGCCGACGCCACCGTGGGTAAGAGGAAGATCAGCAGTGGGAGAGAGATTCTCATCCGAAAGCAAAGAATTTCTTTCTGGCTTTATTTGGAGGGGATTTATGTGGCAATCATCGACGTGGGAAGAGGAAGTGGGGTACGTTGTTGATTTTATAAAAGTAGTACAGTAGATGTTTGGGACAACCATTACGGCTATGTTTGGATGGGTTTTAAAAAGAATTTTTTGAGAAGAATTTTTAAGATAGTGTTTGGTTGAATTTTTGAAAATGAGAATAATGAGATAATGATTAGAGAGAGATAGAGAGAAAAATAAAATAATGAGGTAATGAGTAGAGAGAGATTTTTTTGAAAAGGAGGAATCTTTTCGAAAAGAATTTTTGAAAATGGAGAAAAAATGAAAGAGAACAAAGCCGTAGTCTGGTTTGAGGAGAAAAGCGGCTCCCAGAGGAATAAGGATAGATTTTGATGACAATACAAAAAAAAATACTCTCTCCGTTCCAATTTTCTGGTCCTTCTTTTTGTTTTAAGATATCTCAAAATATTTGTCTCACATGGATCAAAAAAAAATAAAAATATTTGTCTCACTTCTAAAAATATCCATCAAAACTAGGCCACTTTCCAATTTTACCCTTAAAAAGTATTTTTCCCATTTTAATTGGCTAGTCTATTATCTTTTATTTTATAACGGTTTTTATGATTTTAAAAATTTTGTATAATAAAACTAATTGATATCTATAAAACAAGATTTATATTGAATATGTTTTGACTTTTATATAATAAATTAACCTCACAAATTTGGTCACAGTAATATTGATTGGATTTAAGGGAAAAATAGAAAAATCAATACAAAATTTTTACACTAAATTTTTACACCTCTTAAAAACCCGCTTCCAAAAAAAGGGACAAGAAATTGGGATGAAGGGAGTAGTAAAAATGAACACTTGGTATAAAAACCTGGTACTGAGTTTGACGGTTTTCATCAGAGATTCCAATTTTATTGTGGATGGTATAAAAACTTGGTCACCGGGATTGAGGGAAGTCCAGAGTCTAGACATAATTAACCTTCATAAAATTTGGTGGAATGTTTAGGACTCCATCCCAGAGCGTGATGTTGGTTACTATTCTTTTTTTAGTTATTCAAAAATTAGTGTTGAAAATTAAAGACCAAAATTTGATAAATTTTCTTTTTTATTTATATTTAAGCAAGGGACAAAGTTTGTCTGTTATAAGGTGGTTTTTTTGGAAAAACTAGTTTTTCACGGTTTTTTCTGTGATGTATTATGAGAGAATGACCTACCTCAGTTTTTGAAAAAAACAATTTTTTGTTAATGGAACACCCCCAAAATTCAAATTCAGGGGGCAAATTTGAAAAGTTAAAACATTGTAAAGTACAATATATGATAATGTCTAAAACAAGATGAAATTCCAAAGTGAGACTAAAGTTAAGGGCTGGAGGGATTATTTCTTTTAATATTCACCAATAATGCACTAATACGATTCATTCAAATGTATATTGATGGTTAATTGCTTTAGTTTTTTTTATAATAGGAATAGTGTATTTTTTATAATCGGATGTTTGGATTAGTTAGCGTGCAACTCATCTAATTCTATGGTCCTAAAGTTAACGGTCGGGCAAATCTCCAATGGCCTCAATGTTGGGAAAGTTTTGCCTCAGTGAGATGGAATATGTGATCTCATTGAGAACACTTACTATTATTTTCTTTTAACTTGTGATTAGAGGAGTTACTTGACAAATTGTTGGAGTAAGTTTTGCGGTACTGAAACGACTAATTGATGGACATGTTGCTTGAGCAAGTTGTTTGCAAATACTGAACCATTTTCATTTGCTTCCAAACATACTTGACTACGTACTACCGGATGCTCAAAAATTTACATTGTGAAGTGATTTTTTACCACAACATAAACAGATGCTCTAGAAAACAAAAATTACAGACTCGATAAAAATGGGATACAAATACTGGGGTGGTTTGACAATGGTTTGACAATGGAATTGCCAATCAAAAGAACCAAGCTTTTTGGAGTTTATAGGGGACTGAAATGCTCAAATTACAGGGTTGACTGAAATGGCCACATAAAACACTCTTTCACGGCACTCTCAACAAATTGTTGACAAACTGTAATTAAGAACTCAATTTTATTTATTTATCAAGTTAATTATGAACTTATGTTCTTGAAGTTGTTCTTTTTTAGATTTATATTTGATGCAGCGCAGACTATGGAAACGAAAACAAACGTGCAAGAGAGACACGAACGAAAGATCGACCCAGAGGTACTCCCTCCTTAAACGATCAAATATGAGTAAAACCCTGTTTCTGAAATTCAATATCAACTAACTCTAGCCGCTTAGGCTTACAACTTATTATATAGGAACTAGAAACCCTAACTAATAATCAAGGAAAAAACGCAAAACTAATTAAAAGGAAAAATTCGGAAATAACAGAAAAACATCGTAGCAAGCTAATTAGGACACTCGGTATCGATACGGGAAGAATCCTGTATCGATACAGGTGGCTTCTGTTCGCCAGTTAACACTCGGGTATCGATACAGCAAAAACTCTGTATCGATACCGACAGCTTTTATGTTGATTCTTAGGCCTTTTTAGGCCTACGTGGACGCAACCTGTCCATCCATGTTGATGCAACCCGGTCTGCATCAATATTGGTGTGACACGTATGGCCTCACTCCTAGTAAAACCGTTGCAGTTTTGGTTCGGGACACGGTAGGTGTAAGGTGTGGACATGTTTTCAATTGGTCGAGTGGTTGTTGTCACGTTAATTAAGTACTTTATAGTGGCGATTATTGAGAAAAACATTATAACGAATAGTTATATTACATAAATGCTACGAGTGTAAAATCATCGCATTACAATTTTCCCCAAATCCATCTAAACAGGAAGTGGAGAAGGCATTTTCTCGCTCTTGCCAGCTAGACATTCAAACGGCGATTTCGTGGAAGTCTGAAACTCCCTAGACGTCCCAACATCCGTTGCCTCGCCATCGCCCAACTCCATCAATTTAATAGAACCCGTTCTTGATAAAAATGGCAGTTTCATATTAAAAACCCACCGGTCCGACTTCCCAAGCCGGTCTAACCGGTCCACACGCCTCCTCCTCACCTCCTCTGGCAACCTTAGCGTATAAATCTCACAGTCCTCGCCGAGTCGAACCAGCGAGTGACCCGTCGAGTGCGGCCTTGGCAACCTCCTCACTCGCTCTCCCGAATCCGTATCGACTCGTTCATTTTCATCAACAGCAATTACAACCTGGGTATGATTTTGTAATTCACTGATTTCAGCAGTCGAATTACACACCTCAGTCGACTGTGTCGACTCAATTTTTTCACTCAGGATCGCCCGGCAAATCGGGCAGGTAGAGTGAGAAGCCAACCAAGGGTCAATACACTCGGGATGAAACACATGGTCGCACTTGGGTAACAACCGAAGCCTCTCGTTATCTTCAAATTCAGATACGCACACGGCGCACGTCAGCGCTCCTTTGCCGATTTTCAGGTGTTTGATCTCAGAGTAATTGAATACCGGGAACGAATCTATCGCCGCCTGATCGAGACCGCTTGGGGAAAGCCGGCGTGGGCGGGCGGCGTCAGCTGAGGAGGAGGAGTAAAGAGGAAGAACACTGTCGTCGGAGCAGAAGCGGAAGTAGATGAAGACGAAGCAAATCAAGAGGACGGGTAATCCCAGGATTGCGAAGACGGCTGTTGCTGTCTGAATGATGTAGGCGGAGGAGTTGTCCGAATAGGGATCACAAGGTGGTTGCGAAGTGTTGAACGGCGGTCGTGCCAACGCCGCCGTGGGTAACACTATCAGGAAGTTAAGCAGTGGGAGATAGATTCTCATCCAAAAGCAAAGAATTTCTTTCTGAATTTTATTGGGAGGATGTTTATGTGGCAATGATGTGGGGAGAGAAAGTGGGGTACGTGGTTGGTTTTATAGTAGTAGAAGGGAAAACGGTGGATTTTTTGGACAAAACCATTAGTCTATCTGGTTCGAGGAGAAATGCGGCTCCGAAAGGAATAAGGATATATATTTTGATAGAGAATATCTTGTTCACGGAGGTTCTTTAAATGGGTTAATTAGGGAATTTGTGCCGAGCAAATTTCTGTTGTTCATTTTGAGATTTAACAGCTCGGAGCTGTGCACAGTTTTTTTTTAATTTACAGTGCATTTAAGGAGGAGAGAGAGTGTGCACGGTTCCAAGCCGTTAGATCTTAAGATGATCGGCGTGGATTTGCTCGGCGCAAATTCCCTATTTACGGAACCTCCATAAATAAGATATTCTCAATTTGATAACATTACTTCTCAAAGATGATAGCAACCTGCGGGAGGGGGCCTCTATTGAGGTAACTCAAGGTTATAGTGAGCTATATCTGACCGTATATATTGGCACCGCAGCTCAAATTTAATTCTAACTTCAAATAATTCAAGCTATTCATTGTTTGAATTAAAATTCAAACGTTCATTACTAAGATGAAAGGCCTGATGGGTTCACTACAATGCTGTAGTAAGCCCCTCATTACAAGAACTCTGTACCCAGTAAGATGGTGGGGTGCATAAACAAACAAAAACAAAAGAAAAAAATTTTTAATTAACACTTCGTTGGTATAAAAACCTGGGAGAGTTTGACGGTATTCATAAAAAATTTGGATCCAATAGATAACTCTCTCCGTTCCAAAACAATATTTTATTACGAAAAGACATACAATTATTAGATCAACAAATAAATTGCTTACGAGCATAATTTTTATAATTTTTTACAACAAATTAAAGAGCTCAATTTAAAGACCAAAATTTGTAAATTTTCGTTTTTATCTTATTTAAGCAAATGAAAAAGTTCGTCCCTTATTGAATTCAAATTCAAATTTACGGGGCAAATTTGAAAAGTTAAACATTATAAATTACAATATGATTATTTCTATAAAAAAAAAAAAGGTTGAGATCCCAAATGAGACTAACACCAAGGGAAACAGGGACTATTGCTTTTAGGAGCATCTTAATACTCACCAATAATACACTATTCATTCAAATGAGCATCTGAGGATTGAAATCCTCAGTGAGCTCTCTAAATTTAATTTTTAAAATGATTGATAAAGAAGACCCATAAGTAAAAGTCGGGTCCAATTTTGTTTGTTAAGAATTTGCTAATTTTAGAGTCAGAGAGTACTTCAAGACTATGTCCTAAGATTATTTATGAATAAAAAAATGTTAGTGGGTCCCCCATTCCCCCTCCCTCTTCTCCTCGCTCAAAACTCCCTCTATAAACTTAGCTAGTGTGGTAGGAGCCTGCCAAGGAGTTATCCTTAGAAGTTTTCATGGAAAACCCATTGAAGATCAAAATTGAGCAAATGAGTTGCCAAAAGTTAGGAATCTCGCTTAGGATAAATTTTAAGAGCCTACTGCGGATGCACTTAGTACTCACCAACAATACACTAATGCGAATAGTTCAAATGGATACCGACGGTTAGTCGCTTTAGCTTTTCCTCTTTTTTTACGAATAATGTTTTTTTAATAATCATATGTCCAGATTAGTTTGCGCACACCTTGACTAATTCCAAAGTCCTGAAGTTAACAACCAAGTTAACAACCCCGCAAACCTCCAATGGCTCCAAGGTTTAGAAAGTTTGACCTCTGTGGAAATGAAACATGTGATCTAATAACACTTATTGTTTTCTTAACCACTTGACATGTGTATATACAGAATCAGCGACTATAATTGTTTAATGCATGTTGGTGAGTTCAGCGCGTAGACAAATTTGACTAAGGCCTATCGTTAACCTACCAATCCAAGACTCTCACGTGGGAAATAAGTTCATAATTGAAACATTGAATTAAGCACAAAGTTAATGTGTTGAAGAAGTCAACACCGCGAAGGGATATCCCTCGCAGAAAAATAAGACTAAAACATACTAACCCAAGTAAAGGGTACCCTTGCCAAAAAGGCATATTATAAGGAATTCACCTATCGTGACCGCAAACACAGAGGAATTAATACGATAGGAAGTTACAGCTATTGATACTCAAGCTCGCACCAAATCTGACCACATGGCAAGTCAAAAGAGTCCTTTAAGACGTGAATAAAGTATTAGCGCAAATCAAAGGGTCACAACAGTCTAATATATAACGGGAATAGGGGAGATATTAGTGGTTTGGTAGCTTAAAAAGATAAAGGGATTGCTACGATAAAATGACGTGCACCGACCATGTCGCAAGGGCCATCCTCGAGATCGGTGACAGTCACCCATGTGGTCCTAGTATATGGAGGGAGCAAAAATCAATTTAAAAATTAAAAATTACAATTGCTTAATGGGATTAAGGTGGATTAATCAATTTTTCCCAGTTCACATGATATCTCGTAAGATGAACGGATCTTTATTCTTTCTAGATAGGATTGAAGCGCTCAATTTACAAGGTCGACTAAAATGGCCACATAAAACACTTATATTGGTTAAGAACTCAATTATTTTATTTATCAAGTTAATTATAAACTTATATATATATATATATATATATATGCATATATGTTCTTGAAGTTAAAGCATTCTTTAGATTTATATTGGTGTAGCATGTATCCTCTCTTCCCTAATAAAAACATTGCAGTTTTGAAATCTAGAGGGTGTTGTGCGGCAAAACTACGTGGTTATGCTCATTTTCTTGATACACCTCCAAAGCTTCCAAAGACCCAGTTTGGAGAGTTAATTTTGGAGTCCAATGTTAAGACTCAATTTTAGGAGATTTAGGCTTTTTGGGATAAAATATAGTTGATTTAGACACTTTGAGTTTAGAGTTTAGGCACTTTGTAGTGGTTTTATCTTCCTCCACGCAAGGTTCTTGAAAGCTTCAGAGATGTGCCAAAAAATCAAGCAAAACGACATAACTTTGCTGAGATTAAGTTATTTCCACCAGTGGTGAAAATTATTTAACCTCAATTTTGCCACACAATACGACACACAACGCCTACCGAACAACATCTCTGGATCCGCAGTTTTGTGGTGGAACGCAGTAGGTGTGGACGTGAGCAATTGGTAGGAAGGTTGTCACGTTAAATACGTTATAGTGGCGATTATTGAAAAATAAAAAAATTATAACGAATATTTGCATTACATAAATGCTACGAATGCAAAATCATACTCCTAACATAAATTGTATGCTTTGGCGGTGTTATCCCACCTCATTTACAGTTCACTTCGACAAATCTTAAAGTATATATTGATTTGTATTACAATTTTCTCCAATCCATCTGCTGCCAAAGTAACGAGCAGCTCCGAATATCACTCGGTCCGTCAACTGCTAATTTTACTCTGGTAGCAGAAACTCCATCGTGTTAAACAGGAAGTCGAGTTGGTATTTTCTCACTCATGCCAGCTAGACATTCAAACGGCAATTTCATGGACGTCAGAAACTCTCTGGACGTCCCAACCCCCGTTGCCTCACCGTCAACAACGCCCACCTTCGTCAATTTAACAGAACCCGTTCCAGATAAAAATGGCAGTGTCATATTAAAAACCCACCGGTCCGACTCCCCAACCCGGTCCGCATGCCTCCTCCTCACCTCCTCCGGCAACCTTAGCGTATAAATCTCACGGTCCTCGCCGAGTCGAACCAGCGAGTGACCCGTCGAGTGCGGCCTTGGCAACCTCCTCACTCGCTCTCTCGAATCCGTATCTACTCGTTCATTTTCATCATCAGCGATTGCAATCTGATCATGATTTTGTACTTCACTGATTTCAGCAGTCGAATTACATACCTCCCTCGACTCAAATTTTCCACTCAGGTTCGCCCGGCAAATCGGACAGGTGGAGTGAGAAGCCAACCAAGGGTCAATACACTCTGGATGAAATACATGGTCGCACTTGGGTAACAACCGAAGCCTCTCGTTATCTTCAAACTCAGATACGCACACGGCGCACGTCAGCGCTCCCCTGCCGATTTTCAGGTGTTTGATCTCGGAGTAGTTGAATACGGGGAACGAATCTATCGCCGCCTGATCGAGGCTTCTAGGGGAAAGCCGGCGTGGGCGGGCGGCGTCGGCAGAGGAGGAGGAGTAAAGAGGAAGAACAATTAGTCTGTGGGCGGAGCAGTGGCGGATGCAGATGACGACGAAGCCGACCAAGAGGAAGGCGAGCAGCAGGATTACGAAGACGGCTGTTGCTGTCTGATTGACGTAGGTTAAGGAGTTGTCTGAAGAAGAATAGGGATCAGAAGGTCTTTGCGAAGAAGAAGCGTTGAACGGCGGCGGTGGGGCTGACGCCGCCATGGGTAACAGGAAGATCAGCAGTGGGAGACAGATTCTCATCAGAATTTCTTTCCGGATTTAATTTGAGGGGGTTTATGTGGCAATGATGGAATTAGAGAAAGTGGTTGGTTTGGTTTGTTTTATACTCCCGGTAGACGGGGAAAAAGGGACTCCTAGTCCTAGATGTTTGTTTGGGACAAAACCAGTACACAGTAATCTGGTTTGAGGAGAGAAGCGGCTGCCGAATTGGTAATAAGGATAAAGATGATACTAGAGCATCGTGAACGATAAAAACGGATGAAATGAATTCGTTGGTACAAAAAAACCAGGTACTGAGTTTGACGGTTTTGGTCAATTTTATGGTATAAAAACCAGGTACTGGGATTTTGTTTGGGAAGTCCAGGTCCAGACTCCAGACAGTAACTAACCTTTATAAAATTTGGTCGAATGTTAGTATTCCAACCCCTTTTGGCCTTAAAAAGTTGGTTACTTTTACTTTCTTTTTTTCCCGTTTTTATTTGATTCTTTTGAGTTAATAGTTAGTTTTGTGTATTATTAATTTGTCTCGACGAAAAAAATCGAAAAAATAAAAAATTATGATTGAAACTCACAATTTTTTTAAATAAAATCGAAAATAAGTCTTTTTCTTTCGAATTGAGCTTGGATTTAGAAAGTTTGGCCTCCTTAAAAATGGAACGAGTGATCTCATTGAGGAACACTTATTTGTTTTTTCATAACCACTTCGCCAAACTCATCGGAGTAATAAATAACGTACGTATTGAGATCTACAAAATAAACGACTATAATGCCATTAAGTGGACTCAAGGTTTTAGGTCTGCTTGATAGGCCGTGAGATGAAATGATCTTGATTCTTTCTGGATAGGATAGGATTGAAAGCTCAAATAACGAAGTTGAGTGGAATGGCCACAGCTTGTTTGATTTTGATTAGTGTAATTAAACATAGAAAAGGACAAAGCACTAAAAATATATAGAAATATTCTCTATTTAGGCTTTAAACTCTTTACCCCATCAAATTTTTAGTCCTTTGAGAAACTTTATTCGAATGAAATTTAAATAGTTGAAGTGATTCTTATTTATTAGTAGTGACGTGAAGCCATTTTAGGGGTTTCTTCTTTTTGATACGCCTTTATCATATTTCCTAAAATAGACTCTATAAATGATCTTCACTTTAGGCTCTGTGAAAGTTAGCACCGGCTCCATCAATATTATCTAGGTTTAGGAGTCGA
The DNA here is from genome assembly GCA_022606695.1 of Vaccinium macrocarpon. Lineage (NCBI taxonomy): Eukaryota > Viridiplantae > Streptophyta > Magnoliopsida > Ericales > Ericaceae > Vaccinium > Vaccinium macrocarpon. The sequence continues at coordinate 1,810,217 of CM040172.1, read as the reverse complement.
CATCCATGTAAATTAGAAACCCATCCCTGCATTCACCAATTGCAAATAAAATCTACCACAAAAGTATTACAAAAGTTCAAGGAGAAAAGGCTATTGTCTGTGAGATAGTAGTGCCACGGAGTATCATATATTGTCTTGGTATTGTGTAGGTAGATAAATGCATGTACAAGGGACAAATAATCATGTTAAGATGTGCGTAACCTGTGTATGTTCTAATCATAGACAAAGTTATTCAAGCTCGACATATGTTCGTTTATTAAACTCTTGTCAAAATCGACAATAAAAGATAATTTTCAAGTTCTCAAATTTTCAAATCAAACTTCAATTACCAACGCTCGGCTCCGGTGTGTAAGCTTGTGTTGGTTTAAGAAAAATGAAGCTCTAGACTCGATTATAGCTTGCTTGACATCAGCTCAGTAATTATAATATCAAACTTTTGTACAAATTGAGATTGTCAGATTGTTATAAAAAAAAATTATGCAAGAAAGTAGTTTATTTCGACGCGATAAATAGCGTAGTCTTTGAAAATGGACAAAAAATACAGGACAGAGAAGAAAATGTCAGAAGCAAGATTAGGTACCACATATCTCTCTGTAGCATGCAGGCCCACCTCTAAGTTTTAGGCCCAATAGTCTACGCTAGGAGAAGCTTTGCCCAAAATTAGCCCATGTCCAAATAGGGCTTTGTTTTTTTTATTTATTTATCAAGAATAGGGCTTTGTTTGGACACTAGCGGAAATTATCACCAACGACGTTCTTCTTCCACTTCTACTTTTCCGGTAACTCTCTCTCTCTCTCTCTCTCTCTCTCTCTCTTGATTTGAGAAATTTTTCGGCAGTTTTCTACTTGCGGTTCTGATTCAGTAAACCTAATTCTTTTACCTAGGTGAACTGATTGCAATCAATCCACAAATTGACAGATTTGGGGCAAAATCCAAGTCTAATTTGTCCTAGGAAAAAACAAGATGCCTCTGGGAATACTCTTAGGTTTAGGAAGATCAATGAGAAGAAAGAGAACATCATCACTTGACATTCTATCTTCAAAGCGTGGCCCAAGGGATTATTACAAGGGGAAGAACTGCAAGCCGACTGGTTTCCATACACGCAAAGGTTAGTTAGTTGTTCACTCCCATCATATCATAAGCTGGTGTTTTGCTCGAATTGGCAATTGTTCTGTTTACCCTGGGTGAACCGAGTTCCGGAATGTCTAAATTTGTTTGTAAATGTTTTTAGCGAACTGGAGCTGAAATGCTGAATCAAAATTTGACTAGCCGAGCCAGTGCTCGATTCAAGCTCGAGCTTGTTCACAAGTGCAAAGAGTATTTTATATTACTTATGCTCGCATGTAGGTCTAAAGCTGCAAATAAATTTTTTTATTACAAATAACATACATAAACAAGTTCATACATGTACACAATTACATATATACATTTGTAGTCCATGAAAAAGTTTATACAAATAACATACATAAACAAGTTTATACATTATCGAGTTATATAAGTGAAGACATATTCACATTATATATGGAATTTTCATTAGAAATATATAAAGTGCATGTTCGCGAGCCTAGTCGAGCTCAATACTGGCAGTCTCAGCTCGGCTTGTTTATTAACGAGCTTAAAATGGAGTCTCAAGTTCGGTTCATTTAATAAACGAATCGAAATCGGACAAGCTTCTATTAAGTCATGCCTTGAATAGTTCGTGAACAGCTTGGTTCTTTTGCAGCCCTAGTGCTCTTCTGGGGGGAATTATTTTATTGCAGACTTTGACTCTTATTTCTTATGATTTCTCAATTGCTTATATTGGGTTATCATCATGGTGCAGGTGGGTATGTTCTGGTGAATGAGAAACTGCCAAATTATGTTGTCCCTGATTTAACTGACTTCAAGGTACTCATTTATATTAATAATTCTGTTATAGTAGTGTCCAAATGGACTTAAAAGGTTGAAGGAATTGGGTACTTTCCATGTACTGCAGCTTCACATGGTGCACAAATACCTTTTCATCTGGAAGCTTGGTTGATGCACAATAAAAACCCACACTCAGTTGTCAGTTTTTAGGGTCCTGCTCACTAGGCATTGTTTCTTAAATCTACGTGGTCACAATTTTTATTTGGGTTGCGAGTCAGATGTTTAGACTTTTGGTCATCCTTTCTCTAAAAGTTAAGATTGTACCAACGCTTAAATGTTTTTTTGGGCTTTTGGTTTAAATGTGGCTTGTAACTTTGATTAAAGTGAATTATTTTGTAATGCTTGTGATTATTATTTGCCTAAGTGGCATTTTAAACATGTTGGTTGAACTTTTGTGGGTCTAGAAGCCAATTATAGGTGGTGAAGGTAGTTGGATTCATATGATAGCTATCTGGCTATGCGTTAACACTAATAAGATGTAGATAGCTTGGATCAAGAACACAATCTTTGAACAAAAGGATGTCAGAGCTCAGGCAAAGATGATGATCCCAGTTTAAGTCCATTCTACTCCCTTCTTCTCAAAAGTGGCATCTCTCGATGTCGATATGGTTCGCACTCTAGTTAGCAAGTAGGGCTGCAGATGAATCGTGTTGCTCACGAATAGCTTGCGGCTTGGCTCGTTAGGGCTCGGCTAGGCTCGTTTATTAATCGAGCCTAGCTCGAGCTCGAGTCTTAGGCTTGTTTTGTAAACGAGCTGAGCTTAACACTTTGAAGCTTCACTCGGCTCGATATAACTCGATTTTTTTATATAGGCTTGGCTCTAAGCGAGCCAAGCCAAGCTCGAACTCAAGTTTTTGGCTCGTTTGCACTTCTACTTTCAAGGTGTCAAAGGAACATTTTTTTTCTCAGCTCGAATTTACAATACTTTGTCTCAATTTGCGGTGTTTGATGGGACGGGGATAGAGAAAGAAAGGCTGTGTTAGTTGCTCATTTTCTAGATATTTCTAAATTGCAAGTAAAAAATGTTGATTTTCCTTTCACTATGAATTCCAACAACTCCATGAAGAATCTGTGACCATTGGCCAACTGGGAAAACTACTTACAAATAAATGTTTATAAGGTAGAAGACGGCTAGAATCAGTGTGCAGGGCCGGCCCAGGCCCAAGGCCCACAAGGCCTGGGCCTAGGGCACCACAAAAAAAGCCAATTTTTGGGGCACCCCACTATTTTATACCTATGGGCTTGAGTAGAACACTTTTTGGACCAAAATAAAAGAAAAAAATCCATTAAGAGTGACAAAAGAGCCCAACATTGTGGCCCAATGTTTAAAAAAGACCCAAAAATTATTGTGGCCCAAAATTTTAAAAAAGGCCCAAAACTAAAATGGATTTTAAAAAAATCACCATATAAAAAAGGCCCAAGTATAATTGATACTTTTGCTTCTAAAATTGCAACACTCGTAATATTCAAGTGATAATCATGCGTTATATGTATCTAGAGACTTCGTGTTTTAATTTTTCCGTTATTATGTGATGTTTGTAGAACTTTATATTGTTTTGGTTTTCTCGTATAGTGATTGTTACTCGAAAAATTATTTAGGCGTTGTACTTGAAGGGCACAATTTTTGGACTAGGCCTAGGGCACCTCAAACCCTTGGGCCGGCCCTGTCAGTGTGGCTGCCTGATTGACTCCTTTTGTCAAGAACATGATTTCCTTTGCAGCTGTTAAAAATTCTCTTTTCTGATGTGTTTATGTGCAAGCTTCTAGTTGATCTCTTCTCATTTTACAGGTGTATGCCTTTATTCTGTTTGTATAGTCAACCTCATGTTGTTTTCTTCTAATCATGCAGCTAAAGCCATACGTCTCTCAATGCCCAATAAATGTTAAAACTGCCGAGGCTACTGATTCTGCCAAATGACCCAAATACAAGCCCCGCGGTCATACCTCTTTCACTCATGGGATTGATGAAGAATAGTTTTATGTTATGTTTCTTTTCTTTTCTTTTTCCGCTTGAAGAACACATGTACGAAAATACCAATTTTAGGTGCCTTTATATCTTCTTCGCTTCTTTAGGAACATGGAAGAACAGTTGAATGGTACTTTGAATGGAAGAGCTATGCAGAATTCGACTGGATATTCACCCGTTCTTTGATCCTTTTCAAACTATGGGGTTAGGGAAATATTTTTCCACTCAGATTCTCTACACGGATGGTGACCAAGCTCACTCTCCCATTCAGTATTGGTGCAGAACAGAGAACTGGTTAATGCTTACCGGACGTATTCCAACGAGAGAGCATTCTTGTATTTTCGGGAAAGAATACAATGCTTGAATATGAAGCAATTGCGTACTTTTCCAGGACTTACACTGTACTTTTTACAGACTTTACTTGGGGCTCCAATTAAGCTAGTGCCCCCCCCGTAACATCCTTGTAATTGTTTTTCCAAATGTTGTCATGCACGACGTTTGGTCTGTGCATGTAGTCGGCTAATACTCGTAATTGTTTTTCTAAATGAAGTCATGCACGACCATTCGGTATGCCCATGTAGTCAGCTTCCATGTGACAGAGTGATGCCACTCTACTCACGCAGTGTTGACCTGTCTCAAGCACCCAGATGAATCAGAAGTATTACTCACTATTACTCATAATTATTTTAGATTTAGGGAGGAAAAAAAACCCCGAGAAAAATGGAAGATGGATAAACATGCAGACCCTGGAATCAATTTTTCTTCACAGCGGAGCTTATACTCGACTAGTTTCAATCAGTTTCACTTAACGGAAGATGGATAAACATGCATACCCTGGAATTAATTTTTCTTCACAGAGGAGCTTATACTTGACTAGTTTCAATCAGAGTTTCACATAACATATATAGTTTCCAGGGAAAATGAAGAAATTCCCCGAAGGCTAAAGCTAGACCAGCAGAATTAAATGCCAAAACAATCAGTAAGATTTTCCGTGCCAAAACAATCAGTAAGATTTTCCGTCAACCATTCAGCAGACCTGTACATCTTGAGAGTCCCCCTACAAATTTCGAATCTTTACAACAAGAAGACGTAACTGATTATTTTTGCTTAGGCCCCTGTCCTCCCAATTTCTGTTCCCTCTTCATCCTCATCACTATCATTCCCACGTTCCATACTTGGTCGTTTCAACCTCTGAAATATTTCATCAAGAGTTTGGGATGAAGAAACTCGAGAGAGAAGTGCGTTATCTTGAAGTTGGCGCATGTTATCTTGAAGTTGGCGCAAGGGAATGAATTTCTTGGCCTCCACCTTAGCTTTCATACTCTGGAAACCGGATTTCATGGATGCCCATTTCGTAGCTAAACCAGAAGATGAGACTACAGTTGTGTCTCCAGATTGAGAGCTCTCTGCTTCCAGCAAGGAGACTTTAGTGGAGGCAATGTTGTCCACTGGCTTCATTTTAGATGTTTGTCTACTGTGTTCCCTAATGGCAGCATATTTGTTGCCAATGGCTTCACGACTCCCGCTATATCTGTTAACCTCGTCCTTCAGAGGTTTTGAAGCAATTCCCTTCACATCCTCCTTCAATAAACTGGTTGTTGGCTTCATTTCGTCAATGTCCATATCCTGAAACGTTTTACAATCTAGTTCAGACATAAATCACCATTGAAATTAGTGAGATGACCAGAGATCAAGTTACGGGCAAGGACGAAAAGTTATGAGAGCTTCAATCACAACACAGAGGAATAGGAGAATTTACTAGTACTTGTTCAGTCTTCAGCAAAATCGTGTCATTCAGTGATGCACTTTACTGTAATGTACTTCGAATTCGATAGAAGGGTGTGGGGAAAAATTCACTTCGGCCCTTTGAACTTTGCCCCCAAAACGCATGCTCCACTTTAAGAACCTACACTTACACCTGTTGTACACTTGTAGTCTGCCCTTTTCTTCCAAAAAAAGTGTGTAGGACCTCACACGGAAAAATCATTACTTGACATGTTTATTAGTGATTTAAACTATCATTATGCCCCCCAAATACAAAACATATTTCAAGGTCACATGTGCTTGTAACTGCCTCTTAGCAGTTAGCACTTCCAATAGTAGGGGAAAATAATGGCTGGCCAACTGTCAGCGACCAAACCTCAACAAGCGGCGCAGAATTTTCCTTTTCCATAAACTGTATTCTTATGAAGTGTGAACTGACAACGAGCAGATTTTTTGGATGTGGAGTTCGCCATCGGTCATGCACACAGTGTCGAGTAGTACAAAAGTAAACCAAAATAAGAAATTGATTTGATCTGGGCGAAGCTGATAGTCATTGGACGGGATATCTCAGTTACTCCAAACAAAGATTTTCCGAAGTTTAAACAAGGTCCATGTGGATTTATATTTAAGAGGGCAGGGTTGGGAGGGTGGGAGGCCAGGGGCTAGGTGGTGCAGGTGGAGATGGGGGACGGGTTGGCTGTTACCGATGGAAAGAGGAAGGAGAAAGGCACACATACTTAAGTTTGTCTTTGTATAATTATTGTCACTGTAATGTGTGTTTTCACATTAGTTTGGGTTACGAGGGTATACTTTCAGGTTTTTAAAGTTCCAGTTTCCGAAAGAGTGTTTCATAGCAATAAGGTGGAGAAAATAGAGTACTCGAATATTTGTTCTTTGATACTTCAAGTGATGTTTGCATACCATGTTGTTGCCTCCAGATTCCACATCAATGCTTGTACTGTCGAAACTCCTAGCTAATGGTACAACCTCCTCGCCGACTTTATGCCCTTGTTCAAACCAAGTCCGTTCTGGAGACCATAACACATAATATGTTATACAAGATACGCAATTATCTAACAAGAAAGTCGATGCCATTGATGGTCTCAATGGGATCATGATCATGTGCTGGAAGTAGGTCTAACCTTGATATTAATTCTTCTTGGTTTGGACGACAGAGAAAATTTATAACCAAAAAAAAGGTACCAATAAAACTAGAATTACGAAAATATGATATGCTGACCTTTTTGCAAGATAAGTAATCCTGATGGATCAAAACCATCTGCATCATCTGCATCTGTTTGGAACCTAAATATCTTCCAGTTCCCAAAAAACTTAATTACCCGGTCAAAGAAATTGCTGACAACCAACAGAGTGTATATAACCATTATAAGCGGATAGATTCTGTTAAAGCCTGTCCCGAAGAAAGGGACGGCATCATCGATGGTCCCCATTCTCTGTAATTAAAAATAATTACTAGTCAAAAAAGAAAGGGGAAAAATAAGATAGAGCACGAAATTCATTTGCATCAAAACAATATGCTTCTAGACATATGAAGGATGTGAAACAGAATTTACCTCCTCGAAAGTAGTTTTCTTCCCATCCAGACTAATGAGATTGAGAAAATTGTATGAAATTGGAGGAGCATAACGAGCAACCATCCTAGCAGAGATTTTTAACACCTGAGAGCGTCAGTGTACAATAATACCACAGGACAGAATTTCACACTCGCCTTTGTATCAAATACCTCCATTTTTTTTTTACTTTGCGTAAGCAAACTTGCAAAATATATGCTTCCATTTGCGAAAAAGCATATCATGGTTTAAGTCATCAATGAAAGAAATGGCAGCTTCGTAAGTTTTCTATAATAAGGACAAAAGGTGGAGGGTTTTTTTTTCCACAGAAGGGGAATGTGAAATCATTTCCCAAATATGACCAGATGTTCAGTTTTCAACAAGGTTAAAACAATGACTTACGAGCATATCATGAGCAAGTTCACTGAGCTGGTTTGTCTCGGTGTAAGTGAATAAAACATCATTGTGCCAACTTTGAACAATGAATAGTATGTGCAGACGCACATATACATCAGGGGAACAAAAGCAAAGACCTATAGATATTAGAAATAGAACAAGACCTTTAACGAAACACTCAAAAGTGAAAGAACTCAAATCAAATATCACAAGCTACAGAGCACCAGGTGAAATGATAACAGCAGCTGATAACCACAACACAAATGTCAATTGATTCATTAATTGAAACAATAGAGTTCTCTAGAACATTTACACAACAACAATAACATAACCCATTTAGTCCCCAATAATTGGGGGTATGGGCGGGGGATGGATAGGAGACAGACCTAACCTTTGGCAATAAATGCACAAAGTGGCTGCTCTCAGAATACCATTGAAATAGATGGATTTGAGACAGACCTAACCTTTGGCAATAAATGCACAAAGTGGCTGCTCACAGAATACCACTGGAACAGTAGTCCACCTATACCGTCGAGTTTGCTGCGGAATCATGCCCTCAAATCAAAGCCAAAAGGCATCAGAGAGGGCAGACCCAAGAATCATTTTGATTTATGTGCACATTACCATGCTTCTTTCATTCAGCATTCAGAGCATTGGCGTTGCACACTCCTCTAGAACATTTAGCAATACAGTAATTATCTGGTGAAAAGCATTACTACAATTTCCAGCAATCTACCTGCACGAGCACCTCTTTCTGTCCTGCAGATCTTATGAAAATTGAAAAAAGGGATAAATCCACCCCGCTAGACAGTAGGGTTGCCTCGGCCAATAGGATAGCAGCTGACATGCAACCAAGAAAGATGGCCAAAAGCTTCTCAATTTGTTTACTAAAGATACATCGCCAGATTAATTCTGCAAGCAGTGAACAACCTTTAAGGATTTTGGAACAGAAGGGGGAATGTGTAATTATAGAATACCAAAGTCAAACAAAATCCATGTTCCCAAAGCCCTACTAATAACTATAATTAAAAGTAGTGAATTTTGTTTCATCTACAGACAAACAAAACAAGCATAACATAGAAATAATGTACATGCATAACATTCACGGTGCAAAAAAACCATTAACTCAGAACATCAACAAGAAATCCAACCCACACAAAGAATACAAAGCATTAAATTTCTCCACTGACATTTTCCTTGGTCCCAATGAGACAAGCAAGATGACATTACTTAGTTTAGCAAGATAAAGCATTTTTTCTTGAAATGAAAAGAAATGCACCCATCAAAAAGTGCAAAGATGCAAACAAGTAGAAGAGTCAGTGGATCTGATCATCACCCGTTGTCCCAAAAATAGGGCCCCATTTCCCAGTTTGATCAGGTCTGTGGCTGGAAATGAATTTCCTGCAATAATAGCAAATGGTATTATGATCAATTGTTGAAGAAGGAAAAGGAAAAAAATAGGAAATGGAACTCAAACAAAGAAATTCATCCACATGATGTATGTACCATGGACCATTAAACAGTTGCAGGGAATCTATCGATGACATCTCAACTTGAAGATGTAAGCATCCACAAAACAGAAATGCATACGAGAGAGCCAATAGAACAGAAAGCTAGAGGAGGTTAAAGAAGATTATAAGTTCATCCTACATTAGCCACTGATGCACGTGCACATACCAACAGTGGAATGGAAGTAACAACTAAAATATCGTTTATATTATTACTTCGAAATTTCTACTTAATTACAGGAATGTAAATAACTTGTATAGTTATAAATGTGTGTGAAACTTAGTGAACACTGAATAAAATGAAGGAAAATGTTTAGGGTTAGAAGCAAACCATCCAGACGCATTGCGCTGTTCATAGTTCTTAACTGTATCTTCCAGTTCAAGGGCCTCCGAGACATATGTCATATACTCGCTGCAGAACAAAAAACAGAAAAGATTAGATACTACAGATCACAATAAGAAAACAGCAAACGCTAAATCAGATGGTTGTTAAGCGCTCTAAAGATGTTATATGGTATGTATATTACGGCACACAATCACATTCACTGTGAATGACAAAAACCCAGAATGTTTGTGGTCATCCTTCAATGGAATACGATAATAGCTCCAAGGATACAAGATGGAAATGCCATTGGTGACCACTTAGAATACTTAATGGCTATGACGTACGATCCCTGAGCACCAAATTTAGGAACATGAATTTATGTTGTTATCTGATCAACTCGTAAGTAATTAATCCATATAAGACAGCTGATAGACAATACAATTACAAATGCAGATACTAAAACACTAAGAGACGACACAACAAATAACTAAATACCTGCCATAGGAAGTATGAGGAAATCGCGGACTTCTTAATAGATAAAAAAGAAATGAAACAAAAAAAAAAAAAAAAAACCAACAAGAATAACAGCAGTATGAAACACTATCACTAAGCCAAATGCTTTTCTCACTGTCTGGGGCTAAGTTAGTAGGAGATAGAATAACATAATTACATTTATGTATCACAAGCGTAGATGACAAGTATATGAAAGTTGAATGAATGCTATAGCAAGCATGAGGAGCCATATAAGTAAATGTTTACACCAACGAGACTGCAAAAATTGTGTGTGTTGGTTTACCTTTTATATCGATAATATTCCTCTCTAGCACATCTGAGATTGCGCCTTAGTGTTGCCATTGATTTTTCATCTGTATCGTAGTCCATATCATTTTCTCCTATTCTCCCAACTTGGGGTTTGAAGGACGGATCTTCCCTGAACTGAGAGATTATAATTTGATTTTAGTAGGAATACGAGAACCTTGTTGGAACTGTAGATTTGTGGAAAGATACATGTAATAAAAATACCATTTCAACTAACATATTATCAATAATATCCATGTAAGGTCTCAAAGGATCTCGCTTGGACATCTGCTTGGAAGTTGCCTGAGCCACCTAATAAAATGAAACATGCTAGAAAATGAGTAAAAATTATAACAAGGTAAGAGACTGATTAGAACAAATTGACCACACCACAGGTATATCGAAACATCGTAAATTTCTCTGCCTGTGATAGGATACAATCCTCCTATTGTAAAATAGGATGTATACCTACATTACATATTTGTTTCTATGCAATAGACCTAGAAAAAACTGTGGAATATGTGTTCATCTTCATCACACAGCTTACACAACTGCGAATGAATTTTTAAAGGGAACATAAAAAAACAAGTAACAAGTCCAAAGCGATATTCGTACACCAAATAAGAAATGATATTCTTAACTAATTTATAATGAAAAGAACTTACTTCAAGGGCATCTGATAAGTTTTTATGGGCATTATCAAGTTTCACAGCCATTTTCGAAATTTTATGAGATAGAACTTTCTGACGAGTGGTCCAATCAGAATTTCTCCAAATGCTCTTTGGAATTTCGCTCAAACCAAAACCAAGAAGAAATGCACCAGTAACAAGTCCAAAAGTATTCGAACATGCCATAGCTAAACCCAGTAGACCTCCATTCCTGCAAAAAAGAAAGCAAGCATCAAGGCACGAAAGAGATTGACCAAGAGCCTACGTATGTATGGAGCCCAACTTAAAAAGTATCAAGGGAGACTGACAACAAAGAAAGTAAGCTTAGAAGGCGAGGAACTAACCACATTTTGCCCATAATGAGGAGGAGAATAAGTCCACAAAGACCAACAGATCCCACAACCAAATAGAATAGCAAGTTTATATGTATGCTAGCCTTCAACCTTTCTGTCACGGTAAAGTCTCCAGCATCTTCAAAACCCTGAATAAGGGGCACCACAGCCCTGCTTAGAAGAATAACATGATCTAATTACATGAGCATATGTCCATCTATAAGCTATGAACCGTTGAGATGTTTCTGAAAGCACATAACCACACCAACCTACATTTTGCAACCATAGCAAACATGCACACTCATATTACAACCACCCCCAGAGAAGAAATATCAAACAGCTCCCTAGCATGTTTCTCCAATGGGGGTTTCCCATACGAGTTCACCACTACATCCACTCCAAGGGAGAGAAAAGTATTATAGCATCCAATACATGTGCAAACAATGAATATGGGGCAATAGATATATCCAAAGGGAAGTAAAGGGATCAAATACCAGTGGCAATAGGAGCACATCAAATGGCACTTGAGAAGATTATAACATATTTGTTGGGTACGTGTGCTAGATCCTTTTGGACATCAAATATCTAGTGATCTTTGCATGTCTCGTATCAGTATAGGGACACAAGTTTAATCATTCAAACAGTCGCATCTAAACCACCAATACAAGCAAGGCAATTGATGCCGAACGTGTACAAGGAAATCCGCTTGACTATGCACTTAATTCCAAAACCAGAATTAATGGTGAATTGCTCCAACAGAGAAGAACAGAATACTGGGTAAGAGCACAGACTTGTTCTCGAATTCTCAACAATCAACGGTGCAAAACATAATCATGAAATTGGCTTTTATACTTTATAGGCATTTAAGAAAAATAATCAAAACATTACAAACATATAAAATAACACCTGAATTGTTATAGATCCCCATATATGTCCAGTTTCATTTCATTATGCATCAGTGATAGTCATCATTCTACGATAAAATAGATAAACCTCAAAGAGAGTCCAGTCCGATAATCTAATAGAACTCTGACCATCTTCAGCACACCAATACAAGCTAAAAAAAGGGTGAATCCAAAATGATTTACATGACATACCAAGTAAGCCAGAACGTGCTCCAATATGACCAGCTCCACAAGAAAGCAATGCCTCCTCTTTGAGAACCAATTATTGTCTGTACACCAACAAAGATAATTACTACAGTCAGTACAACCAATTAACGTGATACAAATAGGCGAAGAGAATGGAAAGTCAAAATATTATAGCCAACAGTCTATATTAATATTGGTAGCCAGCTGAACACGAAACAGATGATTCTTGTTAAAGCATCAACTCAAAACCAATTGGCAATGAGTGAAGAGGCCCGCCTAGGCTCATATACTAGCTTTGGAGGTTATAATTAACCAATGTGGGGCAAGCTCCAACACTCCCCCGCACGTGCAACCCGTTGAGGTAAACAAACGATTCAACAAATACGACAACGATCAACCACCAACGACAAACAAAGGGGGAACCAATCATCAACGACATAAAGTCTTGTCCAAAAGCCTCCTAAAACCTAGCTCTGATACCATGTTAAAGCATCAAACTCAAAACCAATAGGCACTGAGTGGAGAGGCCCACCCGGGCTCATATACTAGCTTTAGAGGTTATAATTAACCAATGTGGGACAAGCTCCAACAATTCTCATACAACGATTCACAGAAAATTCTCACCTAAAGTCAGAACTAGCAAGCCAAACTTTACAAAGGATCGGGTTTAAAAACATGATTCCTTAAGACTAATAATGAAGTCAGACCTCTTCTTATTAAGGGCCAATTAATCGCCGCATACAATGCTCTTTCCATGAGAATATCACGCAACCAACATTTAGCTGGCAAACTAACAAGCTACAATCGAAGTCACAAAAGACAACTCTCCAATCTTAGCGAGGTATCTAAGGAAATTTTGTAAATTTTAAGTAGCCAGACCAAATGTATATGATAGATTAACAGTTTTACATCCTTATAGAGAGTTAGTCGCCGTAAAGTGACAACCAAGCGAGATTTAAATTAAGGCCCTTACGTAACAGGATTTCAGACCTCCGTTACCGTTATTTACTTGGCATCAGACCAATACAGTCCAAACCCTGCAAAGACTCAATTTTGTATGTTGCTGACTGTTAAGTGTACATATACACGTCTTGAATATGCATCTAAAGCTATAATGCCACAAATCACTTGGGTATTCTTTACGTTTTCATTTCTGACTTCTCTTTCAATTGAACCTAGTGTACGATGTCTTAATGATCAGTATCATGCTAATGCTAGGTAGAGCAGGCCAGGGTGGGCAGAGAAGACATTGGGGACTTGCCTAGAATAACAATAGAGTTCACCAGCCATGCAATATCCAGCCTAAAAAAGGACAAACAACCATATAATAAAAATACCCTCATTTCCCAAGCAAATAGAAAGAAAATACCCCGGGGTCCTGAATTTAAGAAATTAAAATGAAGCATGAAAGGAGTTCACCCAAGAGGCCAGTTTTATGTCCCAATAAAGCATACACCACGCTGCAAGCCTCTCAAGTCTCAACAGAAACAAACATTGCATTCAAACACACCCCGCCTTTTAAGGCATTCTACTACCAGATAACAGAAGCAATGGCATTGTTCAGATTAAGCAATGCTATTAACCAATGTTGTAAAAATCGCTAGGTGCTAGTCGGGTGGAAAAGGGCCGCCTAGTACCTTGGCAGGGACTAGGCGGTGGTCCAATTCACAGGCTCTACACCCAGCTTGTTAATTTTATTTCCGGGAAAAAAAGATTAAAAATAAAAGAGGGGAAATACTAAATCCAGTGATGCAGATCTCCAAAAGAATTTTTTTTTGGGAAATGTCATGCCAAGTCAGCAGGTCAATGCTCAGAATCAAGTACAAATTACGCGCAATTACTCAATTCAAAGTGACCCCCAACTCAAAATTGCAGCCAAAATTTAGTACAATATGTCGCTGAGGTTGAATTAAACTACTAGATTGAAACAAAATACTAAAAGGGCGAAGATAATTTGGGGGAAAACCCAGGGATTTACCGTCCAAATGTCGGCAGGGACGAGGATGATGATAGAGATAGAACAGAACCAGGTGTATCCAACGGTGAAGAGAACATACCGAGGTACTTGTGGACCAGCGAAGTACCTCAACGTTAATATCACCATGCCCAATGTCAACGGAAACGATATCAGATAAAACACCCACATCTCTCCTCCTGTTCTCTCTCTCTCTCTAAAAAATTCTCAGATTCTCTCACTATTTCTCTGCCCTGAGTACTGCTTCGGCTGAAGAATTAAGCCGACAAGTCGGCCTTTCTCTCTCTCGCTCTCTCTCTCTCCCCCCGATCGCTGCACTTTGCTTGCGATGTTGGATTATTCGTTTGTTTGAGGGTTTCGGCCACCACGTCAGCTGTTGCGTCTACGTGGTTGGTTATTTTGCGCGCGAGTTGTTCTCTGTGTAAAGTCTAGTCCAGCTTTGTTTCTTCCCAGGGTTGACTTAAATTAAAGCCCTTTTTTGTTCTTCTTTGTCTTCTCTTGGCTTTTGCAATTTTAGGGAAAAAATAGATTCCAGGCATGGATACATGCAATGAGCAATCACGGCATCCATTTGACAATCAACGATCCGAATTATTTACATATATGATAATTCAGACCATTAATTATTGAACGAATGACAGTAATTGCGCATTATAGAGGTATAGACTTCCCAGTTCCGAGAAATTTGATAGGAATTAACAAAAACAAAAGAATACACACAAAAAATGAGAGAATTCTACTAAAGATAGGAAAACCAATAATCAGATTTGTAATTGGTGTTTTTAAATATTTTCATGGTCTGTCTATATTTTCTATTACGAATGTTATTTTTCCGTCGACTTGAATGAGAGGAAATTAATATTTTGACAAAAGAAAAAAGTTTGAGTAATGCTACGCTTACACCCTTTGGGTTACACCTTCCGTTTACACCCTACCCCGATCACTTTTCTATACACATTACATATTCAATATTGGACTTGTTTGATAAATGTCGTCGAGTAGATTTTAAATATATATATATATATTGGATATTGAAAAATGATAGTTATAAACATTTTAATTTGTAAAAATAAAAAATAAGAGAGAGGGAGAGGGGACAAAAAAGAGAAAGAGAAAGTCATGGAGAGAGAAGGGACATGTGTCAAGCATCAGAACGGGTGTAAACAAAGGGTGTAAGAGTAGCATTATTGAAAAAGTTTATTGAAAGTGAAAGTGATCCACTAACAACAAAAACAAGTTAAATTAGGCTTAACTCACACAAGCAAAGCTTTAACTATTTCTTTTTCAAAAGTTTTCTAAATCTTGCTAGAAATAATGCGGCTGTACTTACTTATAACTACATGGTGAAATTTAATATTCAAAATAACTGTGTTATTAAATAAGAGAATAAAATAAGTAATCAAAAGTTGTCATGACAATTGGCAAATGGACATAAGTTACTTATTAGAATTATTTTTGTATTTAAAAGTGGAAATATATTTGTAATATTAAGAAACACGCAAATATTACGATAGCACGCTTATTGTCAACCCTCCAACCTCTCTAATATAGCACATCACATCACGTTAATGTGATGTCGTTTTGGCCAATAAAAGGGTACCCGTTTCTCCTTGTTTGGCTATCAATAAACGGGAAGCAGTGTGGCCACGAAGCAAACTAGGCAAAGATGAATTAAATCAATTAATTTTATATGATTTATTTCCTAAATGCAATATGCTTTATTGATATTTGATATTTGATGGGGCCTATTTCGGGTATCGCAAAGATGATTTGAATTGCAATTTTTTTTAATGTTTTTTATGGATCCTTGTAAAAAATTAGCTTAATTTGATATCGATAAGAGGTTTCTTTTTCCCCAAAATTCGCAAGGCGCCCTAACGGTATGGAAAATGTCAGGTTCATGCAAGAAGATTTGGTTTTCTTGAGATGTAGCCTTGAAATGCAATCTGCTTCTTCTATTTGTGAAGTTATCAGTCGATTGAGTTCATACTCAATGGAAGGCTTTTTTTATAAGTAGACTTGGCTACATGCCTTTTCTCCCGTTAAAAAACAGGTTTTTGTAGTATTTATTGATTTTTCGGGACTATTTCATGATCCCACAAAAATTATTCAAACAGCTCATTGTACTTAAAATTTATTTTTATGAGTCCTTGCAAAAAAAAAAAAAAAGAAGAAGCTTAATCTAATACTGTTAGGGAGCCCTACGAATTTTGAAGAGAGAGAAAAAAAAAAAAACCTTATCGATGTCAAATTATGCCAATTTTTTTACAAGGACCCATAAAAAAACATTAACCCGCATTTCAAATCATCTTTGCCATATCCGAAATAGGCCCCACCAAATATCAATAAATCATATAGAATTAATTGATTTAAATCATCCTTGCCTAGTTTGCTTTGTTGACACTGCTTCCCATTTATTGGCAGCCAAAGTTGCCAAACAAGAACAATGGGAGGAGAAATGGGCCCTTTTATTGCCAAAACGACGTCATATTAACGTTCAATAGGGCCTGATAGCCCTTCCTCCCAACAGAGCCCCCTCCTCCGCAATTTATTCAATTATTCATATAGTATTTGGAAAGAGCTACAAAGTGAAGGAGTTGGAAAGTCATGTTCACAAGAAGAGTGACCGTTCACTTGTCTTAATTTGGGCGATGGCAAAATTAAGAATTCGAATTAGTTTTTATTTGGACTAGTAATTATAGAGGGGAAAAAAAAAAAAGAAAGAGAAAAATAATAGATGATAACTGATTTGGATTCACCCCCTTCCTTTTTGCGCTCAAAATTTCATCAGGACTTGTGAAAATGTCATCTTGTATATGAAAAACAAACAAGAAAAAATACACGTACGTAACAAATATGAGGAGTGTGAGAAACCACAAGTTAATTAGATTTGACGGCCAATCAGGCCCTTGCCCGGGAAAAATAAGAAGAAAGAAACAAGCCCTTCACTCAAGGAAAATGCAACAAATAGGCCTCTTCTGGCTAATAATCCAGATATGGATTATTGGATTATTTATTTTGTCTTTATTCAATTTTTTTTTTCATTTGTTAGTTTTGCGTCAAGATTTTGTGGTTTCTGGATTCCTCTCAATAAAACGAATCTTACAAGTACAAAATTATGGTCAAACCAAATATTTTTTTAAATAAAACTGAAATACTTGGATTATTAGCTGGCTTTATTAAAAAAAATTGATTTTTGACTATAATTTTGTATTTGTTAGATTCGTCTCGTCGAGAGGAGTCCAAAAACCACAAAATCTTGATGTAAAACTAATTATATGTAAAAAAAATTTTAAATAAAGACAAAATTAATAATCCAATAATCCATAATCTAGATTATTAGCCAAAAGAGGCCATAGTCCACTGGGGTATACCTTTGCTAATGAATACTATTTGCCCAATCTGCTTTTGTTTATTTTGGGAGAAGCAACAGAAAAAGAAAGAACTTAAAGCATCCTCATCAGAAGCACACAAAAAAATACCAAATTTAACCACTAAAATATTTTTTACAATCTAGCAAGTCATTTTATCAAAAATTAAAAAAATAAGACTTTTTATCTAAACTTTACTATATTAAATTATTCCTCTCAAATTCATAAAAAAAAAATCCCCTAACGGCCTGTTTGTTTGAAGTATATAGAGGTGGGATATTGTTTACATCTAAAATCAACCAATCCAATGATTAATTGACACGTAATCAAGAGTGCCAAACGTTGACAATTACTCGTCGATATAGACACACTGGATTAAAAGAACATATTTGTGCAAATACGATGTCGTATCGTGTTCAAAATATAAAAACGGTTATTAGCAGTTACGAACCATCATTATTGGAAAGAATTGACCTCAAAGCTATGAGATCAACTGTTAAGTATATAAGTTCTACGTGTGAACTTGGGAAACAAGGCAAATTGGCAGTTATAACACGTGGAATACTTATAGAAAGACAGTTATTCATCTTAACGCTTAATCATTTGAGTTCGTTTGAACAACTGTACAGATTCAAAATCAAAGCTTTTATAGGAAGATTTCAGAAGAATTCAAATTGAGATGTGTGGAGGAAGGGAGTAACCGCCAACCTCGAGTGGAAGTTAGAGTTCAAGCAAGTGATGTTCAAATTCATTGGCGGGAAGTTCAATCACAAGCGGCATCTATAAATAGAATAATTCAAAGAGTAAAAACCCCTACAAATCTTGAACAAACAATTTATCAAAAAAAAAACTGATGCTTGGTTTGTTCATTGGCAAAAGTAGTTTAGGATTTCGAACTTCGGTTCAAGTAGATTAGGAAGTAGATTAGGATTTAGACTAGGATTAAACTTCGATTGTTCTTATAACAATCACCCCCTATCCCGATTGTTTTCGCAACAATCACCGCTTAAGATTACGTATTTGAAGTTGGAGACAATTTCAAGTAAGTTTATCTTTGATTCATTAATCGAAGTGTCTTGTTTCTTTGTTGTTCTTCGATTTCCTAAGTTTGTTGGTTTACATTTCTTCACTTGTTGAAAAAATCCTCTTAATTGAGGTAATTGAACCAATAAAACACAATCGCTGATTAGATTTGGTTTTTCCAAAGTTAATCCCGAGGGAGGAGATTTAAACTCTCTCGCACGCCAAGACACAATTATTTTCCATTTGCAAAGAAGTAAAAGAACCAAACACATTTTTTTTTTGCGCCGGATGGGACCCCGAAAGTGTTGAATGGCTCTAAAACTTAGGAAGCAAACAGATGATTCTCAGATTGGCCAAACGCCAGAAGATGAGAACAATGTTAATTCTAGAGAGAATGAACAAGTCGAAGGCCTTCAAATAGGACCGAGAGACTCGCGTCTTGTCAAGACTTAAATCACGGGGTTGGCGGACTTCCGAATGAATACTAGGAATAATAGAACTGTACATGTTGATGACCCAAAAAATCCAAAAATTGGAGGAGGGGTGTCATCTACTCAGTTTGCTGAAATGATTGCTACATTTAAAGAACTGGCTCAAACCCAGAAGCTTGTATTACAAAAATTAGAAGAGCAATCAGGACTTAAGCATGAGCCTTTGCCTTCATTTGAGAAGGATAAAGGAGAGGCTAGCACAAGTAGGCCTAAATCAAGGCTTGGAAAGAGCCTATAATTTTAGATGACATACCAGAATCTTGGTATGAACCCGCAAAAGCTTGTGATTACCAAATTCCTAAACCTAAGAGAGTGTTCAAACAAAACATTAATGTCCTGTTCGAACCAAATTTTGATGGTTTAAATGAGGAGAAGGGTTTCAGAAACATGGATTATGGGTTCGATGAGTATGTTTATAGTCCTGAAAATCATTTTAATGAGAAGGATAGAACTAGTGCAAAAGGCCCAACCAGAAATTGGAATTCCTAAGTATGCGGGAATACGAGGAGATGGGTAGAGTGCATTCAACCACTTTTGTATGCGAACCTTTTTCCAAAGCAAGAAGGAGGTTTCAAGCAGTATAGGTCCTTTGAGGATCCTTTTCAGAGGTTTCCAGAAGATCACATGCCTAGAAATGTTACTTGGGAACCACCTGTTAATCCAAGGGTACCTTTAGGAGAACGTCCAGCCCTTCGAGATGAAATATTAGGTCTCATGCAAGAAGTATATGGACCTCTAAACAAAGGAATACAAACCCAAATTTATAGAAAACCCTATCGGAATGGATAGATCGGCGGTCAAGTCCCTAGGGGTTTAAAATTCCGATTTTACTTTATTCCATGGGGATGGAAAAAATCAACAACTGAGCACATTGCCAGATTTACGGCTCAATGTAAAGAATTGGGCAATAATGGGTTTATTAAGTTGAAATTGTTTTCTAGTTCTTTGACAGGAACAGCCTTCGAATGGTACTCTAACTTAACGCCAGAATCAGTTCCAAATTGGCAAAGAATGGAAGAATTATTCCATGCGCAATTTTATCAAATCCTAACACGAAATTACCATGGTGATTTAGCAAGACTAAAAGCAAAAAGCCTAATGAAAAGGCCGCACAATTTATTACTAGATTTAAAAAGGGCTAGAAACAAGTGTAAACTTCAACTTCCAGAAGTTGAATTTGTGAGAATAGCACAAGATGGGCTAAGTAGAGAACTTAGGAAGAAGTTCGATTCTACAGAGTTCAGAGATTTGGTTGATCTGACTTACAAAGCTTCTAGATATGAATCTTTGTTAGAAAAAGATGTCGATAGGAATAATTCATCTTATTCAACCTATTATAAGGAGCCCACTTATGAAATTGATGCTGCTGAAATCGTCGAGCATGCCCCTTGCGTGTGTGAATGTTTAGTTCGAAAGGATTCTTCTATAACACCAGGAACTAACAAGAAAGCATTTAGTAAAGTATATTCATTTGATGTTTCTAAAGCAGATGAAATTTTTGATTACCTTTTGAAGAAAAAGTTTATCAAACTTCCTGAGAATGTTAAACTTCCAACTTTGGAAGAAACAAAAGGAAAGAACTATTGCAAATGGCATGCTTCTTGGACTCATTCAACTAAGAATTGTAATGTTTTCCGTGACAGGGTTCAAGAGCAAATCAAGAAATGAAGGATCATGTTTCCAGAAAAGACTATGGGAATAGATACAGATCCATTCCCTCGAATTGACGAGGTAACTGCTAATACCAATGTGCCAACAGCTTTGGCCAAAACAGTGCAAGAGGTATGGCAGAACAAGCGAGTTCATGTTGAGATGAACTCTATGCAATGTGAAAGAGTAAAGCCAAAGTTTGGCCAACTTGAGTGAGACTAGAAAGACATATGGGAAGTATGAGACAGGGAAGTTCTTCTCCAAAAGGGTTTCAAGCAATCTCATCTTCCCATGCTTGAAGCATCCTTCTTGGAATGCTTATGCATGGAGTGCAGTGTGGCTAATTACTTGATCTTCAAAGATTTAGATCGACGAGGGGTTGATTTCTTTCCAAAGAGGATGGAAAGAAAAAGCTTTGGATCGTAATAATGAAAGAAAGCCTTGGATAAGCCCAAAACAAGGAAAGAATGAGAAGCCCCGCCGGTTTAAAGAGACATGTATCTTTTAGTCCATTTCATCGGCTTGAAGAGAGTATCCTCCTTTTTGAAGAAGGTTAACACCGGAAAGGCTTTAATAGGCGAAGAAAAGAAGAATGGGAACAATTCACCTTGGTAAAAGGAGTTCCCGATTGGTTTCTAAAGAGGGTTAAACCAGAACTCTTCCAGGAATATAAAACCTCTCCTAAAGTGGGAAACAGGATGGTTAAACCTCAAAATACACCTCTTGGGCAATGGGTTGTGATTAGGGATCCAAAGACCAAGTCACCTCAAATGATTCCTATGCTTACTCGAACTTCGGAAGAGGAAATTGCAAAAGGAGGTATACTAGCTTCCAAATGGAAGAATATGCTTCCAAAGAAAATCATAATGGGGGTGACAAGTTTAACCCGAGGTTTAACAGACTTGAAGAGAAGATTACGAAGAATCTCTTCAAAAAGGGTTTACTCAATCCAAAGAGAAGCAGCGGAAAGTCCGGCAGCAAGGATGGGCGGTGAAGTACCTCAAAGCGATCCAAAGATCACCAAATTCCTTGGCAAGCTATCGGCCCGGCTTATTAGAAGCCATGGTAGTGGAAACGAGGGAAGGAGGAGGAGAAATGGGTTCATCCCCTATTGAAACATTGTCCCCATGGAAACTTACGGTGGAGTTTCACGAAAAAATGGACACAAAAGAGGGTGGATCGAAATTACGGTCACGGGAAAAAAGGACCATTGATTTGGAACTTTGCTTGAAGTTCAAATTAACATGGTTTCTCCGTCATTCGATTTTGGACCTTTTGGACCGGATTGTTCACCGATTCGAAGATGCGTTACAACCAACGATTACTCTATGAAAATCATTGATGTGTCAAGTGAAGAGGAGTATAACCTTACATGATAATGGTTGGAATGATGATTGGGGAGCTTTAGTATCTAAAATTCAAAAGGAAGAAGAAGAAGAATAGCTTATGATCATGGTTAATGCTATGGAGGAGCGGAAGTAACATCTGCTTGAAAAGAGCGGTATTTGTTCCAGAGACAGAGATTGATTCGAAGTACCCTTTAGTTGTTGATTTGAATTGTACTGATCTTTCTTATCATTTCAAATCACCTTCAAATGATATGAGGCACCATTTGAAACCTTTATATATATCTGCTTTGTTTGATGGGATTTTGTTAAACAGAGTATTGATTGACAATGGTGCAGCAGTGAATATCTTGCCTTCTAGGACCTTAAAGAAGTTGGGGAAGGAAAAGGTTCGATTGATCCCAACAAGTACATCCATTGCTTTGGGTTTCTTGGTGAAAGTAAAAACCCCAAAGGAATTGTTTCTATCCGCTGAAAGTTGGCCAAGTGGAAACCGATACGACCTTCTTTTGTGGTGGATACTTTTACAAGTAAGTATAATGCTTTACTTGGTAGAGACCGATTCATGTTAATGGTCGTATTCCATCTTGATGCATCAAGCTTTGATGATTGTGAAGTATGAAAAAGGGAAAGAGGTGGGAATCGAAGAAGTGAAAGCAGATCCACATCCCTTCAGTACTTCAGCAAATTGTGCAGAGGCTGAAATGTATAAGCCTGAAATCATTCCTTTAAGTGAGATAGCACAATCTGCCACCCTTCCATCCAGTAAATTGGAAATGGGAGAACTGACAGAGTTAAAATCTAAACTTAAACAAGCAGTTGATTATGAATCAGACAATTCACCAGATGAGGCTGCTTGGATGTGAATCCAAGGAAGAGGTTGAAGAGGCCAATTCATTGGCTTTAGTCAAATTTATGGCTCTAGAAATAGAGCAGAGGTTACAAGAAACAAATGATTGGGAAGAATTATTGGCTGAAAAATCTGACTGGGGGTTGAAGCCAGTTAAGTTCGAAGAAGCTTTTATAGGCCATGTCGACTCTTAATAAGCCATTGAAAGAACTAATATTCCATTGAAACTTCAGATAAAAGAAAGTACATGCTATAAAATCCTATTACACAAAGGGGACTAAGCATCTACTGGTAGTGAAGCAACTGTTGGAGTAGGAATAACTTGGAAATAATGAGGAAAGCTCCAAGTCACTAAGGCATGGAATCGTGCCCAAGTGAAGCTAAAAAATTCTTTTTCCATCATTCTAACTTTGTTTTCTTAATCAAATTTAAGCTTCTTCTCAATTAATGGCCTGATTTTCAAAACCATAGTCTTGGCTTTGACTTCGAACTTGGCCAGTTTGAGAGCATTTCTCTTCATGTGATTCTTAAACCGCCTTCGAAGCCTCTTAGAAACGTTAGTGGGCATTTCGAAGGAACGTCCTTTAAGGTTTTCCACCTTCTTATGAAGTTTGGAGATCTGATCATGAAGCACTTCGTAGTCATGAAGGTCTTGATTAAACCCAAACGAAGCAGTGTTATTCTTCATCCACATTCGAAGCAGAGGAAGCTGACTCAGAAAAGAGTGAAAGAAAGGGCTAGTTTGAATGCTACATTGGAGAGTTTCGCAAGCCCATAAAAAGTTCCTAAAAGGTATGTCCTCCTCAAGAATACCTACATCCAAAAAGGCAAAAGCAGCCAATAGCTCTTTGGCCTTGAGGGAATCAGAATGGGGATAAAGAGAATAAGAAAAGTTAGCATGATAAGGAGTAGGGTCAAACTTGATACTCTTTAGCTCTTCGAACCAATCCGTATTCTCAGGAAAGTCTCGAAGGGGAAGATTGGCAGGATCAATGAAGTCCCCTTCAAAATGGGGCTTTCGAACCTCATGCAACCAGTATATAAACTGAGTATTGGCCTTCTACTTAAGTTCTCCATACCCAGCAAAGCCTGACTTTTCGTCTTCATGGACTTTAAAGAAACCAGGAGTTAAACAAGTGGCTATAAGACTGTCAAGCAGCATTATATTGGGATCTCGTCTGATGAAAGGAGCTAAATATTCACTCATAGCCAATGAGCGATAGTGGCTCCAACCTTTATAGCCAGCAGGATCATCCATTTTTACCACCACTATCTCAGATGGTAAACCCCATAGAAAGGGTTTATGAGTAGGGGGTGATGGAGGGTTCCATGGGTCAATGGGCTCAGAAGTTTCTATGTGAGCCACTGTATAAGATCGATCCTTTCGAATCTCACCAACAATTGGCGTCACAATGTTTCTAGTGTCAGTAGAAGTTGAATCATTTAGAACCAAATTTTCGAAGGCATTTTGAGTATTGGAAATATCAGCCATATTTAAATTGAGATGAAGATCGGTTTACAAAGGAAATTGGTGATTGATTTTTGCCAGTGATTAAGTCCTTTTATAAACAGAGTTTTTAGTTTAAACGATTCAAATTCTAGCAAAATGGAGAACATGGGTTTTAACTGCCCATTATCCATGAATCTCTCATGAGAATGAAGAGATTTATTGTTAACTGCATCGTGGAGCGTGATCAGAACCGCCAATAACTTCTGCTTCGGAAGCTTATGGGAATTCGAAGCGGCAAAGGGCACATTAACACTTATTCAAATCCTTTGAAAAAGATGTTAATGTGGGGGGTATGTTTACATCTAAAATAAACCAATCCAATGATTAATTGACACGTAATCAAGAGTGCCAAACGTTGGCAATTACTCGTCGATATAGACACACTGGATTAAAAGAACATATTTGTGCAAATCACGATGTAAATTATCGCGTGTTCAAAATATAAAAAACTTATTAGCGATTCTTAACCATCATTATTGGAAAGAATTGACCTCAAAAGCTATGAGATCAATCTGTTAAGTATATAAGTTCTACGTGTGAACTTGGGGAAACAAGGCAAATTGGCGGTTATAACCGTGGAATACTTATAGAAAGACGGTTATTCATCTTAACGCTTAATCATTTGAGTTAGTTTGAACAACTGCATGCAATTCAAAATCAAAGCTTTTAGAGGAAGATTTCAGAAGAATTCAAATTCAGATGTGGAGGAAGGAGCAACTGCCAACTCCAGGAGTGGAAGTTAGAGTTCGAAGCAAGCTGATGTTCAAATTCATTGAGCGGGAAGTTCGAATCACAAGCAGCATCTATAAATAGAATAATTCAAAGAGTAAAACCCCTGACAAATCTTCAACAAAACATTTATCAAAAAGCGATGCTTGGTTTGTTCATTGGCAAAGTAGTTTAGGATTTCGAACTTCGGTTAAGTAGATTAGGAAGTAGATTAGGATTTAGACTAGGATTAAACTTCGATTGTTCTTATAACAATCACCCCTATCCCGATTGTTTTTTTTTTCGAACAATCACTGCTCAAGTTTACGTATTTGAAGTTGGAGACAATTTCGAAGTAAGTTTATCTTTGATTCATTAATCGAAGTGTCTTGTTTCTTTGTTGTTCTTCGATTTCCTAAGTTTGTTGGTTTACATTTCTTCACTTGTTGAAAAAATCCTCTTAATTGAGGTAATTGAACCAATAAAACACAATCGCCTGATTAGATTTGGTTTTTCCAAAGTTAATCTGAGGGAGGAGATTTAAACTCTCTAAGCCGCCATTCCACAATTATTTTCCATTTGCAAAAGAAAAAAAACCAAAAAAGCGGATATAGAGGAACCGGATATGCATATATAGGTACATTTTATATCTTTGTGTTTGTTTGAGTTTTGATTCCCGGATATAATTTAGCAAGGATATGTATATCCCTTTGGAGGGGGACTAATTTTAGACACACCCCACCCCAGCCTTTAACATATCCGGCTACCCTTTACCATTTACTCTCTCTGTGGCCCCCACTCCACTGCAGCCTTCTACATTCGTGGCAGCATCTGTGGCGAGAGAGAGAGCAAATAGGGTGCAGATGAGAGAGAGAGAGGCCCATCATTCCCCCTTTTCAGTAATTGTTTATTTGGGGCAAAAATGACATTTTACATTATTTAACTTCTCATATCTCACTTCTACAACAACAAAACAAACACAATAACTTTTAATCTCCTCTTCTAAAATAATACTCTTCTAACCATATCCACCTCTATATCCCCCTCTTATTATATCCCCTTCTCCCCTTATATACATATCCCTCTAACAAACAGGGCGTAACAATATTAACTCCCCCTGCCTGGGTAGGAGTTGCTTTTGTCAGTAAAGATGACAACTTTTCAACGCAAAGGACAACTTTTGCACTTTTCTCCTCCCACTCTCTCTTTCTACAACTTTTCAACGCAAAAGGACACAGCCCAGGAAATAGAAAACAATAAAAAAACAAGAAATGCTTGAACAATGTCGCACCAAATTTGGCGATACTGTAGCAAAAATAATTTGAAGAGGTAGAATAGAGACTTTATTTTTTGGGGGTTTGGCTCCCTACTTTAACTCAAAAGTTAAAATAGGAAGCCAAATAAGGATGCTCTTACTAATGACCAAATGGCATTTTCAAAAAAGTACATTGAAAATGTGAAAAGTGAGTGCAAGTGTATTGAAAAGTACTCCATCCGTTTCTTTTACTTGTCCATTTAGGGGAAGTGAGTTTTTAAGGGGTGTTAAAACTTTATATTGTCTTTTGTGTTTTGCCCTTAAATCCAGTCAATATTACCGTAACCAATTTTGTAGGGCTAATTTGTTACTCCTATATGAAACTTAAAATATATGCAATATGAATATTGTTTGATAGATATCAATTACTTTTATTATACAAAAAAATTAAAATTATAAGAACCGTTATAAAGTAAAGGATAATGGGCAAGCCAAATGAGATGGAAAAAAAATACTTTTTAAGGGTAAAACTGTAAAGTGACGCTGTTTTGATGGATGTTTTTATAAATGAAACAAGCATTTTGGAACATCAAAAAATATAAAGAATGACTAGCAATTTGGAACGGAGGGAGTATAAAAGATGTACAGAGGTATGTGTTTCTTTTGTCACTTTCTTTGTTTATTGACAACCTTGTGGACTATCAGTAGAATGACCATATACTCAAACAAAAATTCAATAGATACATATTTGTAGGGCATCGATGGTGAACCAAGTGGCCTGTAGGGCCCACTTATGGATCGTAGAAGAAACAAAAATTCAATAGATACATATTTGTAGGGCATCGATGGTGAACCAAGTGGCCTGTAGGGCCCACTTATGGATCGTAGAAGAAAAATCCAAGCCGATTATTAATGGGCCACTTAGCTAAAAATCCAAAACATTTGACATTTTTAAAGGAAAAGACAAGGAACTTTTGAAATCGAACATAAAAACAAAAAACATTTGACATTTTTAAATGGAAGGACAATGAACTTTTGCAATTGAACATAAAGACAAAAAAGATTAGTAAGATGTTATTAATTTCTAAAAGATCTAATTTCGAACATAAAATTAAAAAAATCACCACCCAATTTCCGGCCAACCACCATCCCACCTCCGGCGGACCACTTCTGGCAACCAAAAACATTAGTGAGATGTTAATAATTTTAAAAAATTCTAATTTAGAACATAGAATTCAAAAATCACTACTCCCACATCCCAAATAATTATCGCTTCCACCTCCTACAACCACTCCTTTCCGGTGACAAAAATTAGTGAGATGTTACTAATTTTTAAAAATTCTAATTTAGAATGTATAATTCAAAAAAATCACCACCCCTCATCCGGCCAACTACCACCCCACCTTTGGCCAACCACTTCTGGCGACCAAAAAAATTAGTAAGATGCCACTAATTTTTAAAAATTTTAATTTCGAACATAAAATTCAGAAAAATCACCACCCAACCTCTGGCTGGCCACCACCCCACCTCTTGGCCGACCACTTCTGGCAACTAAAAAAATTAGTGAAATGTCACTAATTTTAAAAAGATATGAGTTCGGTGATGAATATATTTAGTTGGACGTTTGAGCATATTTTGTAACTCAAACTTGCAACAAACTATCCATGAAACTAGTACAAACAAACTATCCATTAATCAGATAAAATAAAATGAATACAACAATAAAATAGAATATTTTGCACACCGGTACCCGTGTCCAGGTGATACACAGAACAGAACCCAGGTTTCTGGTTTCACATATTAGTAAGGCATTGCTCTCAAATAAGTGGAGGGTACGGTTCAACAGTTTTGCATTCAGTAGCAAGAAGCAACAAGTACAAAAGATGACATAATGTAAAAAAAAGTGTGGGTACATAAAAAGATTAAACGAAAAAAACGTCAATCGATTACAAAATAAACACTATATTATTGAAGAGAACAACAATGACAGACGATGTCAACAGACATCGAGTAATTGAAAACTCAATTTCAAACTAAACCATATGAAGCCAAGTTCTAAAATAAGTAAAAAAAAAAAACATCTGAGGAATAATGAATCAACAGGTGTATGATAACAACTGATTATAGGAATTCCTCGAATAGCCAACATGTAAGGATTAAAAACTGTAAAACAACAACAAAACAGCTACCATGCATCTGCGTTTCCAAGCTTTGAGTTAGTAATAGTTGACTATAGGAACCTCACTTAGTCCTCGGTACCATCAATTGATTGTGATTTGATTACAAATGTTCTTTGTTTTTATGTTTGATTGCAAATATTATTTGTCCTTCCCTTTAAATAGGCAAAATATTGTCTTTAGATTTGATTGCAAATGTTCCTTGTTTTTACATTTGATTGTAAATGTTCTTTGTCCTTCCCTTTAAATAGACAAAATATTGTCTTTAGATTTGATTGCAAATGTTCCTTGTCTTTATATTTGATTGTAAATGTTCCCTGTCCTTCTTTTTAAATAGGCAAAATATTATGTATTTATGACTAATTATTTCATTATTAATTTCAAATTATTGTTTGAGTGGCTTTGGCAAAAATCAATTAATCAATTAACCATAAGTACTTTATCTGATGTACCAAGTTTTCATTCAACATCTAAAGATCCTGAATCCCAGACAAAAAATTAGAACTTGGCTCTACCATCTACGATTATTTAATTAAGTTGATTTTTTATGACAAAGGCTTGAAAAGTTATTCTAAAATTAAACAACAATTTGAATTTCTTGTGTAAGACCTTTGAATGAGCCCCATGAGCTGATGTGTGAACCATTTGTGCATATATAGATCAGTAATGTTTCCAAAATGACCAATTTTTTTGCACAACAAAAATATTTCATTAATCATCAAAGAGGTTACAATGACTAATAAAAACAAGGAGAATGCAACAAATTCAAAGAATTATATGCCTAATCCGAGACCCAATCTTTGATTGGCAATGAGCCAACCAAAGACACCCATTAACCCACACCTATTGGGCACACCTGATGGGCCACAAGCCCTGAAAGGAAAAAATTACAATCCAAAGAAAACCGTAAAGCATCCGAACATTGTCGCCACCTAGCAACACCGCCATTGCCGCAACAAAAACCATCACCCTCCTCCAATCACCATGATCTTGGCTATCCACAGTGTTCTCCAACCATAGGCCTTCTTCTTCCTTGCACCAAAAAGGCCACATAGCCTAAATAGAAAGAATTTAACCCAAAGCCATCGTTGCTACTGCCACCACCATCACACCCTATGCTCCATGTCCACCAGAGATCCACCGCTGCCAGCACCAACATAAAGCCTCTGCCACCAACCGCCATTTACCTGCAAAGACGGAGTGCCCTAGCCACAAAAAAGCCCTTGCCTTTTAAACATGAAACTGGAGGAACCTAGCAGCCCAACATTGGTGGCCATAAGAAAATGGCATACCCACTAACATCTCCCACCCTCACCACCACTAAAGAGACCCAAAGCCTAAACCACCTAACTCTAGTAGCTGAACGCCATAAGCTGCTAGGCTGAAACCGAAAGCTTTCAACAAAGATCCGCGCGTAACGACAGTTAGGCCGACAAGCCGTTAGGCAGAGAAGGGTGCAACCAACATTTCAACCCACACCAGATCCAAACTAAAGAAGGTTTGAAAGCTCAGGGAGAGAGAGAAGGAGAGAGGAAGGGGATAGTGAGAGGGAACTCCGCCAACAAATCGTCATTGTTGGGTCTACCTCCATGAGACCTGCAGAAGAAAAGAAAATAAATAAATAAGGGGGAGAGAGAGAGAGAGAGAGAGAGAGAGAGGGGACCTGGGGGAGAGGAGGGAGAAGAGGCAGCCCCCTCTAAGCAAAACCTAAGCCGCTGAAAGTTTCTAAGAGAGAGAGTGTGTCGTTTTTGTTTCTTAGAGAAAGAGATTGACCTGAATGACCAATTGGCCCCATTACCAAGCAGGATGGGCTTGAACCCGTCAAAATCATCAAAGAATCCACCATCTCTTCTTCACAAAAAATGCTGCCAGCTCAATAAATCATCTTATTGTAGTTTCTAACTAAGGGCGGACATGCTTAACACGAACAATAAAATAAATCTATATAATTGAGTTAAAAATAAACTTTTTATGAGTAACTTTATACATTATACATTGGTTTGATGAACTGTCGAGTAAAAAAATAAAAATTTAGCTAAAAGTAGGAATTTTTTACATGACATGTCAACACGAACCCGATACAACCTGAACATGACACGAAAGATTTGGTGATTTGAAAAATGTTATGGAAATCTATAAATAAGGGGTGGATACATTCACATGGAAATGACACGAAACTAGCGTTGTCCACCCCTAGCTTTAACCCAACGACCCTAGTCTTGTGTTTGGAACTTTGAAAAACCAGAAGAAAAAGAAAATGAGAAGGAAATAAGGGGAAAATAAGATTAGAATTTTATTATGGCAAAAATTAAATTTGCCATTTTCTCTCATCTTTCCCTCTTACCCGAACAACGAGGGATAGTATTTTTTTGTAA
Organism: Vaccinium macrocarpon; assembly: GCA_022606695.1. Lineage (NCBI taxonomy): Eukaryota > Viridiplantae > Streptophyta > Magnoliopsida > Ericales > Ericaceae > Vaccinium > Vaccinium macrocarpon. The sequence continues at coordinate 1,779,159 of CM040172.1, read as the reverse complement.
TTTTTCTATCATTTCTATTCGTTTCCATTAGTTGCAAAAAATCCTAAGACTTTTGGTGTTTTATTTATTTATTGTTTTGATGGCTTATTAACTTTTTTGGTCCCCAAAGTATTGTCCGCGTCTCATTTTGGTCCTCAAAGTATCAATTGGAAAAATTTAGTCCCCAATGTTTTAAATTTGTACCAATCAAGTCCCCAAGTCACTCTCCATTAACTTCTTCCGTTAAAACAAGGGTAGACTCGTCATTTGGCACTTGTAGGAGTTTAAACCCTTGATTTTTTTTAATCGGCAAATTAACCCCTTAATTTCGGGTGTCAAAATTCAACCTCTTGGATCAACAAAAACAAAACAAATCTTCAACAACTGGGTATCGATTTGTTTCTATTCTCCTCCAACAAAATCCATCGCTGATACACAATCCTAGCACTATTGTGATTGTCTCATATCCCTTTATTCCTTCAGTATATTCCAGCCAGCGCTAGTTGTTCTCGGAGGGGTGCGGTGCATTAACACTTGGTAGAGATCTAGAAAAATGCCTAGCAAAAATTAAATAGAAGATCTGGTTTCGCAAAAGGCCTGTAATAGACGATACAGTCTGTCAAAGGACAATTAAACATTAAACTTCTATAATCAATCTGGGTTTGCATATTCCCAGTGGTATTTCTATCATTCGAAAACAAACAGAATTTGAGACCACCGCAATAGACAGCAGAGGACAAGATGAGGAGGCAGGAGAAATCGATACGAACCTTATCACATTTGCTGGCAGAGGAACGATCGGAGCGACGGCTGGACTTGTGAGATCCGTCGCTGGGAGTTGTTTGCCGCCGCCGTAGCTCCAGGAGAGTGTTGTTGTGGGGCTGTGTCTGTCAGACTCTCGGTCCTCCTTTGAGGTGTTCACTATGGCAGCGGGTTTCGATCACAGCTGGTGGTGGCCCCACCTCAGCGGCAAAGACACGAACGACAGCGAGGAGGAGGACGACGATTGTTTGAGGCAAAACAAGAGGTCCACCACTACGGCGTCGTCGGTTAAGGAAGCCGCAACCCACTGGTCCATCAACTTCCACGGCCAGTTGCCGATTGTGGAGGAGGAAGAGACAGAGTCGGTGGGGAAGGAGATTTTTCTCTAGATTTTTGTGAATAAAATTTCCCCCTTCCTCCAATTGGGAGGTTGGTGCAAAAAGACAACATTAACCCTCGTTTTAACGGAATAAGTTAACGGATAGTGACTTGGGGACTTGATTGGTATAAATTCAAAACATTGAAGGCTAAATTTTTCCAATTGATACTTTGAGGACCAAAATGAGACGTGGACAATACTTTAGTTTGGTGACCAAAAAGGTTAATAAGCCTTGTTTTGATGATAATACAACGGTAATGGTGTGGTTCGGTTTGGATATTGGTAAAACTAAAACCAAAAACAAAATTGATGATTCTCTTTTTTTAATCTAATACATAAAAAAGGGTGACCGGTTAGGTTTCATTGAAATCAATGGTCAACATTTTTAATCACACAATCTTAAAAGAGAAGAGAAAAATGGTGAATAATTGCAATCGAGACAAAGTAAATCCATCTCCTAAACGTGAAGACAAAATCATTGTAGAGTTCATCACAAAGCAACAAAATCAAACCTTAACTCTAACTAGAAGTTGTATAAACATAAAAAAATATACAAAAACACATACTAGATGGGTATTTTCGTAATTATATTGCGGCTCAGTTTTAGTTTTGGTTAAGGCGTGGTTATTATATAAAACAAAACCATAATCGAACTGATCAATTTCAAATTAACAACCAAAACCACAACTGCAGTTGGAAAATTTGTTAAAAACCATCCTGATCAAATCGGTTTTGTTCGGTTACCCATCGACGCAGATGAGATTGCCATCTCAAGATGATTATCACCATAATGTACTTTCTCAATAGTTAGAGGACTTGTTCAGAATTTAGGTCTCCTTTGGCTAAATACAAAAAAATTGGTTTTTTTGTTTTTTGGGTTTTGTGCTCATTCAATTTTTTTTTTTTTATTCGTTAATTTTTTGTCGATTTTTTTTAGTTTCTTGGTTTGTCTCGACGAGAGGAATTTAAAATATATAAAATTATTAACCAAACTTAAAGTTTTGTGAATAAAGACGCAAAATAATCCAAAAAAGTCGAGACAAGCTAAGAAATTATAAAAATCAGTTTTTTGGTTTATTTTTCGTCTTTATTCACAAAACTTTAAGTTTGGCTAATAATTTTATACTTTTTAGATTTCTCTCGTCAAGACAAGCTAAGAAATTTTTAAAAAATTGACCGAAAACTAATAAACGATTTTCTATTTTGAAAAAGAACAAAACAAAAAAACCAAAAAACTAATTTTTTGAATTCAGCCAAACCACCCTTTAGGGTTCATTAGGGTAAATTAAAAAAATTGATTTTTTGGTTTTGTCTTTATTTATTTTTGCATTTGTTGGTTTTTGAATTTTTTTTTTGTGGTTTCTTGGCTTGTCTCGATGAGAGAAATCCAAAAAGTATAAAATTATTAGCCAAATTTAAAATTTTGTGAATAATGACGAAAAATAATCTAAAAAACTGATCCGAATTAAGTAAAAATAGATCCGAATCGTACTTGGTCACGCTTTAGCAGTTAGCCCACCTTGAATAACAAAAACAACTGAAACATATCAACCAATAGAAATCTCGTATCATGACCTGTCGATCCAACTCTCCGCCCACATCACATCCAAACCGTCCACTTCATTCCAGAAAACACACCAAACCCCTTCGATAACCGTCCGATAGAGTACTGGAAAAGCACACGGATAATGAATAATAGCCGTCCGATTCATACTTGCGGGTGACCCCCATACGCTATATATACCCCTCCACCTCTTAACCGTACAAAGTTTCGATCGCTTCTTGTTTTGAGAGAGAGAGAGAGAGGTCAAGAGAAAAGGCAATTGTTCGTGAAGTGAGAGGTAAGCTTCAAATCTCTTTGTCGCGCTTGAATAGTTAGGGCTTCGATTTGCTTATCCTTCTCGATTATATTTTCTTGCTGTTTTTTTTCGGGTTATTCGTTCCTGATTGTCGATGCTGTGCTAAAATTTGTTATCATCTAGAGGTCGGATTTTTGACTCGCTTTAGATTTCAGTTTCCTGTGATCTTCTTGTTGTCGTATGATGCTATCAATGGCTGTTCTAGTGCTGATTTATTCGTGCATGTTTGGAGATTGTTATTTGCTTCTCTCTACGTGTTGAGAATTTAGATCATTTCTGGAAATTAGGGTTTCGATTTTCCGATTTTTCCGAGGTGGATTTCCTTGTTATTCCTCTGCTTTTCGTGTATGTTACGCTTCATCTTGTTGCCATGGGCTCGTTTGCTTAAAGATTTCGGTTTGCACCGTTGATCTTTCAGCTGTTTTGAAACAATTACATTTCAGAATATTGTGCCTTCCAGATTCAATTGTTCTAAAAGAATTTTCATGTCCCGTGTTTGGAAATTAGGGACTTGGGTTTTAGATAGTTAATGCTAGATGTCTTTTCGGAGATCTGATAATTTGACTTTTACGTTAGCATATGCTTCTTTAATGCAATCTCTTAAAGAAAAGAATATGTTATGAATTGAATGATTGTCTAATCACATGAACATTGTGGTTTGATCAGATGGCTCGTACCAAGCAAACTGCTCGTAAGTCCACTGGAGGAAAGGCTCCTAGGAAGCAACTCGCTACTAAGGTCTCTTTTTCCTTCATCCTCTCTCTGTGTGTGTGTGTGGGTGGGTGGGTGGGTGCAGGATTGTTAGTGTATTCAGAGGTATCTACTTAAGGAGGTAGTGGTTGTTTCGTGTTTCTAATGTAGTGGTTTGTTTCAGGCTGCTCGCAAGTCTGCCCCAACCACTGGTGGTGTTAAGAAGCCCCACAGATACCGTCCAGGAACTGTTGCACTTCGGTGAGTTTGATCGTCATTGTTTTTATATTTTACCAGCTGAGTACGAGCAGAATGGTAAATGGTGGTGCAAAAATAGGATGTTTATCTCACTAATTGAATGCTTATTATGGGTATGCAGTGAAATCCGTAAATACCAGAAGAGTACTGAGCTCCTGATCAGGAAGCTCCCATTCCAGAGGCTTGTCCGTGAAATTGCTCAGGACTTCAAGGTTATTGAAGATTTCTTTTCAATGATACTTTATTTTCAACTAATTGAATGAATAGACATGTTGAGACGTTGTGTTGAATTTTGGGTAGTGAGTGGTCTAATGTGTTTAATGTTCCTACGGCAGACTGATCTCCGTTTCCAGAGCCATGCTGTCCTGGCCCTGCAGGAGGCTGCTGAGGCATATCTTGTGGGTCTCTTTGAGGACACTAACCTCTGTGCCATCCACGCCAAGCGTGTTACCATCATGCCCAAGGACATCCAGTTGGCCAGGAGGATCAGGGGTGAGCGTGCTTAAGAAGGGGGCACAGTGGTGGTGTATCAATGTTTTGGGGTTTTCTAATGCTTTAGTGCTATATATAGGTTTTATTAGTTTTAGTGGGTGGTGGGTAGTTGCTGATGTTATCTAGAGCATTTGGGACGGTGGTGTTATTTCTTTAGGAAATGGAATGCTTGCACCTTGATAATTTGGTATTGTTGAAACTAGTTTTTTTGTCACACCGATTGGTGATGAACAATCTTTTATCTATTATGTCACCGTGTTAATCTGGTTGGTTTCTTTGTTCAATTGTTCCTTCTGGGATTATATATTTGTTTCACAAATATGTATTTGGTTGGTTTCTTTGTTCAATTGCTCCTTATTCTGGGATTATATTGTTTCGCAGTTCATTCCTCGTCATAATCCCTCCCTTGTGTATATAACCTTGTGAGTGTTTGGCATTCAAGATTTTAGAGTAAGAATAGCTACTATTTGCACCTCTCTGAATTCCGATGAAAAATCTCATGGATTTTGATTCTGCAACTGGTTTTGAGTCTTTTGAGTTGTTCTATTTTTGGGTTCTGTGACTTGTAGTTGGAATATGCTTTATATTCTGCTACGTTTGTTGTATGGCGGCCTATTGGCTTTTATATTGGCCATTTTCTACGCGTAATAGTAGTAGGATAAAGCATATTCCAATCTTGTACTAGTATTATCTCAAGTATGAGAATCAAACATCTCAAACTAATGGTTGGTTTGGGTGAATTGGAAAAACTAGTTTTTTGGTTTTGTACTTATTCAAATTTTTTTAGCATTTGTAGGTTTTCGGTTGATTTTTTGAGGTTTTTTTATTTGACTTGGCAAGAGGAATTTAAAAATTATTCCCTCTGTTTCAATTTTATAGTCCCTCGTTCTATTCTAACTAGATAAAAAGTGATTGTATTTTTCAATCGGTCATACATTTTATACGCAATATGGATCTTGTTTGATATATCTTGATTTAATTTAATAAACAAAGTGTTTAAAATCATCTAAAATATTATAGATTATAAGATAATATTTTTAAAAGTAGCACGAACTCTCAAAAGAGATTATAAAATTGGGACGGAGGGAGTATAAAACTATTAGCAAGATTTAAAGTTAAAGATGAAAAATAATCTAAATAATTTTATTTGAATTATTTTTCGTCTTTATTTACAAAATTTTAAGTTTGGCTGATAATTTTATATTTTTTAGATTATTTTCGTCGAGATAAGTCAAGAAATCATAAAAAATTGACTGAAAATGAACAAAAAAGAAAAAATTTGAATAAGAATAAAACCAAAAAAATCAAAAAAACTAGTTTTTTTAATTTACCCAAACCACCCCTAAGGGTCTGAACAAATTCTAGATTGGAGTCTAAAAATAGAGATTTAACTTTGAACTTACATTTTGTACGCATAGGTCATTAACCAAATAGAGGGAAATTTCGGAAGGAAAGGTGTTTGTGGAGGAAAAGTGAAACAAAGATAATTAAGATTTGTGTTGAAATTTTGTCCGATAATGATGCTCTTTATTTGCATTTTACTGATGAAAATGCATTTTGAGTCTATAAACATTTCTAATAGAATTGTCATCTTATATGCATGCCTCAATATACATGACATTTGAGATATATACTCAATATAATGTTTCCAATAACGTATTTTCGGGATTTTCTTAAATTTTATGTATTTCAATACAAGTCATTATTTTCACATACGTAAAAAATAAAATAAAATAAAATTGTTAACGGATATTGCATTCACTTTTGACTACAATTAAAGAATCGATAATACCAAAATAGAAACACAACAAAAAATTTATCATTAAATTCAAAATGAACAATGTACGCAATAAAGTACCGATAATTAACTTTCAACTCAACTTATTGACGAACAATATTTATTCCATATGGAGATATTTTTGCCGTCCAGAATTGGGGCAGCGACTTGGCCAGACCCCCTACTCTTACAAAGACTAGTTATTTTTGTTGAATTAATCACCACGCTTTTAATAAACTTTTAATTTGACGTACTTAACGTACGTTCCTCTTTGATGGCCAGACGACAAGTCGGCTTGATTTTTTTATAGGAATACTCAAGGCCGTGTAATTTTTTAACACTAGAAATTTTAAAAGCTGGTATGTTCTTTGAAGTTATTTGATCGAAAAAATTAAGAATTCAGTGACTCCCACGCTTTAAGTAACGTGTGGATTCTTCGTTAAAACTGAGGTGTATATATATATATATATATATATATATATATATATATATATTTTAGATTTGAGGGCAGAGACTGTGGGGTGATAAAAATAACGGAGCATAGTTTTATTTGAGCCGGACGCGAGTCAGTCTTGAATAAGTTTTGATCGGAAAGAATAATGGTTTTGTTCGTTTTTCTGTTTAGTTTTAATTTGATGACATCATTATTTCTCTTATTTTTCTATCTTTCCACTCATTATATCTACTGACATCATCAAAATTAAATTAAATTAAATTATCTAACAAAACACAATTAATAAAACCCAAACTCAAACTCGAAAAGCTTGGTTCATTTTATAAACCCGGACATCTCCAATTCCAAACATCTTCCCCTGTCCCACTCTTTTGCCGTTACGGCAGAACATCAATAGCGCGTTTTCGCATGTATCAGAGGAAAAGCCCGCCAACCCTCTTTGTCCGTAGACGGTAATAGGAAAATTTTAACGAACTTTCTCTCTCCTCCTTCCCCCTCTCTCTCTCTCTCTCTCTCTCTACAAAACTTACTCAAGTATACCTAATCTTGTCCCATTCTTTCCCGATTATTCAATGATTGGTTGCGATACACATAGCAAGAAAATCCCAGGAATTCTCTGCATAGTACGTTCCAAATCAAGGTACCAACGCTCGCTCTCTCTCTCTCTCTCTCTCTCTCTCTCTCTCTGTGGCGCGCTTGCTTGCTCAAATTTGGTATCATATTAACTGTCTTGTCAATCTATATTGCTATTTTTAGCTTTCACCATTTGTGGATTATTGACATGATTGTGCCTTTTCGGGTATTTTTGTAAACCATCAAACAACGTTGTTTTCCTGCGTTTCGGGCATTGAATTTGTGTGATTTACCCTGTTTTGCAGATCGGTTTCGGAAGAAAGAACCACGCATCAATTCTTTCCTCGACCTATCTATAAATCAAACGCCCATAACCCCATCGACCAAAATCCTTCCGAGTTTCCTAATTCATCCCAGGTACTTGTTCCGATCATTGTGTTTGTAATCTTCTTTTTATGTTTTCTCGTATAACTGGATTGTATTTAACGGGCTTTGTTCAATACGATGATGCGAGAAACATATTTATCGAGCTTTCGTATCGCGTGATTGAATTGGATTGGTGATGAGATTTTGTTTTGCAAATTGATGACACAGCTTTTGTTCATATTATTGGGCTCGAGTGATTTTCTGGTTGGGATCCCTGCTTATATGAAATTGATCAACAAACCATAAGCTTTTTGTACCAGAATATTGGATAGAGTTAAACACTTGGGTTTGAATTGATGAATGCAATTTGATTTACAAAAAGATTGATAAAGCTTTTGCATTAGATTGATCGCGCTGCTTCTTGTTTTGGTTTTACAATGGTTTCCATCCGAATACAATGAATAGGAATAAAATAATAAAACACGTAAAGGCAGATTCATGTCAAGATCCAAACACGAGATGGGCTCACTTCTCACCGACAACGAGGTATGAGGCACGAGGAGTTTGCAATCAAGACGTACAATCTCCTAAATTTGAAAGAGATCCCATTCAGGACAAGCCCGCTGACACGATGGTCTCCAAAGCAGGCGCGCTGGATTTGATGGAGAAAAAGATTGATAGATCTTTTGTTCCATCCATTTCAGATTGGATTTGATTAAATAGTATCGGTGGCTTGGAATTTATGATTGGCTTTGTGCCATTTCATTTGGCAATAGATTGGTAGTGATTTTGTTTCATAAGAATGAGCTTGTCATATGAACGTATCTACGAATTGGTTTGTTGCCTGTGATTGATGATAGATTTTATGCATTTTGATTAATGTAGGTGTGCATATCGATAGAGATACGAAGATGCAGCAAAAAATGGCCCAGATTGAGGATGAGCTGAAGATGACAAAGGAGCAATTAGGTTTGGCTCACAAAGAAAGAGATCAAGCGCTCGATGAGCTCAGAGAAATGAAAATGGTGGCTCAGGAGACCAATATGAAGCTCAGCGACGATTTTTCATTGTCGAATTCCAAAAAAGAATTGAATGCGAAAGAGAAGACTATTATCTCATTGAAGCTTGAACTTGAAAAGGAAAAGCAGCAATTTGAAACCAAGTTGTCGGAGGGAGATGCGCTGTTTGATGAGTTGAAAAAGGAATTGAGTGAATCGAAAGCCTCCGAGGCTCGGGTGATGCGATTGTTGGCTGAAAGTATGAAAAGGATTCAAGAACTTGAGGATGAAGTGGAGAGAGGAAAGATGTCCGAAGCCAAAATGTTTGAATCGGTTGTTTCCCAAACCAAACAGCTCGAGGAAACCAAGATGGAGCTTGAGGAATCAAAGATTGAAGTCTTTTCACTCCGCGAAAGGATTAAGGATTTAGATTCCACAAAAGAAGAATTTGAGAGAGCGAGAATCGAGCTTCAATTGGCGAAAGAGGGTGAGGAAGTCGCGTCGTTGAAAGCTAAGAGCTTGCTTGAAGATGTAGACATGCTTAAAAGTGAAGTGAATTCAGCTTTTGAAGAGGAGGAGAAGAGTAAGAAAGCCATGGATGATCTAGCGTTAGCACTAAAAGAAGTCGCGACAGAAGCGAATTTGGCAAAGGAGAAACTCATTTCAACTGAATTGGAGCTAGACCATGTCAAACAAGAGGCAGAACAATTGAAGGAAATGGTGAGGAGCACCGAGGACGCGTATACGAAGTTACTGGATGAAGCAAAGAAAGAAACTGAAAAATACAAGAACACGATCGAGCGACTTAGGTTAGAAGCAGAGGAATCGCTCTTGGCATGGAACGATAAGGAAGTAGGGTTTGTTGATTGCATAAAAGGGGCTGAAGAGGAGCTGAATCTTGCGCTACAAGAAAACATGAGATTAGTCGAGTCGCTACAAGAAGCCGAGATTAGGACCAAGGCATCAAAGGAGGAAAATTTCAAGCTGAGGGATATTCTCAAACAAGCAATAAACGAAGCTAATGTCGCGAAAGAAGCTTCGGGGATTGCTAGGGCTGAGAATTTGCAACTCATGGATTCCAACGCGGAGAAGGATGTGGCTTTGGAACTTCTAACACGGGAAAATGAGCGACTTCGGGTTATTGAGGTTGCCGCGGTTACTGATGAGAACATCAAGGAAACGAAATCGTTGCCTTCTATGAAGAATGACTTAAAGGCCGAGGAGAAGAACAAAGGAGGGAAACCTAAGTCTAGGAAAGCGACTCTTAAGGAACTTGAAAGCGCAAAAAATAGGAACAAAGCTTCCAGTTTCGATCTCAGTGAGTTGAAAATCCATAATAAACGAGAAGAGGTACATGGGAAGGTGGCGAATGACGAACTTAAAGGCTCGATATTCGATACAATCGGAGGTGATAAAATGGTAATTTCAGAAGATTTGGATGGTCTAGAAGGGTCACCACATGTCGGAGATGCGGAAAATGAAGGGAATTCACAGAGGAGGAAGAGAGCACTGTTGCATAGGTTTGGGGATCTTCTAAAGAGAAAGAGTTAGCACACAAAAGGAACCATCCCTCTTGAATTGGTCCTTTGCATGTCTATTGTTTAGAGTTTGCATTACTCATATGGTAATTTGTATGTGTGTGTTTTTCTTCTTCTTTTTTGAAAAAAAAATTGTGTAAAAAAAGAGAAATGGCATGATGAACCAAAAATCTCCTGGACCTATAGGGTTAAGAGTAGTTAAATTTCCATTCTGATAGGAAATTATTTTATCAATTGAGTAATGTTGTGAACAGCTCTCGTGTCATTTTAAACAATGTTTGTTGCTAAGATGAACTCTTTTTTTGTTCTTATTATAGAATTTTCGTATTTGTAACTCGTAATGTCAAGTTGATTATAAAATGCGCGAGTAACAAATTGGAAATCAAAATAAACCGGTCAAACAGATCCAAACCGAACCCTTAGTATATGGTTTTGTTTGGTTTGGTTTGTAAAATGTTCAAGCTGAAATGTCCGGTTTGGTTTGAAAAATGCCCAAACCAAAGAAAACCAAACCGTACTGTTTACACCCCTAGTTTCACTGATACCCTCGCGGATAATGGCTGTTCTACAGTTTCTCTGCTGTTGAGAAGGCAAATACACATCAAAGACTTTTGTCGCAGACCACAACCTCTGTCCCCGACGACTCAACTCGGAGTTTTGGCAATTGAATATGAAAAACCTTGTTCCCAATTAGGGACGGAGCCAGGATTTTACCTTTGTGGTGGCAAAAATATGCACTCAAAAAATAAAAAGACAAACTGTATTACAAACATTCATCCACTCTATGAAAAACTATAATAAAATAAAAATCCAGTGGTGGCAAGTCTATATAATTTGGGGATAAAAATCTATTTTCTATGTAATAATTGCATTTTTTGAAAACCTTGTGGTGGCGGCCGCCACCACTTGTCCCCCCTTGGCTCCATCGTTGTTCCCAATTAACCCGTAACCGAGCAATACATGGGGAACAAATAAAATATGATCAACAGACGATATACGTGGAAAATTTTTGAGGGGTAAAAAATACGGAAATAAATCAAGCACTATAGAAATACATTATATGGTTACAATCGAACTTCTTACACAATTACACAATTGAGAATCCTCACGATTAACTCAAGACCGATAGCTGAATCCTTGTTCACCACCCCCAGTACTTAACCATTACCGTCTTGAATCCTCAAGCTTCCAATTACTCTTCTATAAATCCACTGGGAGTACCATGGGAATCGATTGTCATATGAACCTCTTGAAGAATACTTGAAAGAGTATTAATCAATTGATCTTTTAATCACTCCAAGAAACAATGAAGAAGTCCCACAGAAGTTTTTCATGGTCATATGTTTTGCCCTATAGTGTTTTATTTATAAGGTGTAGAAAATTGCACAGCAATGGCTCGAGTCGCTTATTGAGCCGTTTAAATCCCCGGGCGATGGCTAGTATTGGGCTTGACAGTGGGCTCAAGCCACTTTCTAGATATCTCAAATGATGTCTTTGAATGCCTCTTTGAGTGCCGAACACTTTGACTAATTTCTTACTCTCGTTCGCTCATATTCCAAGACACATCGATTGTCTTCCATATCTTATACAAACACTCTTAAAAGAATAAAGAAAATAACGTACAACTTGATAAAATGAGATACACGCAAATGTATTTTGGCATGAAATTGCCAACAAAAAAGGAGCTCGGCCTTTGGAGCTTACAGAATCGCTTGCTTGTGGTGAAATTCAGGCGGGAGTAACTTAACTTTTGGGTGAATCCCCACGAGATACACAAATTACTCCAGATATGATTTTGAAAAACCCTAATCACGGAAGCAGAAACACAGGACATTTCGTCGAAAAATCTGAGGGTAAAGATGCATACAAGTCTTATGCGTAACAGTTGATTCTGTTTCATCGGAGCTCTTCAGAGTTGCGGATACTTTAATTTTTCGAATTTGGTCATCAAGTTGTTCCATGAAGGGCTGGAAAAATACTACTCCCTCCATCCTTTTTAAATGTGTGGCTTTGTAAATTCAATTTATTAAACAACCATTATTATTATTATATATTTCTCATTAATTTTTACCTTCACTTTACACTTTCACATCTCTAGTGGACTACCTAAAAGAGTATCCTAAAGTGCCCATTAACTAGTTAACTAAGAAAAACTCAAAAAATGAGACTCGGGGGAGGAGCTATGCACAACCATGTTGTGCACCCTTCAGCCGTTGGATTGAGTTTTGGATGGCTCGGATGCGTTGGGAAATTTTTTAACTTTGATTTTTTTTACCAATAAAAAATCAAAACACATCTGAACCGTCCAAAACTCGATCCAACGGCCGAGGGGTGCACAACACCGTGCACAACACCCCCCGCTTCCGAAAAAAATGACTCCGTAAAATCCTAGGTGTCAATCCTCACTCCCTAAAGTGCCTTAAGTCACTACCTATATTTAGGAAGAGACTTAATGTGAGAGAGAGAGAGAGAGAGAGAGAGAGAGAGAGAGAGAGAGAGAGAGAGAGAGAGAGAGAGAGAGAGAGAGTTAATGAATATATATATAGCCCACTAAAGTGTATTCTCCATTAACTAGCTAACTACTTCCGTCCCTTTTTAAATGTGTTGCTTCGTAAATTCAACATATTAAAAAAACATTATCATTATACCTTTCACATCAATTTTTACCTTTACTATACACTTTTCATATCTACTTTTACCTCCACTTTCCAAAATTATCTTCAACTTTTACTCATTAATTCTTTACTCACTAACTTTTTAAATAAGGCAAAATGATACTTGTACAAACTTTTACACATTAAAATTTCAAAAAACACACTTAAGCAGGGGACATCCCAAAATAGAAATGTCTACACTAAAAAAGAAATACTCTATTATAAAAAAAGGAACAAAGGGAGTAGATCTTTGTCATCATCTTTGAGTGAGTTCAAGCACTTCAAACAAGTAAAGTAGGGCTATGAACCAAAGAGAGAGAGAGAGTACAATACAACTTAAGTTTTTCCATTAGGGTGTCGTAACTGCCATTAGTATGGAATGGTATTGTTCCACTTAGGCTATGTTTGAATTACCAGAATCTTGAGTAGGAGTAGAAATTTGATTATCGGGAATCAAATTTTTAGAAATTTTCTAGGATAAGAATATGAATATGATTATTGGGAATCAAATTCCTAGGACTTCGATAGCTTGAGTAATGTTATTTCGGTGTTTGAATTAAGTCAATAATCTTACGCCGGAAACAAATTATTTTAAAAATTATTAAAGTCAACAATTTTTTTCTTCTTAATGATTGAATAAACCAGGATTCTAAAATTCCCATGGGGTGTGGGAGAGATCAAGTTTCCACTTAATTTGAAAATGTAATTCCTAGTTGAATATGTCATCAAAAATCACATCCGTATTTTTGTCTCTTCCAAACGTTGAAATTATAGAAGTATGACATCACATTTTTCGTTCCTTTCTCTTCTAAACGTTAAAATCATAAAAAGAATGTATCACATTTTCATTCCCTTCAAGTTTTCTGGTTGTGGTGGCATCCTTCCCGCCCTTTGTATTGGCTTAAGTGACGTGGTGTGCCTTGGTTTAAAGGTTCATATAAAGCCACCACTCACCAGGGTCGAAACAGGCCCACTCGACGTCTATTTTATTCGTGGAAATCTCAAATCCACATCTAGAAATGTCATGGTTAATTAAATAAAAAAAATGTATTACCTTTGTAATGAATTAAATGAGTTATTTCGATTAAACAAATTAACCGGTCCACTTTAATTAATTGTATTTTTTTTATCAGTAAATTAATTGTATCATTCCTCATTAGTTACTATCAACTAACATCATTGTTAACTACCACATCTGAGAATTATGTCATGTTGATCGATTTAAATGGTTCGATCACTTGATTAAACTCTTAATCAATTCAATAAATTCTGTTTAATCAATTGTGTCGATGATCAATGCATGATTATTGTCAATCACATATATACTATTAATTATTAAATTTGCATACGTCCTCACTGATTGATTAATATCTACCAACATGACTCTTAGCCACCCAATCAATTAATTATGACATATTAACCAATTCAAATAATAAGATCAGTTGATTAAACCCTTAATCATAGTTATCGATTCCTCATTGTAAGTTATCAAAATAATAAATGAATAATTATTTTCAAAATAATGTTTATAAATTGATTGTTACTTAAAAGTTACTCCTTTATATTTGAATATACTAAAAAATATTAATTGAAAATTAAGCCAAATTTATGGAAAGGTTATGATCCCATCCTAGCGTTTTTGAATTGTTATGATTCCATCCTGACTTCTAATTAATTCCAAAAAAGCCCTTCCTTCTTGTTTTTTTCCATTTTCAAATTCTTATATATTATTAACAGAATTAGGATATATTAATAGTCCTAAAATTATCCAATGAAACTGTCCTAAATGAAATTCTTTTACATCCCACAATTATCGGCCATTTTTGAAACTATTCATATTATAGTCAGTTACAATATTATGGAACATTTATCATCCCACATCTGCCACATCATCTCAAAAACCAATTGATCATCCTGATATTTCGGTGAGAGAAACCCACTTACCTAAACCGTCCTACCCATCCCGAATCCTATTTCTCCGGATAAACCCAACACCTTCCCCCAAAATCGTCCATAATCCCTGATTTTACGTTGAAATCCCTAACCGAACCATCCCAAATCCCTGATTTTCCGTTGAAATCGCACGTATTCACAAATCGTCCATCCCATCTTTTTCGGATCCACATCATCCCACTATCCCATTTTGCCGATTTTTCAAAAACCCCATTCTGCGAGGAACTGAAACGACGAAAAAAAGTTGAGGCCGCGACTACGACCAACCAAAACGGCGGTGAAGGCCAACCGGCCGACGAGAAGGAGGAATCATGGCTCGTAAGTTTTCTACTCAACATTACAGAACACCATGTTTTGTTGGGATTACTGAATCGATTGTGTTTTTGGTGCAATAGGTGTACTTTCGTGTATTTTGGATAGTATAGAGTTGGTAATCATGGCTCGCAATTATTTTTCAGATACGTAGTTGTTTATGGTGTTCGATTTTTGCATGCCTGGTTCTTTATGGTGTGTCGAAAATTAGGGGTTTTGAGAACATGGACTCTGAATCTGCCATTGTTTGATGCCCATGAATCCGACGTGTATTTTCATGGGTTACATGATATCCATGGTTGATAGTATGGGTATGGTGCATCGGTGAACCGTATTCCACAAATTATTTCTCTGAGATTGACCTTTTCTGGTCATCAGACAAAAGGGAAAACGATTCTAGTTGTTTCAGATATTTAGCATGGCTTATTGTGATGCCATGTAATATGGATTCTCCATTTGAATGCATGGTGTATTACATATAACTTGGTCATGGGTTTTTTTGATTTGGCTTGAGTTAAATCGTTGATATTTGACAAGTTTCATATATTTATCAATGTTTAATGGTATGAAATTATGGTTTACACATTGTCAGCAGGGACTACAACCACGGAAGGTTTATTGGGCGCAAACCTTAAAACAGTAGAAAGACCGAAGACCACGACGTCCCTCCGGCAAAGGAAAAATCCATACCCATTGAAGGTAACAACACACACATGGAAACTGTTTTCCACATTGTGTCAACAATTTTTTGCCTTGTTACCATAAATAATCCGTTTGAGTCGATTGTTTGGTTATGGATTGTTGATGTAACATTGTTAGCTGTTATTTTTCACGTTTCAAAAGTAGTCTGCTTTCATATCATCATTTATAGTTTAGTTATGGTCGACATCCATGTGGTATGTTTTATAGTGGGATAGATAAGCAACACTTGGTGGGCAAGGCCAAGTTTCCTTGATTAGCCTGGATGTGGCTCCTTTTGTCCACTAATTGTTTTATTGTTCAATTAGAATACCATAATCTGTTTTTGGGCACAACTAGTCAATTAATAGAAATATGATTTTTCCATGTTACTCTTAGAAAATGAAGAATCAGTGCTCTAGGTTTTGAATGACCGCTTTTTGTATCTATCCGTCCCACATGATAGCATGTTTTTAAGTTCCAAGAGTAACATGGATTATGAATATATAATATTTCAAACATTATTTTTTGCATGCGTTTCACAGGAGTTAAAACCACCGTTCCAGGTCTTAAAATTGGTAAAAATTGTAAGGTCGACGATGCCCCTCCAACTAAGGGAAGATCGATCCCCGTAAAAGGTAATAACACGCGGATCAAAAACATTCCTAGGCCTGTCAACCATGTTTCAGATATCTCATAATATCTATGATTTCCTTCGTTAGTTATCGATTATTATTGGCTGAAAAGTCCTGTAATGGACTTGCAGATGCTGAATTTGTGGATGGTGGTGATACTTTGAACAAAGGTGGCGGTAGTGCATTCCCGAGAAAAAGGAAAAACCCCACCAGGAATGTGTCAGTGGATAAGGGCCCGAAGGTGGAAAGGATTGATAGGCTAGTGGTCGCCGATACGCCCCCCCTCAAGGAATCGAACCAAAACTCACCCACGTAAGATAACATTAAAAGTTTTGGAAACAATCCATAACTTATGATATTTCAACATACCAAGATGTTGTCATATTCAAAAAAATGGTAACATAGAATAACTTTTCGAAACTACGTGGAACGTTGCTTGATAAATTGATTGAAATCAACTTTACATTAGACAAACATGGTGAATCGGGCTTCGATTTTTTTATTAAGAAAATTACACATATGTTTTAAACAGGAAACATGGTATAATGTTTTGATCATTCAAATTTCATATTTTGCGGCAGAAACTTACCAACTCACAACAAGTTAGGTGGGTAAAAACAAAGTTTTCCATGGGATTGAGTAATCGAAAAAAAAAAAAAGAATTATTACTGTTGCACACAAAAGAACTAAAAAAAATGGTGATGAATAATACCTCTCCGAAACCCAATGCAAAGTTACTTGAACAATTGATTGTGATTGAACTGGCAGAGGAGTTGATTGATTGCAGTAGAAAAAATAATCTGGCCGTGGTAAACTGATTTGTTTAGGACTAGAGAATTTTGAAATTCAAAACCACCTCAATATAAGGAAATGATACAACTATAATTCAAAAAAAGGCCAAGGACGGAAACAAATCATGAAGAATCATCCTATAACTGATGTGATAACTAGGATGGCAAACAGCCGAAATTTCAGGATGGGAATTACTGCTACCCGTTATAATTATATTAAGATATATACTCTAAAATAAAAACGAAGGGCAAATAGGTCAGAAGAAACATTTACAAGATGTAATCATAACGATTCAAAATGGACAGGATTGCATCATAAAGGTAATATTCTTATGGGGCCCCTAATTAAAATTCTCTTTTGAAAAATTGTTATAAAAATCTTTGTTTGAAAATTAAATATTTTAAGACTGCATTTATATTTTCTATAACAACTCATCTTAGTGAATACAAAAATTTCCTTTAAAAATTGCGAGGGCGTCAATGTTCATTGAAAAATTGTGAGAGCGTCAAAGTTCATTGAAAATTCACAGTTAAGTGTGCTCATCATACTTTTTGTGATTGGTTTTGATCTAAGAATTTGGATTTACCTATAACAAAAATTATCGAAAGGGTAAATATATTTTCCAAACCACCCGGGGCATCACAGAAAAATCCCATATGCATGCGAATATATCTCCCAAACCATGATGGGTCATGACTTACAGCTAGGGGTTCACATCAACCCAGTAGTCTGCCCAGCCTATCTAACCCAACCCGATTTTTTTAGGGTTTGGGATAAATATTCAGGCCCATAGGGTCGAGCCGGGCTGGTCTGAGATTTTAAGCCCGTTTACTAAAGGGGTTGAGTTTGGAAATTTTTTTTGAAATCCAGCCCAGCCTGTTCCGATTTAAATAATATTTTATTTTAATTCTATATATAGATATTGATGGATGTTGGAGAGTTTCATCTTTTTTAGTATTTTTGTTAGAATGTAGAACTATAAATATATTATTACGATTGTGAATTGTAATTGCGATCGTTATGGTTGATTAATTTATGTTTGTGATACTATGCTTTAGAAAAATAAATGGATTTCTTGGATGAGTTTAGGAAATTAAAATTTTATTTGAGTTGGGTTTGTGCAAATTAAATGAAACCCTAATATAAATGATCCGGGCTTGATAATACAAAAATCTCGTTATTATCTAATATAAGCCCGGCTCAACCTGGTGCACACTCTTACTCACGGCTAATGCAACCTGCACAAAAGGATACTGCATAATTTTTGGATTTCAACGGCCCAAGGTATTGAAACAGATGGGTACCCGCACACAGGCTGACAGGCCCCAGTCAGCCACTAGTTAACAAATCCACATCTAGAAATGTCTCGATCTTATCGTGGATCGGCCCCACACTGTATCGACCATTTATCCTAAAAAATCTCTCGTGATTTTCGTGTTTTATTACTGCTGCTACTTGTAACTACAACGTGAATAACGTCGCGGCACGTGGGAACCTTACCACGGTGCTCCCACTGGACAGTAAGAGCAACCAAAATTTTGGCCAAAAAACTTGGTGCATAGTATATATAGTTATCATGTCACTATTAACACTCTAATAATCCTATCTATTTTATCTTATTCTTATTAAAATATTGTTTTTTTCTTCATTTATATATAGCTACCCTGTTACTCAGAATTCGATTATGAGATGAATGAACGGCTCGGATTGATACTTCGGGGCCCACAACGGTGTCGGTGACACCGTCTGTATGTGGTTGGTTCCCTTATCTTTTTCCGTAATCTATCTATTTTGTTTTTTCACCAGTCTTTATACCAATTATAATAGATCCACACTTTTGTTCCCCGTTTTCTCCTCTCGCTCTCTCTCTCTCTCTCTCTCTCACACACACACACACGCGCGCGATATGATCAATCTTAAACAAATCTCCAAGCTACCGATCTCATCTTTCCCTCTCTCAACCACAAAAACAATATACGTTTATATGCATAGATACATACTTAAATTCACACATACATACATACATACACACACTAATGCAAGACAAAATGACAATGGTTTTAATATATGGAAACTTTAATTTAGTAAGAATCTTTTACTAAATAACGTTTCCATACATTAAAACAATTGGTATATTGTCCTACATCATATTGTACACACACAATATTTTCTCTTTATAATAGAGATTGGTCGACAATGGAAATTGTATGATCAAAATTGTAGCCACACACTAGGAAATGAAACTTTGATAAAATATTTTGGGTAGTGCTAATACGAAAACTATTTTTAATTGTGCTAAAAATCAAGTGCTTGAAATACTTGTACTCGTGTGTAAAGTACAACCTCTTTATGCGTTGGAATTTTGATACAATCAAAAACTGTTTTGAGATTATCACTAGCCAATATTTTACCCGTAAAACCTTTTTCTGTGAAAATATTTTTCGTCAAAACAAACAGAATCTTATTGTTGACAAATAGTCTTACTTTGTCCAGTCCAGTAGTTAATCCTTGATGTAAAAAACTCAGAGCTAAAAAGAACTCTCTCTTTGTCCCATTTTGATAGTCTAGTTCAGTATCTAATATAATTCTTAAATTATTATTATCTTTCAATCTATAATATTTTTAGAGAGTTTAAAAATTTTGTATAGCAAAAGTAATTGAGATTTGTCATATGAAATCTATATTACAAATGATATTTATAACAGATTGAAAACTATTAACAATTTAAAATTTGCATTGAAAATCGAAGTAGACTATCAAAATAAATAGGAGGGAAGAAGTATAAGAACATGAGAGCTATTTGGTTCTCTCTAATCCCGGGAAATCCCACCTTCGCTGAATAATTTTTCCGATTTCACACAATAAGCCCTCCCCCTCTCTCTCCCCCTCTCCCTATATATATCCTACTAGACAAATCGCGCACTCACATTTGCTGATTTCGCGAAACTATTTTACTTTGCTGTCTAGAATGTCATCTGTGTTGGGGTTTGCTTCTCAGGAAAGCAACGGTCACGACGACGGAACCGAACGTAGTGATCTGCTCAAAAATCCCGATCTAACGGTTACGAATCTCTCACTTCCAGTCGAGACCTTTCTCGGAGCGGCCGTCTCTCTCAAGGACCAGGTACGTGTCAGTTAACAGTAGCTAAATTTTCACGGCGGTGGCGTAGGTTTAGGCTGTGTTAACCCTTCGGCGCACGTTAACTGAAATCCGGTTGTGAATTTTTTAGGTGGTACAAGTCACGTGGAAAGAACACCTCAATAATATTGCAGACCCAACCGTTTACAGTGGTTTGTTGGGGACAGCTTTCACCTGCTTGCGTTCGTACGAGGCTACCGGTTGTCACCAGGATCTGCTATCGTGCGCCGAGATCGTCGACGCCTGTAATTCCGTCGCTCATACTTCCACCAGGTATGAGTATGTGCGATTTATTAATTTGAATATAATTTGAACGGTTACGGGTTACTGCAATTGTTTAGGCTCAATTCTGAGAGCAGACTAGGAATGAGCGTTTTGCTGTAGATTTTAGAAGCAGTTTCGAAAAGTCGCCAACTTTTAAAAAAGCTACGGTTTGAATGCTTTTACAGATTATGAGAAGTTGTGATTAGCGTTGTACTTTGGACAAAAAATAGACTAATTCACGCAAAAAGCTTATTTTGCAGCTTCTTCAGAAACACTACTGACTAGCTTTTGCAAAATTTAATCCACAATTCAAAACTGCATTAGGCACTCTTTATAATTACTCTAGAATCTAAAATTTAAAGTCCGAAGCAGAATTAACAATCTACGATCTAAAATAGTACTCCCTCCGTTCCATAATAGTGGTTCCTACAAAATTACATGCAATTTTTAAACTAAAAAATAATGCATCTATACAATAATTTTTGGATTTTTTCCGCACCGTTTAAAAGTTCACAATGAGATCTATGAAACAAGATTCATATTGATGAACAAATTATGCTCATAAGTAAAGTATTTTTTAGTTTTAAAATTGCATGTAGTTTCGTAGGAGATCAATATTATGGAACGGAGAGAGTATAAGAAAAAGTTATCGGAGGTAGCCTTGTATTCACGAGATCAGTTGTATGAAAATCTGATGTTTGCTTGGGGGGAATCTGAGGTATAATGTTCTAATAATGTTGATAATTTTCCCAAGAGAGTGATATTTCACTTTTTGTGTGGACGTCAATGGTGAGTGAAAGTCAATGGTCATTGCCAGGGGAAAAAAACTCAGTTAGGAGCTAAAATGCAGAATAATAGACGCAGTTGTTTGACATGTTCAGAGATCTATATTATATTTGTATTTTATTTGCACAAACATCCAATCTTATCAAATCCTATCCTACGCGGCTACGATTTGATACGTTTGGAGATAGAATCAATATGTATCTTATGAAAACTTATTCAGGGTGAGTTTTTGAATGGATTTTATCAAAATCTAATAAAATCAAGCCTTTGATTTTATCCATTCGTGGAGAGAGTTGATAAAATCTTAGATTAATCCATTCAAAAACTCACCCTCAGTACCCCGGGAGAAATGGGAAAGGGGCCACACAAATGCATAGTGGAAACAGAGTGCCACTAGGGTATTGAATATTCTTTCGTATCTCGGGGGCATTGAATATTCTCTTGTATCCAATGTTTGAAAAAATTGTATGTGCGATATGGATTCGAAGCAATAACTATCTCACGATTCGATATTCTTTTTTGATGTACTATTGAAACGTATCTCTGAATGTATCTAAGGCTTACATACAGGTGTGGAGGTTTTTTTTTTTTTTCCGAATCGCAAAGGAAAAAATTGTGTGGCTACCCATACAATCAAATGTGATACACGATGTATGACATCATAAATTTTTTGCCTTGACCATATCAGATGTTGAAGACGTGGAGTTTTGTACGATTATGATTATCATTGTGTTTTTTTCATACATGCAATAGAATTACATTTTATGCTGGGTTTAACTATTGATCTGATTATTGAAGGGAACTAGAAAATCATTTCTTGTGTTTGGTCATTTGTGGAATTTACGGTAGAAAATCTGGTATGGACCTTAAAACTAATGACCTTGTTTGAAATGGGAAAATGTCTACAAAAAACAACTCAAAGAGGTGACTGATACAGATATCTAACCTTGCTCTTCTAAGAGACTGGAAGATTGTTTTTGGACATTAGTCTGTTATTTATGAGTCATTTGACTATGTCTCTATGGTGGGCACTGGGCATGACAGGCATGTGACATTTTTGTGCGGAAGAGGAGGAGTGTATGCACTTGGTGCTGTGGTTGCAAATATCAGGGGGGACCATCATAAACGTGACTTGTTTCTGGATCTATTCAATGAGGTACACAAATATCAATTCCTTGTCACCGTCTTTGAGCTAGACATTCCATTCTTTTTAAGCATCGCAACAAATATCCGATACGGGTTTGTCTTTATGCATTTCTGTGGGGAAAATATACATGTGCTGCTATCTGATGGCCTAGGCAGAAGTGGACTGATGATATTTGGGGTGGTGAACGATACAACCAAGATAAGTTGAAATATCTGAGGTGGAGATGGTAAATTTTTTAAAGTAATCTAAGGGTGGAGAACTGATATTGGTCATAGATATTTCAACAAAATCTACTTGAATAAATCAAAGATGGCGATTTGTCTGTGCCATTGGATGGCCTGGCCATTTTCTTGTAAGGGTTCAAGCTAGTTTTTCCTTATGACTCAAGTGGTTCATGAAGTTGGCGCTCGTCTTTTATTTTTGGTGGTCCTTGTGGATGTGTTAATTAACTGTTCTGGTTGTTTCTTGAAAGATCCTATGGTCCATAATTTGATTCTCTTTCATAGTATTGGGTATTCTATTTTTTTCCTTGAATATCCTGTATAACTGTTAATTATGTCCTTGTAATGTTTTCTTCTTTTCTGTAACACCTAAAGAATTGAAATTATGGTTACATTTCTGAACCTAGCGCAATTGACTGTGTAATATTTTTAAGCTAAGAGAAGGAACGACATTGCGCAAGTGTAAGTATAGAGAGGTGCATACATAATGGCCACATGGGTAGATTTTGCGAATGTTTGTACTGGTAGCATGTTTTCTGAAATGCCTAACGGGCACCTGGTATTAGCACATTGAAATTGAGGAAAAAAACTCCAAACGTCCAATGTGAGATGAGAAATTGGTTTGGATTACTTCTCAAACCCCTCACATGTTTTTAGTTTAAGGGGGTTCGTTCAAATAAATGTAAGTTTGGTAGTTCATGGTAGTGCAGAAGATTTCGATAAATGAAAAACTTGATCAAGAAAGCTAATACTAATGCCATGTGCGATGCGCCGAGGCCTTATGCAACACGTGGCCCACTTTGTGGAAGAAGTGCCTTCTTGACTTAATAGGAGAATTTGTGCCTTGCTTTATCAATCTGGTCCTGTGAGGACGTCTTGTATATTCTTGTGCTACTCTCCAGAACTTTGGTAATAAAGAAAGGATACAATACTTTCATTGATCAATCACTTCATTATGTTGATGCCTCCCCCTAAAATTTTAAAAAGGCTGATGAAATGGACAAGTTGTTGGATAGTAGAAATTCTGCAATACCCAGGATGAAGGCAGGAGTCCATTACGGTGCTCAACTTGGTTCAACTTCAGGCCTTTATAGAAAGATATCTAAAACATCAGGAAGGTTGGCTAAACTGTTTTTGTAGATTGTCCTTCAAATTCATTGCAAAGATGTTAGATTTGTATAAAAAATATATGCGGTTGCTTGACTTGTATCTGCATGTGAATTAAATTTTTGCGACTCGGTGCTGATTAGAAAGGGGAACCAAGATTGGATGCAAATGTTGCCTCAAATTAGGTTTGTGGATTTTCGATGACTCCCATGGTCTATTGCTGCAAGAAAATCTGAGACTTCAAAAGTTTTTCATTTTCTAGTTTAGCTTGGTTGGTAACTTTGTGGGTTACCTCAAAAATTGGCCAGGACGCTTTGGGACTTGAATCCAAAGCATCAATTTTTTTCATCTTGTACAGCTTCTGCTTCTTTATCAATAACAACATTTGTCTAACCTGTTGACCATGAATAGGTTGCACAAGAAAGAGCCCTTCCTGTTGGCCCTGAAGAAGGAGGTTTCGGAATGTCATATGATCTTCTTTATGGACGAGCTGGGTTTTTGTGGGCCGCTTTATTCATAAACAAGCACCTCGGACAAGATACAGTTCGCAATGAACTTCTTATCCCAATTATTGAAGCAGTTTTAGCAGGAGGCAGAGCTGGGGCATCTGAAAACACAGCGAGCCCCCTAATGTATAGATGGCATGGGACAAGGTATTGGGGCGCTGCCCATGGGCTCGCGGGTATATTAAATGTTTTGCTTCATTTTCCACTGTCCGAAGAGGATGCAGAAGATGTGAAGGGGACACTACGATACATGATGAGTAACAGGTTCCCTCATAGTGGAAATTACCCATCAAGCGAGGGGAACCAGAGAGACAAGCTGGTAGAATGGTCTCATGGAGCAACAGGCATGGCCATCACCTTGTGCAAGGCATCACAGGTTAGTTTCCAACTTATTCAGCACTCTTATGGAACAGAAATACAAAAAATAAAAAGTAAGAATGGATAGGGGATAATGCAAAAGGGTTGAGATTTTCAAAATCTCTCTGTATATTGGCACCCCCTTTATTGGATGTGATTTCACAGTGTCAATCCATTTGTGGACAAAAGATTTAGGATTTATAAATAAACAAAAGGACAGTTTGCATACATTGTATAGACGAAATAGTAGTGGATGTGTAGCAAGTGGGACTGTGGGAATAACATTTCTTGAGTTCTGATAGGGAAGCATGGGCTGCAATAAGGTCTAGGTCAATATGTTAACAATGGCTGGGTCCACTGAGGTTATGCTCGGTTGTTACCTCTAGGACCCTGGAATTAGTCGAGGTGCGCGCAAGTTGGCCTGGACATTCAGGTATGAAAAAAAATGTTAATAGCGGCTTGTTAATGAATTGGTCGGAATAATTTCAAAATTGAGTAAGGCGCGTAGGAATGAAGAATTCGTATTGGAACTTCCTGCTAACAAATTCTCTGGGAAAATCTGTAGTTTTCACTTTTGGTGATTTCATAATGACCAATGATGCAACGCCAATGCTCTATTTGTTGAATGAAAGAAGCTTGGTAATGTGCACATAAATCAAAATGATTCTTGGGTCTGCCCTCTCTGATGCCTTTTGGCTTTGATTTGAGGGCATGATTCCGCAGCAAACTCGACGGTATAGGGGGACCACTGTTTCAGTGGTATTTTGTGAGCAACTATTTTGTGCATTTATTGCCAAAGGTTAGGTCGGTCTCAAATCCATCTGTTTCAGTGGTATTCTGGGAGTAGCCACTTTGTGTATTTATTGCCAAAGGTTAGGTCTGTCTCCTATCCATCCCCCGCTCATACCCCCAATTATTGGGGACTAAATGGGTTATGTTATTGTTGTGATTTCATAATGAAAAGTATGACATCCGTTCCAAGAGGGAGGGCTCCAAAAATTTTAACATGGTCAATTCTGTCGTGTTTAATCAATGCGTCATTTTTGTCCGCAGGTATGTTAAATTGTTAATAACGGCTCCTTAGTAAATTGCTCCCCTACATAGAGGAGACTTTTATAAGTTCTGAGAATTGAAAATGGAATCATTATGTATCCCTGGACTACTTTCGAAATTGAGCAAGGGTATGTAAGAACAAAGAATTTGCATTGGAACTTCCCGCTAACATATTAGTATACGGGAAATTTTGTAGTTTTCAGTTTTCGTTGGTTTCACAACGAAAGTATGATGTCTGTTCCAAGAGGGAGGGCTCGAAAAATTGACAGAGTCACTTCTGTAGTTTTGATCAATGCATCATTTTTGTCCGCAGGTATTTGCCAGTGATAGGGAATTCCGTGATGCTGCTATTGAAGCTGGGGAAGTAGTTTGGAAAAGCGGGTTGGTGAAGAAGGTAGGACTTGCCGATGGTGTAGCTGGAAATGCCTATGCTTTCCTTTCCCTCTACCGCCTAACAGGAGATAGTGTATACATTGAGCAAGCCAAGGCATTCGCAAGCTTCTTGTACCACAATGTGAGGAAATTACATTCTCAGAGAGTTGAACATAACTACTCTCTGTTCCAAGGACTAGCTGGAACTGCTTGCCTTTGGTTTGACTTGCTAGCACCCGGAAGCTCAAAGTTCCCTGGGTACGAACTTTAGGCTGCATAGAATAGAAGGCACAAAATTTTCCCCTTTGGAACCACTCATTGGAGAACTTGGGTGAATATTGGAGAGAAGTGTGAGTAAAAATATGTATTGTATAAAATGTATGTATGATATAGTACGAATTGGAGTGCTAACTTTTATGAGCCCTGGTACGAAACAGGAAATGGCATGAGAAACGACAGCTGATGGCTGAGATCCACTGGGTGCTGTTTTGTTTTTTTTCCTATTCCAAACACTTTCCGAACTTTTATACAAGTCTTATGCTGAGCGCTCTAATACGATTTTTTTGGCTGGATACGATTTTTTTTGCTGGATCTTTTATGATATTGTGATGATTCTTCCAAGGATTACTGCTACAGAGACAATATCCGAAATGCAAAAAATATCGGAGTAGGTTTTAATCAATGCGTGAGGCGTTCTTCCGATGCATAATACTCCGTATTGTTAAGGATTTATTATGTCAATCGCTACATTACGAGTCTGACATTTTGTGCTTAAAATAAGCTTGAAATATGGGCATCTGTAGCCCCTTTCTTTTGATCGCCATGATCTGTTCTTTGTTCCTGAAGTCTTGGACAACATGAAGTGGAGGGACGAATTTTTTTCACGTGGTTGTACCTACAATTTAGGAAAAGTGGAACAATAAATGTACATATACGACATCAGTGCCTAACAAAAAATCACCACTGTCCTCTAAAATTCAGATGTGCTCAAAGTTGTAACCTCTAATTGAGTCACGTGTCTCCTTTGTTCTCTAGAGTAATCATTGAGTGGTGGAGCACCGTCACATGAAACCCCAATATGTCGGGTATTATAACAAATAAACGAAGTTTCTGGTCTTGGGCACTATTTGGCGATTTCTCAAGAGCACCGAGTAATTTTTCCACCCAATTTCTTGCAAAACGATTGCAATTTACATATACGGGATGAATAGAACAATATTTCCTAACTCCAAATTTCTTAAAGCTTATTGGCTTGTTTAGCTTTTTACAGTTTACGAGAAGTCATTCTCTTTACATATATCAGCTCAAACAGCCAAATAAGCCAATAAGCAAATAAGTAAGTGAAACTTGGACAACCCCTAAATCAATCTCCAACAAATTGAATATGAACTCAAATTTGACTAGCCTGATTAGTTTATCAACCATATTCATAATTGTTGTTCATAAGATGACCAATAATCACATGATTACTACTAGCATATAGCCATGTGAGATCATGTACTCCCTCCATCCCCAATCTTTAGTCCCACAGGCTACTTCTTGTTGTCCTAAACTTTTTACCCAATTCAAAACTAATGGGGCATTAGCCATTAGGTAATGAAATTTCACTTTTACCCTTTCCTTTTAGAGTAAATACATGTAATGATGATGTTTTGAAGGATAAAAAAGAAGGGCTCCTTGTCGATAAGGACTAACTACAAGGATTATAGTGTATTTAATCCATAAAAAAAAAACGTAACTCCTCCAGTCCAATTTAAATTGCATACCGCCACATGTTTCAAAAGGGAGAAAGAGATACCGTACTCCTATAGAGACTGAAACCGCCATCATCGATCGTACAAATACTGTTCCATTGTCGCTTTCCGGTTTTTCATCCTCGCCGTTGCTCGTCGTCGGCGACCACTGTGTTCGTCGACATTGCTGTTGTAAAAAACCTAGAGCTATTGTACGTATTTGTAGAAAAGCAACGTTTATGAGTGAGATGCTATTATCTCCTCGTTTATTTACATACAAAATGACTGTTATGAATACTTTTTAACATCCCAAGAAACTTGTGTCTTTGTTGTTTTGTTTTGTAGAAAAATAGTGTTTATGATTTAGATGTTATTATCTCCTCATTTGTTTACATACAAAATGATTGTTATGAACACTTTTTAACATCCTCGGACACTTGTGTTTTTGTTGTTTTGTTTTGTAGAAAAACAACATTTATGAGTGAGATGTTATTATCTCACTGTTTTTTACTGTTATGGCTTGACATAGCTTTATTATCTCTAATCAGATATGCTTACTTCTTGTTCTTCTTTTTGCAGAAAAATGAAAGACAAGAGTCTAGAGAAGTTTGATCCAAGAGTTACATTTGAACCCCCAGTACAAGTGGAACCAATTGCAATAGAAGTCCCACCTGTAGATATCCCTCAAGAGGTTCTTCTACTCCCTTTTCCAGGGTTCCCTCTTGACGTCCCTCCTCATCAAGTGGCACCTCAAATTAGAAAGTGAAAGAAAGAACAATTGTAAGACGATGAGAAGGAGCAGAAAAACCAATGGAAGACAAGGACAAGGATAAAAAAAATAAGTAAAACAGAAGATGAAGAAGACAAGGATGAGGACACAGAAGAGGAAGAGCATCGGTTTAGAGAGATAAGGACGAAGAGAAGAAATGATCATGGATTTACAAGACAGAAAAAACAAGAAATGCAAGACGAGGACAAGGATGAGGAACAGGAAAGGAGGACTAAGAAGAAAAGGAATGAACCTCGACTTACAAGGCAGAAAAAACAAGAAATGCAAGAGCAGGAGGAGGAAAAGGAAGAGGATCAGTTTCGAGAAAGGAGGAGTATGAAAAGGAATGAACCTTGACTCACAAGGCACAAAAAACAAGAAATGCAAGAGGAGGAGGAGGAAGAGGAATAGGAGGAAGATGATCAGTTTCGAGAAAGGGGGAGTAAGAAAAGGAACGAACCTCGACTTACTAGAAAGAAAAAAGAAGAATCGCAAGACGAGGAGGAAGAGGGCGAGGTTGCAGTGATCAGGAGTAAGAAAAGAAATGATCCACAAGTTAAGAGGCAAAAAAAAAAAGATGAAAAGAAGGAGAATGAGCAAGATGATGTTACAGTGATTGACTTCAAACCGGCACGAGTACAATACAGGTAAGATAGAAACTAGTTTCCTAAATAAATAGTTTCACTTGTCTGAGATGTTATTATCTTTAACATTGCAGTGTCTCTTCCTTCTTTGTAGATCAACACTTGCTAGCATTGTAAGCCTGCTTCATGATGTGACATTCACCCAAGGGCAGATAGATGAGATTCAAAAATCTCCATTTGCAGCTATGTTGCTCACAATTACACAGTAGAATTTGCTTGAACAATTTGTCAAAAAGTACAACGACATTTTGAGAGTGATTCAACGTTACCAAATGGATGAAGGAAAATTTTATATGGGAAGCAAGCTTGTGGCTCTTACACATGAAGTAATAGCCCTCATATTTGGGATAATCTCTGACAACACAAAGATTCGGGCTTTAAACCTAAACAAGAAGCCAGATAGCCCCTTTGTCAACAGAAACTTTGAGGACACAAGTGATGAGCTATGCAACCATGAGGGAAAGAATTACAGACCTTATTAAAATCACTTCAAAAGGGAAGAAGAAGAAGGGAGTAGAAGACGAATCTACAAAGGATTTGGCGCGGCTGTTAACACTCTATGTCCTTGGAACTGTATTTTTTAAAACAACTAGTCCAAATTTTAATTGGAGCTATGTTCCATTCGTGGAGAATTGGGAAGAGTGCACCACATTTGCACGATCGATACACTTAACTGATCATCTCACCAATGAACTTGACACAAAGCGTAGAACTCCATGGACTGTTGGCGGTTGCACTGTAGCACTATTGGTATTTAATCTTTCTTCTATACTTTCTCTTATGTATTTGTCAAGCTAATAAGAAATCTAATCTGGTTATTTCTTTTGTTAAACAGTACTGGCTATGTGAACATGCAAAGATAATGGAACTTGTCGAACCACAAATCCCAAGATTCAAGAAATGGAATGTGAATGAGCTTCATGCTAAACTTGTTGAGACATCAGTGAATACCTTTTCACCGGAAATCGTAAGCATCTTGCTACCATAATATGTTATTTCTTTTAGGTTTCTCTCACTTATATTCCACGTTTCCTATCATCCTTCATTGTAGGTCATTGATTCACAATTGCAACCAATAGATGAGGTGAGGAGGTTGTATCTAATTCTTGTTACAGACAAGACAGAAGAAAAACATACATAGTTTCCAATAGATGAGATATCAATATCTCTTACTTTGTTGTGGTACATAAGAAGTCTGTTTTCGCGGCGATATTACTATGTCTTGATTTCTCTTGTTAGAAAACACTCTGTTTTGGGTGAGATATTGCTATCTCATGATTTGTTTTTGCAGACAAGCTAACTATTGACGAGCAAGCTCCTAAGGAGGATGTTCAACTTCTAATTTCAGAGCTTCAAAAACAAATTCCTTTGCTCGAAAGTGAAAACAACAGTTTAAAACATGAGATTGCAGAGAGGGACATTAGAGAAAAACAAAAGGATACCAAAATTGGAAGGCTGCTTCACCTTGTTGACACACTTCGAAGAAGAATTGAAAGATATGGGGAAGAAACGGCCGTCTGTGAAGAAATTGAACAAGAAAACATCTCTGTCCACTTGAAGGCGCAAAAACTCGAGGACAGGGTGCAACAAGCAGAGGTTGAGGTAATGACTTTGCTGTCTGAGAAGCAAAAAGTCGACTCTGTTCTGGAAGAGCTGGATAACATGGTAGCGCACTGTGCTAGTCAAGAATACAGGGACAAAAAAACAATAGAAGAAATGAAAAATGATAACATAAACCTGAATGTTGAAATAGGTGCAATGCTGATTGAGAAAAACCTGGTGTAGGAACAATTTGACCAGGCTATCGACAACTTGGAAGACATGGCTGCTCATTGTGCTAGCCAAGAATACAGGGACATGAAAACAATAGAAGAAATGAATGAAAAGTTACAACAGATGTCTGTAATGAGTTTCAATATTTATGAAAAATTAGCAAGCCCAACTGGAAATCCCTATGAGTTCAAAATGGCCACAGATGAGGACATAAAGAAAACCATAAATGCTGCTGTCTCATTAATACAGAAGGAACAAGAATATCAAGAGAAGAAGAAAAGACCCAAGCCTGTGAAATCGTCGTCGTTGACCAAAAGAGTGCATGAAAGAGACGACAGGGTAGAAAAGAAGTTGGGAGGGTTTTACTATGAAAGGAAGAGAAAGAAAGAACAACAAACGAAAACAGCTGAAGTGGAAAAGGATTGTCTCCTTTTGGAGAAAACAAAGCTGCACAACTTTTTGTCACAAGAAGATAAGCAAATGATGAGTCTCATATTTGAGCTTCTAAAAGACAAAAAGTTAGTAAAACTCTACACAAATAACAATTCTTATGTTAAAATACAGAGTTAGTGTTGGTGAGATAAAGATATCTCTGTTTGTTTTTTTACAGGCTTCCTATCTGGATAGACAGCGACACGCAAGATACGGTTACATTGCAAGATGCAATCACAATATTGAATGAGGGAGATGTTGAAAACATGGTAAAAAATCTCTCTCCAACATAGTTCTTTTGTCCATTGACGACAGTCAAATCTAACATCAAACAAACCTGTGCAGCTAATTGATGGATTCACATCCATGTTGGCAAGGGACGATGAACTTCCTATCAATGCCATCTATTTCAAATCAACATTGTGGATTAGTAACGCATAACCTTTAATCTCTGCCCTTTATCGTCCCACAAACAACTAATATATAGCCTATGGTGTTTCTTGTAATCTACTGAATTATTTTCACTTGAAGTAAATTTAGGAAGAGATACTCATATCTCAGGAAAAACATTTCTGGTCTCTTGTAATTTTTGCAATCGTTTCTCTTTGACAAAGCCTACTGAAAGACGATAAGAATCAAATCAGGGAAAAATTTCTTGATGACAAGCTCACAGGAGTTAATGACAACTTGGATATTTTCGAGTACTTGGTTTTTCCAATGAACTCTTTAGGAGGTATAGCTTCCACAGAAAATAATCCATATCATTGGACTTTTCTGGTATTGGACATACAACGTGGGGATTGGAAACATTACAACTCCATGAAACAAAGAAAAAACAGCCAAGACCCTTTCCTTAACAATGCAACCTTAATGGTACAAAATATTACTCCATTTCATTTCATTTTTTGATATGATAAATGATGTAAAATAAATGCTTAATTTCTGCCTTAAATCTAAAATGTAGGTAGACTACGTTTCCAGCTTAAAGCAAAAGCTAAATCATAACAAAAGAATTCCAAGCTTCACCCTCCTAAAAACAATGAGCGAAACAATCTTTGCAGATGGCAAAAATTGTACCATTATTACCTCAGAGAAAACGCCACAACAAAAACCTGGAACGTAGTCTAACTAATCTTGAGCATAAATTTTCAATTCCATAATTTTATGCCTCACCTTTCCTCTCCTTTTAATTAGTCCTCATGTTTATACAGCGTTGACTGTGGAATTATAGTCTGCTACATCATTAAGAAGCTTGCAAAAGTGGAGGCCATTCTAGAAAATTTGTCAAAGGTCGAAATCAGTGAATTCAGAGTATAATTGTTACGTAGATTCTTGAATGATGGAGACAAATCAATTGCAGGAAAAGCTTGTAGAGATCATTAGGCTGCAGAACAACCGAAAGCTAGATGATTGGCTGCATAATATCTGAAATAGGGATTGGTACTTTTATATTTAAACACAAGACATTGTTACATATTTTTTGCTTGATCTCATAGGAAATAGATCTATCTATATGGATAATATCTCCCTGATGTTCATGTATGATTCCTTCACTTTTTGTAAAAGGAATCCCTTTCTTTTGTTGGTTGTTGTTAATACGATGATACAAGTTCAATGAAGTAACCACATGTTTTCTTTCACAAATGCTTCGAGTTCTAATTCATTAATTGTTGGCGGAGATCGCTATTGATTCAGTCATGTGCTAGTGATTCATTAATTGTTGGTGGAGATTGCTTTTGATGAGATAGCCATATCTCATCAAATGAGGCCCTTGTATATAGATAAAGAATAAAAGAGATAATAGTATCTCATCCAAAACAGCCTCAGAGGTAGGCAGAGTTTTTTCCCATGTTCATGCCTGCTATCATCTTGGACATGTGTTTGCTATAATCCATTATGCATCATTTTTTGTCCCTGGTTTTGTCTTGTTTGTGGGCTGCCAATTCAATGGGATATGTAGTTTTGTTGTTTGTCGGTTTGATGCCATGTGATGCTAAAGGCAAGCATAGATTCTAGTTAGATTGATGTTCAGTAGTGGTTTTGCTCAGTTTTGGAATTGTCTCATGCCCAAAAAATTCCTTGGTTGCTGCTGAAGGAACTGCAGTTGCAGGTCTCATGGTTTCTAATGTTTGAGTTCTGCCACCTACTCGGGCAGTGAGGAATCTAGTTCAAGGCCATGCTCCATTAGGCTGAGAAGCATCACCTTCATGTTCATGTCAAAAGAAGTTTCATTCAGTGTATATAGATAAAGAATAAAAGAGATAATGGTATCTCATCCAAAACAGCCTCAGAGTTAGGAATATATCAGCAAATGAGACCCATGTATATACAAGAGATAATGGTACCTCATAGAAAACAGTCTCTGTATCTACAAAACAGAAGCAAGAGATAAACGTATCTCACAGAAAACAGTCTGTTTTGTCCAACATGCAATAGTACAACAAAACCATATCCAGAAAAATCATCGCATATTCAGGAATTTTATTTATTTATGTCAAATGATAATGCTCAACAATATAGCAGTTTTTATTACATCTTTGCCAACTTCTAGCACCTAAAACACCCAACTACAAATCAACAATGAAATATGACTCACAAAGTTCTTATCTATTTAAAATGAAAACATCAATCACAAGGTTCTTTACAGCTCTTCCTATTATGTCTTCCCAATTTATGGCACCTCGAACACCTTATTTGCCTCACTTTCTTGCCCCTTGATCAGATTCTTGCAACCTTTGGTCTACCACGTGGCCTCCTTGTTTTAGGAGGAAGAATGATAGCAGTCTCTTTAGTTACCTCTGGAGCTCCAAGACTAGGAATAGGATTTATTGGACAATCATATGACATCCAGAATGCTTCAATCGTGTATAGCGGATCTATGTACTAGGACATATCTACCCCAATCTTCTGAAGAGTTGTGACTGCATGCACACAAGGAAAGGAATGGATGTCCCATCGACAACATGTGCATGACTTGTTTCGTATATCAACCACAACAGCCGGGAAAGAAGAAACCTCAAATACTTCATCACTTGAGCCATATACAGGCCATGTTTTCCCTTTGTCAAAAAGGTTTTTCAACAGCAAGTCCATTTCAAGACACAACATGGTACACCATTTCCTTGATAACTGTTTCCTCTCATACATTTGCCTCATAATTTGAACCCTGATTTCGTCAACACATTGAAGGATCGGCATCTTCTGAGCTTCACGAATCCAACTGTTGAAAGACTCAACAGCATTTGATGACATCTCACCATATCGTTTCCCAGGAAAGTATGCATTTGCCCAATGATCATATGACACGGAAGAAATAAAATCTTTCGCTTTTTCCCCACCAACCTCGTACAATTCCTTACCGCAATTATCAAAATCCAAAACAGTAGGTGCATGAGCACAATCAACGAACAGATTCACTACTTGCTCCCTAAAACCATTTGGTGCTCGACCAAATAGCCTATCCCTCAAATTATTCTTCAAATGCTCCAAACAATAAGCATGATAACAGTTTGAGAAAACCCTTGGAACATGCTTCACAAGACCAGTATGACGATCCGTTATAATTGAAAGTTCACGAGTTGACAGAATACCTTTCAACTTTATCAGAAACCAGAGCCAATTATCATTCGTTTTAGAATCAACAATACCATAAGCCAATGGAAATAAGCCTGCAACAAAGAGACAAGAATATCTCAGCCAACTAAACAAAGACAAACAAATATCTCAACCAAATAAGACTCTGTATATACCAAAATAAACAAAGAGATAACAACATCCAATCCAAACTAGTCTCTGTATCTACCAAAATAAACAAAGATATATGCACATCTCAGATAGAAAGAAACAAAAACAACGACGAAAAAGAAAACTAACCTTGATTAGCATCCTTCCCAACAGCAATAAGGAGAGTGCCTTTATATCTACCCTTCAAGAATGTACTGTCAAGACACAAAAATGGCTGATAATAGTTGAATCCTATAATGCATGCATCGAATGCCACAAATAACCTTCTAAACCGATTGTCTTCACAACATTCAATATCCACAACACTATCGGGATTTTCCTCTTTCGCTATATCTGCATACCACCAAAGTTGGTCAAATTGGAACACATAATCATCGCTTATTTCATTACTTGCCTTCTCAACCCCCAACCAAGCGTGGTTGTAAATAATTCTAGCACCGTATCTTCTCTCAAATAACTTGACAGCATCTATCGGCCTATACGACGACTTTTAACGAACTTCATCAAAGATACAACTTGCAACCACCTTTGAACTCATTCTAGAACTTTTGGAACTACAAGATGTACCACCACAGTTGTGCTCATTGTGCAACTCCTTAATGCGAAAAAAACCATTTGATTTGTTTAAAACTGCATGAACAAATCATTTACAGCCATCAATCTTTTTACGACAATAAGTTTTCACCCTTAACTTGTCATTCTTCAAGTACATAAACTTGAATCCAAGCTCAATTGCATACTTACACAAACAGGTCCTAAAATCCTCAACACCACCTCTAAATTCTTGACCAACATGAGTAATCAAAGAAGCCCAATCAGTAGAAAGCCGCTTTGTCTCATTATGATGACAAAACTTTTCAAGAGGATCTTCAAGAATTTGAACAGTACGACATTCCCCATTTCCACTACTATTACCATGATCAAAACAACCGGAAGATTGAATCTCCTTAACACAAATGTATACCTCAACACAACTAACACCGTATGCAATAGCTAACACCAACATGTTATCAAAATCATCATCATTCTCAAGAACGCAGTTATGATGTTTAGAAACAACATACAAAAGATTGAATCTCCTTAATCTATACCCATGGACCCTAGCCCAATTTGCCGAAAAAAGAAAAGAAAAAGTATGACAAGTGTAATGATTACGTTCCGTTTAGTTGAAAATTTTAAAATGGACTATATTGGGATGAGAGTATTAGCAAGGCATTATTGCCGGATTAAGTAATTAGTTTTTCAGTTATAGGGAGAGAAACTTAAGCTGGACGGTTCATTGTTTTATAGGGATTGATGAGTGATGAGTCATCAGAGAGGGATCTCCACAGCTGACCCTTTGAAACCTTTTTTTATTGTGTGAAATCAAACCCCTTCTAAACTTGAAAGCAAGAGAATTCTCGAAGAATTTGACGTGTGTACAAAACCAAACACAAACGCACACACGTATACAGAGAGAGAGAGAGAGAGAGAGAGAGAGAGAGAGTTGATTGCTGGGCTTATTGATTGAAGGTGATAGAAATGGAAAGGTACGAGATTCTAAGAGATATAGGGTCTGGTAACTTTGGTGTAGCCAAGCTTGTGCGAGATAAATCGAGCAATGAGCATTATGCAGTCAAGTTTATTGAGAGAGGCGACAAGGTCTCTGCTCTCTGCTCTCTCTCTCTCTCTCATGAATTTCTGTACAACGTGGGCTTCTATTTCAGTGTATTTTTATCTGGGTACCTGGTTTAATTTTTGGTGTAGTAATATGGGTTTTTGTCAAAAAAATTTTTTTGGATGTTGGGTTTAAGGGAATGATTTTGGTAGGTTTTACTCTGTTTTTTTTTGACAGATTGATGAACATGTTCAGAGGGAAATCATGAATCACAGATCCTTGAAGCACCCCAATATTGTCAGATTTAAGGAGGTATACAATTGGCAGTTTGGCTTATACTGTATTTGTTTGCAGTTTGTTCATAGGTATTCCAATTGCAGCTTGTTTTGGATTTTCTCTATTTTCCCTCTCTCCCCCTTCTCAATCTGCATATATTTATTTTTTACTTTTAAATAATAGACTGTTCAGGTTAACTTATACTTACTTAACTCCAATAATCGTGGAATTCAAAATTAATAACCAGAAAAAAAATAAAATCTCTGATGTTAGTTACCCACATGTTACCAAGGGTTTATTATCTCTAGTGCTGCGAGCTCGATTCTTGCGTGCCCTTAGTTACTCTCATCTTCGGATTCAACCAACTCTTTGAACTTGTGGGGTAGGATTCTGGAATCAGATGCACTGTTCATGTTGGCCTTTTCTTTTCATTACAAATCTTTTCCCAAATTTTTGCACTTATGTTCAAAATACTGGACTAATACCTTTTTTAACCATGCAAAAACTACAAGATGAGAGTGTGAAAATCACTTTCCAATGGATACGATAGGTTCCCTTAAGATTCGATCTATATGATTCTTTGCTAGTCGAAGAACAGGGCACCCTGTTTCTTTTGATTGTAATTTTTTTTCTTCACTTAAGATCCATATATTGGAATGATCAGCTGGGAAATCTTTAACCTCAGGTGCTACTAACACCTACTCATCTGGGCATAGTAATGGAATATGCAGCTGGAGGAGAACTTTTCGAAAGAATATGCAATGCCGGTAAATTCAGTGAGGATGAGGTAGAATCGCTAAAATTTTAGAATTAACTATTTAAATGTGCTAATATTAGTTTGGATCTCCTAATCTTGTTAGATTTTCATTTGGTTCAGGCAAGATTTTTCTTCCAACAACTGATATCAGGGGTAAATTACTGCCACTCAATGGTATGAAGCCCTCTTATTCATATAATTCTTTTATGTCTTGCACTCTTGCTAGTTAAATTTTCCCACGGGCACGAAAAATCGGAAGATATACTTTTGATGCAGCAAATCTGCCATAGAGATCTTAAGCTGGAAAATACACTCTTGGATGGAAGCTCAACACCGCGTCTCAAAATATGTGATTTCGGCTACTCTAAGGTAATAGGACTCACAAGTTAGTTCATAATCGATTACTGCTCATTGTTCTAAACGGTAAAAAAATCTTCCAGTCATCGGTGTTGCATTCCAAACCAAAATCGACTGTTGGAACTCCGGCCTACATTGCACCAGAGGTCTTCTCTAGAAAAGAATATGATGGGAAGGTTACAATCGATTTCTTCACCTTATCTGAATTTATTACTTCAATTTAGGACTAGTTTTGTCACCTAACAGTTACATCAATAATCTAGTATGCAATAATGTTGATATCAACAGATATCAGATGTTTGGTCTTGTGGGGTTACCTTATATGTGATGCTGGTAGGTGCTTATCCATTTGAAGATGCCGATGATCCAAGAAATTTCAGGACAACAATCACTGTAATTAACTTTCTATGCTCCTTAATTCAAATTCCTTGCTTCATTTATTCTCAACATCTCTTTGCTTGGAGCAGTGTTCCAGACACAGACGGAACGGCACAGATTTGTTGGAGGATTTCATTTCAGACATATCTGTGTTCGAAATCTTTGTCACTCTGTCAGTGTCAGTAGCAATTTTTGCTTTGCTCAATGTATATAACACACAATATGGTGAATGGCAGCGGATACTGAGTGTCCAATACTCGATTCCAGACTATGTCCGAATCTCTATGGAGTGCATACAACTTCTGTCTCGAATATTTGTTGCCGACCCTGAAAAGGTCTTCCTAATAACTCTCTAAACATTTCATTTTGTCTTTCAAATTTTACTGCAAATTCGTTTCGTTATTGCATTAATTGATTGATGCAGAGAATAACCATACCGGAAATTGAGAAGCACCCATGGTTTCTAAAGAACTTGCCTATAGAACTAGCAGAAGAAGGGGAAGCTAATTTACAAATGAGCAACAACATCAATCAATCTCAAAGTATCGAAGAAATATTGATGATAATAAAAGAGGCAAGTAAATCTACGACGTCAACAAAAGGAGGGGAAAATTATGTTGGAGGAAGTACAGATTTTGATGACATAATTGACGACAATACCGACCTTAATGAAATTGAGACAAGCGGAGACTTTGTTTGTGCATTGTGATTCCGGCAAAAAAACTCATGTATTTTCTCTGAAAAGTTACACAGTGTTTGTTTTAGCTCCACATTGTGTGTTTTTCTGATAAGCAAATGAGGACCAGGTGATGTTTTTCACTTTTTCATTGTGGGATTTTATGGAATTTAAGCAATAGACCAGCTAGACGAATCAAGTTAGTCGTGTTCGAATTGGTTTGGTTCATTGAAATTCAAATAGACTTGAGCGGTAACAGCCCAACTTGAACACATATTAGAGCTCATTTGGTTGTCAAGTAAATTTAAACAATTCTATACTTCCATACAATTTGAAGAACAATGTACTTAAGCTTGACACTTGATTGACTCGATTAAAATTTGTTTAAATTAACTTGAAGGATAAAAAAACAAAACTTGGATACAAAATTCTTGACCTCGATAGATAGCCAAAGTCAGACATGAAGAATACATTGCTTAGCTCGGCTCTCTACCAAACAACACTTCAATACACTTGGGCATATAGCAACATAAACACAAATCCAGACACAAGCGAACGTGGTGGGTCCCATAAAATTGCTGCAGGAGCCAACTATTCTAATAAGTTCGCGTAAGCATTAGACTCTTTTCCCAAATAACAAAATGCCTTTCTAAGATGGAAAATTAGATAATCATGCGACGTTTTATAATACATATTATTTCTATGATATGACACCACGTATTCCATATAACTTAGATTATCATTGCAGTGGTTGGATATTTGAAATTAATTAAACAGTATTAGATGTTTATTTTACATTAATCCCCTGATAATATCAAGCGTCATGAAGCATGAATAGATCTTTTTAGTGGACGGTATTGAATATAATTCAGACACCAAATCTCTAATCTCCTTGTGGGTAATTTAAATTGGATGTGTTCCAGTGCTAACTACTTTTCTATTTAAATTTCCTTAACACCTACCCAAAGTGTGTGGTTGTTAGGCCATGGAAAAAGATCTTTCAGATTTTTCTATTTTACTCCTCCTAACTAGCATGACAGGGGATTTGGTTGTTTGCTTATAATGTCGCAATTCTACAACAAGAAAATCCTTGTAACAGAATTGCAGATCTCATTGGACCTCATTTTTTCGGCGTGGTTCATTGAAAATATGGGCTGAAAGATTACAAGTTTGTCGATAAAATTATTCGACAAATAAGAGCAATGTAATGTCTGAGGGACGTAATATTGTTAACTTGTTCAACAATAATAGCAATAATACGCTGGTTGCTCGCCGAATAAGATTGGACACCCCCTCTAATTATCCTCGCCTCTCATAATGCAGTAGTCTCTAAATATATGTTTGTTTCATGTAACACCCTCCTAATTATCTTTGATCACGCAATATGCGGTTATCTTGTAATAGATCTCTTTTATCGCTATTTGAATTTTGGTTGATAAATGATTATAGATCACATACTTCTCCAAACTATGAGTTTTTTTTTTTGCCAGACAATAGGATGCTAATATGTTAGTTGAGTTAGATTACTAAAATAGGTATCAATGTTGTTCTATCATCTCAAACCCAGAACCTCTCAGTCTCTAAGTATCGATACACGATCAACTGAGATAAAGAAGTTGTGGTCCCAAAACAATGAGCCGATGACCACATAACGTTGTCCTTCTAATCTCCACCCCTTCTTAACTGGATACATGCCATGATGTGGGGTAGTCATTATACACTCTGGTTTCCAAAACAAGTATTTACTATGATCATATAGGACATAAGTTGATAGAGTTAGAGAAAGGAAGAGAGATGGGGACTAATTCTTAGATTTCTTTTTTACTTAGGATTTACTGCATTATTGAATGGTGATGTCTAGACAAATTGTTTAGCCCATCCTGTCATGAATGGTGATGGTGATGTGAACGGTTTAAAAAATGTTATCAAGTTGAAGGAGAGAGCTATCCTGGCTATTAAAATAATGTGGAGTGTTGGATTACATTGATGAAAGCTTGCAAATTTTGTGTGTTGAGGTGTCCACACCGAATTTGACATTCTGCCGTTCATATGAAATGTTGGATCAAACAGAGGTATAAGTTTAATGCTTTTTAGAGCAGGGACGAATCCAGAAATTCAATTTAGTAGAGGCACCTTAGTAATTATAATCGTAAAAATTCTTTTCCGTAACCAACCCCTATAAGATCATGCATGTTAAATTAACACATTCAGTACTTACTAGTTATAAAATTTATGATGCAACTTTTTATAGAAAGATTTAGAAATGAGCACGCAATCTCGGACAAACAACGAAAGTTCCAAATAAACAAATCTTTATAAACCAACAATAATAAATGAACTGAACAAGGAAAGTTGAAACATAGAAATAATTCTACATAATTATGCTAAATATATATATCATAGTTATAATTAGTTTTTTTAGTTTTCAGTAAGGGCACTTGACCATGTACCTCTTTTTAGATCCGGGCACGTGACCATGTACTTCTTTTTAGATCCATCTCTACTTTAAAGTAAGTCTATCCAATGTTATTTAGAACATCCATTGTTCTTTATGACATCAAAATGTCAATACTATCTTTGGTGCCAAACTTGACAAAAAGATGGCTATTGCCATTTCTCTCACGTGATTCAAGAAATTTGATTTGCATTGAAAAAATGAGATGGATTTAATCAAATGACGTTGGTGAGAAATTGCGCCAAAATAACACCAAATGGCTGTATGACTTTTTGACACTACAAGAATCCAAAAGTTGATACTTGTGGCAAAGGTATTTTGTCACTAAGTGGAATTGCTCTCATTAATCAAATTAAATGACAACAGAATTTGTAAGAAAAATGTTTTCAGAAGATGTACTAATTGGGGTCCTGGCCTGTATGGTGGCTTCCAGCAGGGCCAGTGTAGGGCTTTTCTTGTTCAAAACTGTAACGCTAACTTGGAGGAAAAAGAAGCCTGGCCCAGTTGAAAAGAATAAACTAGGCTTACTGTCACGACCCAAATTTAATGAATTTGGATATTGTGACCGGCCAGTGGATCCGTCTCACCAAAGGCCTCTATCGTTACTTTTTTTTATTTTATAATAGAAATAACTAAACATTGGCGGAGCTAACTCAAATTAGTAAAGTCCTTTATTCATTATGCTGGTTAAATTTTCCCTTATTTATTACATGCTCATAAGCTTAATAGATGTAAGTGTTTGGCCCGTCCTTTTCTAATCCGATAACATGAAAAGGGAAAGATTTCAACGACATGAGTCACTGCTTGTGTGAAATTGTGAATTATCAGAGGTTACATGATCTACCATAGAATTTGAAAAGAACTTTTTGGCAATAAACCATAATTCATAGCATCAATTTTTCATGGTTTTAATTGTAACCAAAATCAAAGCATGATTAATTTTTCATGGCTTCAACTATAACCAAAATTTGTAACAAACTTGTATACAACATAACTTGCCATAAACATATACAATATATCATTCGACGATTTCCGCCAGCTATAAGGGAGCGACCCCCAAATAACATCTTAAATTGATCAATTCAATTGGACACCTGGCTGTGCCCCTTTCCACTCCTCTCTTATAACACCGTTCCGACTGGTATCTTTAACGCGCCCCCGATTTAGGGACATCATCCGGATATATCAATAGTACTATTTTTCTCCAAAAACTAAGCAAAACATTAGAATTCCATGGTATATTTGCTTCAAACGAATTTCATATATAAATAATCATAATTTTAATAGGAGCATAAATTTTTGCGAAAAACTTCATGTAACAGAGATAATTCATAACTCACCTTTTGATCCATCCAACTTAACTTGCAATCAACTACTCCAAAGACTCGTTCCTAATCATAAAATATTCATGCTTAATTTGTTATCACCGTTATTGATAAAATTAGGCTAAAGTTACCTCTAGCTATTTGATAATGTTCTAAGCCGTATGTGGACTGCACCAATTGCATCATTTTTTCCCCCTTCTTTACTACCGTAAGCAAAAACAATACTTAGTGTGCTTAAATTGCGCAAGTGGAGTATCACCACACGAGCCAAAATTTTGAGCTCAGCACGGTCCGACTACGCAGTGAGTCAAGTCGAGTCGAGTCAAAAATTGTGTGAGAAGCTTGATTTATTTTTAACTCAACAACTTTAAGAGATGAATTAAATCATACATAATTGACTTTGCAAACTTGTGAACTGATTCAATCCCGAATTGCCTGACCCTAGGAAATCATTATTGAAGGCTTTTTCACTTTCATACTGTCAATTTTAAGAAACAATTCCTAAGTTAATTATAAATTTTAGTAAGTCCAAGTGTGTGCTTGTGTGTATATGGTCGTGACGATTGAAGTGAGCTTACCCCTGAGTTTTCTTTTATTTTTTTCCCTCTTCCTTCCTCTTCTTTTTCTCTTTTCCTCCTCCAATTAATTCTTCATAGAAACTTCGTAGGTGCAGGTGTGTATGTGTAGTAATAAGGTGGAAAAGAGAGACGGATGTGAAAGAATTACGACGCCTTGAGGATTGTAATGCTGCTTGTGTGCACTCCATGTAAAAATATACAAAAAAAAAAATGAAAAACTATACTTGAAAAAATTGAAAATTTGTCAAAAATTGGGGGTCAGAAAAATAACACCCCTCGCACCCCTAGGTCCGCCCCTGGATGTGAGGTGCAAAACTCACCTTTGTGGGTTTCTATTCTTCCACTATTCTTCTTCTTTCCTTTTTTTTTTTTCTTTTTCTTTTCGATCCTTTGTGTTCACCCTCTCTCTCTCTCTCTCTCTCAAGTGGGTTTGTGTATGTGAATAAGGGTAAGTCATAAACCTATTTATACTTGAGGTTTATTGTCTAGAATAGTCTAATGGAATCCAAGAAAATCTAATAAAATCAAAATAAATCTCACAATTAATGAGACATGATCCAAACATATCCAGTAAAATCCAATAAAATCCCATGAAATCCACCCCTAATTATTATTAGGGTGATTCATCCAATATAAAGATGCCACCTAGCCTATTCCGGATAATCTTTGCTTGGTCCCCAAGTTTTTTTTTTTCTCGCATACCCTTTCTCCTCGCCACATTCTCAGATTGTGATTTGTTATAATAAGTTGAAACGGTTTCTAAGACTTTTTAATAAAATTAACACACACACACAACACGCTATTTAAATTCTTCTTTCCGATAGATTTTAAGTCGCCAATATACTTTCTAAATTCTAACAGTAATCAGTCCGCTAAATATTAAAAATCCCCTTTTATAATTATTTTTATCATTGTATTTGTTAAATAAAGTCGGGGTGTTACACTGGAACACATCCAATTCAAATTACCCACGAGGAGATTAGAGATTTGGTGTCTGAATTATATTCAATACCGTCCACTAAAAAGATCTAGTCTTGCTTCATGATGCTTGACATTATCAGGGGATTAATGTAAAATAAACATCTAATACTGTTTAATTAACTTCAAATATCCAACCACGGCAATGA
The DNA here is from genome assembly GCA_022606695.1 of Vaccinium macrocarpon. Lineage (NCBI taxonomy): Eukaryota > Viridiplantae > Streptophyta > Magnoliopsida > Ericales > Ericaceae > Vaccinium > Vaccinium macrocarpon. Next base: position 1,734,437 of record CM040172.1, on the reverse strand, counting down.
TAATCTACCTTATATGGAATACGTGGTGTCATATCATAGAAAAAAGATGTATTATAAAACGTTGCATGATTATCCAACTTCCCATCTTAGAAAGGCATTTTGTCATTTGGAAAAAACAAATCTAAATGCTTACGTGAACTTAACAGAAAAGTTGACTCTTGTAGCAATTTATGGGACCCACCATGTTTGCTTGTGTCTGGATTGGTATTTATGTTGGTGTATGTGCGCAAGTGTATTGAAGTGTTGTTTGGTAGAGAGCCGAGCTAAGCAATGTATTCTTCATGTCTGACTTTGGCTATCTATGGAGGTCAAGAATTTTGTATCCAAGTTTTGTTTTATATCATTCAAGTTATTTTAGACAACTTTAACCGAGTTAACCGAGAGACAAGCTCGAGTATGTTGTTCTTATAAATCGTACGGAATTCTGAGTATAGAATTATTCAAATTTGCTTGACGATCAAATGAGCTCCAATATGTGTTCAAGTTGGCCTGTTCACCGTTCGAGCCTATTTAAATTTGAATGAACCAAACCGATTCGAACACGACTAACTTGATTCGTCTTAACTGCTCTATTGCTTAAATTCCATAAAATTACACAATCAAAAAGTGCAAAAATATCACCTAATCGTCATTTGCTTATCCCATTAAAACACACAATGTGGAGCTAAAAAAAATAGTGTGTATAATACATGAGTTTTTTTCCCGGAATCTTAGCAAAAAAGCTACTCACTCACACATATGGATGGGTCCCATATGTGGGCCGCATCATTATGTGAGAGAAGTGTGTGAATTTGTTGTGTGTAGCATTGTTAGAATCACAATGCACAAACAAAGTCTCCACTTGTGTCAATGTCATTGAGGTCGGTATCGTAGTTAATTATGTCATCGAAATCCATGCTTCCTCCAAAATAATTTTCCCCTCCTTTTGTCGAGGTTGTAGATTTACTTGCCTAGCTCTTTTATTTTCGCCAATACTTCTTCGATGTTTTGAGACGGATAGATGTTGTTGCTCATTTGCAAACTAGCTTCCCCTTCTTTTCTCTGTTCTATAGGCAAGTTCTTTAGAAACCATGGGTGCTTCTCAATTTCCGGTATGGTTATTCTCTACAACAATCGATTAATACAATAAAGAAACGATTTTGCAGATCCAAATTTGAAAGACAAAAAGAAAATGTTGAGAGAGTTGTTAGGAAGACCTTTTTAGGGTCGGCAACAAATATTCGAGACAGAAGTTGTATGCACTCCACTGAGATTCGAACATAGTCTGGAATCGAGTATTGAACACTAAGTATCCGCTGTCATTTCACCATTTTGTGTGTTATGTACATTAAGCAAAACAAAAATGCTACTGACACTGACAAAGTAGCACAGATTCGAAAACAGATGTGTCCGGAATCCTCTGACGAACATGTGTCATTATGTCTGTGTCTGTAGTGCTGCTCTAAGCAAAAAGATGTTGAGAATAAATGAAGCAAGGTATTTAAATTAGGGGGCATAGAAAGTTAATTACAGTGATTGTTGTCCTGAAATTTCTTTGATCATCAGCATCTTCAAATGGATAAGCACCTACCAGCATAACATATAAAGTAACCCCACAAGACCAAACATCTGCTATCTGTCGATCTCAACATTATTACACACTAGATTATTGATGTAACTATTAGGTGACCAAATTAGTCATAAATTGAAGTAGTAAATTCAGATGAGGTGAAGAAATAGATTGTAACCTGCCCATCATATTCTTTTTTAGAGAAGACCTCTGGTGCAATGTAGGCCAGAGTTCCAACGGTCGATTTTGGTTTGGAATGCAACACCGATGACTGGAAGATTTTTTTTTTTTTTTTTACCGTTTAGAACATTAAGCAGTAATTGATTATGAACTAACTTGTGAGTCCTATTACCTTTTTGATGAACGGCAATGAGTCCTGTTACCTTAGAGTAGCCGAAATCACATATTTTGAGACGCGGTGCTGAGCTTCCGTCCAAGAGTGTATTTTCCAGCTTAAGATCTCTATGGCAAATTTGCTGCATCAAAAGTATATTTTCTGAATTTTCATGCCCGTGGGAAAATTTAACTAGCAAGACATTATAGAATTATATGAATAAGAGGGCTTCATACCATTGAGTGGCAGTAATTTACCCCTGATATCAGTTGTTGAAAGAAATATCTTGCCTGAACCAAATTAAAATCTAACAAAATTAGGAGATCAAAACTAACATTAACATTTTTTAGAACATTTAAATAGTTTAATTCTAAAATTTTAGCGATTCTACCTCATCCTCAGTGAATCTACCGGCATTACATATGCTTTCGAAAAGTTCTCCTCCAGCTGCATATTCCATTACTATAGCTAGATGAGTGGGTGTTAGTAGCACCTGTGAGGTTAAAGATTTCCCAGCTGATCATTCCAATAAATGAATCTTAAGTGAAGAAAAAAAAAATCACAATCAAAAGAAACCTCGAGCTCGCAGGTTCGTCTCCCACTGTGATTAGTGGAGTTGCATATAAGCTAATCTGGAGAGTCTATTACTTAAAAGTAAAAAATAAAGCGCAGAGAGAAAGGAAAATAGAGAATCCAAAACAAGCTGCAATTGGAATGAACAAACTGCAAACAAATAGTAGCAGGTATATGCCAAACTGCCAATTATATACCTCCTTAAATCTAACAATATTTGGGTGCTTCAAGGATCTGTGGTTCATGATCTCTCTCTGAACATGTTCATCAATCTGTCAAAAAAAAAAAAAAACACAGAGTATGTCACGCCCCAAATCCGGGAGCATGACCGGCCGTGAACCAGGAAATAATTCTTGGAACACGAAGCCTATACAATAAAAATAAAAATAAAAATAATAATTTTTCACAACCCAAATAAATCAACTGGATCCTGAATTATAAAATTAAATTGGAAACCGAAACCAACATTTTTGTAGCCAGTGAACCATATCTCAAATTATCCATACTCTAAATTTATTAACAAAAATTCTAAATAAACAAAGGTGCGGAAGCTATTTAACATGGCTAAAAGAAATAAAAATGAAAATGCCCTAGAGGTCCAAACAGTGGGTCCCGACACCGTCTCAGAGTCCGCTATAATGCTCCCCGAACTAACCTGAAAAGAATGTGGAATAAATCCGTCAGCTCACAGCTCAATGAGTAGTTAAGCATGCTATGGGTTAGAACACAACGTGACATACATATCAAAGAACGATAGCGAGAGCTCCAAAGAAATGGTTTCCAATAACAAAGGTCGGTGGCTCAACAAACGGTTTCAAGGATATGAATTTCTGATTAACGAATAACAAGGACAATAATTGATTCGCATAAATATGCATTTACACCAACCATTCTGTCCAAAAATACCAGAACAACGAACAACAATAAATAGAGTCTGAACCAAATTATGTGGGAACCGTAATAATAATAACCATTGCCAAACGCCAATTATTTTCTCAGGGCTTAGCCCGTTGGGTCCAACACCGAACTTAGAGTCACCTCAGGATGGCGCCTGAGTCTTTTCCCTAAGCCGATCCGGAGTAGGGTCACAGGGTATTTCACAAGTCTTTTCCCTATCCGTTGAGCACTAGAGTCATAGGGTATTTCACGAGTCTTTTCCCTAGTGGCCAAAGTCACCGTAGGATGACGCCCGGGTCTTTTCCTTGGACTTTCACAATATAATGTGGCCCCAAACACAAAATAACGGCATTCCAGAGATATCACAGAAATCAACGGATAGACAAGAAACGAAATAAGAGCAATCAATCAATCACAAATACGATCAATAAACCTTGTATGCCAAAGGGTACAACAATCGTCAAATAAGTTGAGATCAACGAGCAAGATTAATATTCATAGAATCAAAACAAAATAAAGGATTGCCAAGAATTGATAGGCTCAAGAGGATTCCAATTGAAGGGATCACATGCTTAACCACTCACCTCGGGTCTCCGAAAGAATGCAATCGAACGCGAAGCGTAATAAATAGTCCACTAATCTGAATCACGATAAAAGTTACACATAAGCTATACATATTCTCATAAATAACTATAAAATCAATATTAGAACTATAGGTGCTGTTGTTGGTCTACTACTTGGACGATACTAGTAATAACTTAATACTTAGATTAATATATAATCTAATCACCAAAGTCCTACACCAATTGACCACCACGTTTTCCTTAATCATGTCAACAATCGAGTTCTATTCCTCACATGCATAAACTGACCAAAAAAAATGTATGAGGCCTATTTAATGTAATTAGTTTATGACAAAACCCATGTTGCCACATCAATACTAATCTGTTACCTATTCGAGCAAAACCATACATGGCCGAACCAAACCCGTAGGTGCGCCGTGGGAAATCTAATAAAAGGGACCAATACAAAGTCTACAAAGAAAGGAGTGAACTTACCCAAGGAATATCTATGCCGACAACCTCCTCTGAACAACCACTCTCGGCTCTCTCTCTCTCTCTCTCTCTCTCTCTCTCTTATATGGCTGAAGTTTACAACTTATAAAACCCTACTTAACAATAAAAGACTATTTAATTAAATACTACTCTTACTAATCGGCCCGTTACGAAATTTTAGGTATTAGCCTGACTCATTAAAACCAACCGGCCCGATAAGTACAACATATTAACACGTATACATCTACATATTCAAAATAACTCAACACTAAATGGATAAAAATAAAAGTAAGTTATTTGAGTTGAAAAGAATTTCCAAAATAAATATAGTACTCAATAACAATAATTTTTTTTTTAGAAATAGGTTCGGAAAAGAAAATTAATTATTTGTATCAAATAAATATTATTTTTTTTTAAAGTCGGGATGTCACAGAGTAAAACCTCCCAATATCATTCCCTTGAAACCCAACATCCAAGAAAAAATTTGACAAAAACCCATATCACTACACCAGAAATTAAAACCAAACCAGATAAAATACAATTGAATAGAAGCCCACGTTGTGCAGAAGTACATGAGAGAGAGAGCAGAGACCTTATCGCCTCTCTCAATAAACTTGACTGCATAATTCTCATTGCTCCATTTATCTCGCACAAGCTTGGCTACAGCAAAGTTACCAGACCCTATATTTCTTAGAATCTCGTACCTTTCCATTTTTATCACCTTCAATCAATAAGCCCACATCAACCAACCAACCAACCCCTCTGTGTGTGTGTACACGTAAATTAGGTGTATATATGTGTGCGCGTTCAGGGTAGACGCAAGATTTTCTATTAGTGGCGTAAAAAATCTACGAAAGTTATACATATTTCATGTCGAATAGTGATACATACACACACACTCAACCGCATATAACCACACACACACACACATACGTGAATTTGGTGGGACCCATGACATGTGAGTGTGTGGTTGTGTATGATTGAGTGTGTGTCACAATCATTTTTGTCATGTCTTGGGACAAGATCTAGTGAATCGAGTGTAGGGTCTTGAGGCAAAATTACCAAAATATCCAAAAATATATGTACATTTTTATAGGAAATTTTTCTAGCAGGGTCAGTTGACCCCCTTGCCTCTTCTCGGTCCACCCCTGTGTGTGTTTGTGTTTGGTTTTGTATACACGTGAAATTCTTTGATTATTCTCTTGCTTTCAAGATTCAGGGGGACCATGGGGTGCGAGGTGGTGGTTAACCTATCCAATCCCCTCAATTTTCTATCCTATTTGTAATATGCTTTTTTGGATTTTTTTTATAAAATTACTAAAGAGTGGTCCTGCAAACAAGACCAAATTAGTTATCCTGCGTCCGCCACTGCAAATACCTTCATGTTTGTATCCGATTTGTTTGGAAATCAGTTTACGGTGTCAATGTCTTTATCAGCAGTTGTGCTTGTTGGGTCACAAATTAGGAGACATTAGTGCCACCAGGGACGAAGCCAGAAATTTCACTATACAGGGGCAAATTTTTTTCCAAAATGCTTTGCAAGAGCAAGGTTGTATAATTCATCGAAAAAATTTCTTTTTCTATATAATACCAGAGGTTTTTTTTTTGTTGGCAGGGGCAACTGCCCTTACTGGCCCCCCTCTGACTTCTCTGATGCCACAATTATTTCGCTTAGCTTCATCAATCGAAACAAGAGATGTGGTAAAAAACGGAAGGGGTACTGGAGAACACTCTTTGGAGATCTGCCCTAGTGTGCGGCATCAGGACTATCAGCTCGGATTTCATGGTAACTTAAATATCAGGACCTAAAGGCCGACATCAGAAGATAACTTGATATATTCTGATATTCATCAGTCATCACCATGTCCTAGACTTGGACTCCTTCCCTCCACTAAAACCTTCAATGATTGGACAACACAAACAAGTACATGCTCATGTATCTTCAAAATAACAAACATAGATGGACAAAGTGGTTAAAAGAAATCATTTGCATCTTATGATTTAGGATCCTAAACATTGATATTGGTTAGATGCATCTATGCCTTCAATTGGTATCAGTCCTCTAGCGAATGAAGTGGCTTTTTTTAAAGGGATGTCCCAGCCTATGCTAAGTTGAAGTTTTGACCACTTTATGTATGCAAGGAGCGAAACATGCCCCACTTTGTGCTCATTGTTCAAGCTTGCAGGTAGAGATGATGAGGGGGAAACCTGGGTATGAGCATTTGAATGAACCTCTCCACATGCTTGTTGAGGCAGAATTGCCAGTTGAGATAGTCGATGGTCATTTGAATCTGCGAGTGGGAATTGAAAGCTGCAAGTAGAACTCTTATTTTATGTTATGAACTGGTATAACTCTTAATTTATGTTATGAAATGGAATTTGCCAACTCCGTTTTTGTTATTGGTTTGAGACGCAAAGCGTCAGGTTAGTCCATAGTTTCTGGAACTCTTAATGTATTTATCAATAGGCTGTGTTTGGCTCTTCTTGAATGATCTTTGTGTAAAACTTGAATTATCAATAGGCCATGTTTGGCTCTTCTTGAATGATCTTTGTATAAAACTTGAATGTGCTTGAATTGGATGGCATCGATCTTGGATATGACAAAAAATAGGGGATATTCTGCCTAGATTTTTTCCGATTGTGGATTTTGTTATTTAGTGCAAGTATGTTTTCCCCTCTTCTGGATGCTGAATTTGAAATTGCATCGGGCATTATGGGTTATAGTGGGTTAAATGATGGAGATTGAGATGATCTCTACAACAAAATTTAGTATAGATTGGTTTTGTGAATGTTCCATTTTATTAGTTGTTCTTTATCATGAAGATGAATCATTATTGGAAGAGACTCTGTGAATGTTCTTTATCATTCTTGATTGACCATTTGGATGAATTTGACTAATGGCATAAAATTCAATTTGAAAGAACTTTCTATGAGAAGCAAGTAAGAAATAGAGAAAACCGAAACTAGAATGAGTACAAGCATAGGCTGGGACACGGACGCAGACACAAAGTGCTTTGGTTCAGGAAAAAAAATTCTCGTGACTGAAATAAACATCCCATACAGAACACAATAATTAATTGGAGGAGATTTCTTAGACTTAGATACTTGAATACACATGTAGTCTGTCCCATACAAAACAAGCAAACTATGGCATCCACTATTTTTGATCAACACATGAGTTGAAGTTTACAAGCATATGAACGAGCCAAGAGTTATTATATCCAGCATCTAATCTTGTCTATGTACAAGTAAAAAGAAGAAAAATGTCTAAGCACTCCTAGCGGCTTTTCGGATGAAGGTTATACGCTCGTGTCGTCCTCATCGTCTTCTTCACTTTCTTCTTCCTTGTCATCGTCGTCATTCTCGGCATCAATTATGGAACGTCAAATATGCTATCAAGTGATTTGCAATGTCACGAATTTAAAATCAAGATAAAACAAAACAAAAAATGGAAATCAGAATGCTTGTTAAGATGAGTATTTTCTTCAATGAGAATTAAGGATTGAGATTTGAAAGAGTATAAGCAGTAGCATGCAATTGACCTTGTGAGCGGACTTGGTTCTTGGGCTCTCCTTGGTTTTTATATAAGTTATAGGATCCCTATAACTTAAACCGGAAAAGCATGTGCATATATTGAACATTTGGAGGTCAATTACAACCTATGAAAAAAAATGATAACTCAAACTAAAATTAGGCATGCCATGCTTAATGCTGGTTCATTGTTCGAGGAACAAAATAGGCATGCAATGGTTAATGCTGAAGAAAAAATTGAAAAAAAAGAAGCAGTTTTAGCAATATAAAGTGATAAATGACTCAGAACCCATATAGTACAGAACAGGCTCAGACACATGAATGTATCTATACTAGTTGATAGCTCTATATACTTATAGAAGGGAAGGGACTCATATGACATGGAAGGCTTGTGTAGGACGATTAAAACTTCAAGAAAAGATACATTTTCATTCATTTCTTAATCCTGAATTTGTGATGAAGCGTCTGTGATTTCTTTTGTATTTTTATTTTTTAATACACATCTATTTCAAGGGCACACTACATGTATGTGCTAATTTCATTCAGTGCTGATTGATTCAGTACACCAATTCAATACACAGAGAGAGAAAAATATGTAACTAAAGAAAAATGCAAACAATTCAGTACACCAATTCATATTCCATAGCAGATTCAAACACTATCAATTTTTTCAATTATTGCAACTGATATCTATAGAAAAACATCAAGTGTAAGAAATCGAACAACATTAGGAGACCCACTGATAGCAATATCAAGTAGTTCCAAATCTATATACACAAGCATTGAACAAACCCTAACTTTACAAACCCTAACTTCAGAAATCAATGAATGAAACCCGAACTTTACAAACCGAAAGTAGAAATCAATGTTATTAGAAGCTTGATACCTTGATACAAATTGCGGTGGGTGGGTCGCGTCGCAGTGGTGGGTCAGTCGTAGTAGGGTGGGTCGAGGTGGGTGAGTCGCGCTAAGGATCTGATCTTCTTCTTTTTCTTCTTCTTCTTCTTCGTGTTTCTCTCTCTACTTCACCAGATTGCCCCCCTCTCTTCACTAGGACGTGGGAAGTGAAATCAGGGAGAGAGACTGAAGTTGTGGGTTTTGTTCGTGACCCTTGCCCTTTGACCTGTTACTAGAGGGTTCAAGTAAGCCTTAGCAGTTGGGCCGGCTGCGATTAATAGGTCTGGAAACCATCCATTTTCGGGAGACCGCATAAGAAGCAGCATGCATTAATATAGCTTTAATATAATCAAAAGACAACAGATTTGGTAAGAAAAAGATGTTTTTAAGGTTGTGTTTGGTTTGGTTTTGGATTTTGATTTTTATAATTATTAGAGTTAGAAATAGGGGTAATAATTAAAAAATAGGTATTAATGATTAGAGAGAGATAAAGAGAAAAATAAGAATAATATTTAAAAATAGGAGTAATAATTAAATAATAATTTAGAGAATCGGTTCTTAAGAACTCAAACCAAACAAGGCCTAAAAGTTGTAAGTAGGTCCCAGCCTGTAATGGTGGCTTCTAGCTGGGACACTGTTGGGCTTTTCTTGTTCAAAACTGTAACGCAAACTCGGAGGAAAAAGAAGGCTAGGCCCAGTTGAAACAATGAACTAGGCTTTCACTAACCCAAAATGGCCCCAATCAGTCGGAGTGGACACCGTTTCTACAGTAATTTTTTCCAGGACAACAATCGGCTTTTTTCCAGAGAGAGAGAGAGAGAGAGAGAGAGAGAGAGAGCAGAGTGTGGAGGGAAAAAGGGGAAAGTGAGAAGTGGTGGAAGAAGAGAAAAACGAGGTGCACGGAGGAGAAATACCAGGGTATGAAATGGAAGGAGACATGCTGGACGTCGACGTGGACCCGCAAAAGGTATTTATCGACCCTACATTTTCAACTTTGAAGTACAGAACATAGATACAATGTGTGCTTATATATCCTGCAGGAACTAGATGATCAGAGGAAACGATTGTTAGAGAAGATGGAAGATGAAGCCGCTGTTCAAGGTTTGACATTAAAACTTCTTCTTCTTTGCTCTCATCTATTTCGATAATTGATCAGTCATCTCTTGAACTTTTAAGGCTCCATAGGTTAAACGTTTTTTTATAGGCTTGGGTTAGCGTTGCTGACATAAATAAAAAAAAACCCAGGAGGGTTTTCCCCTCTTTTGTCCATAAAGGCATAAACCCTATTGAGGTCAGTGGGTGAGTCCTTTTATCAGTCCTTAGGGTTAAATATTTGTAACGCCACTCTCACATAAATTTGGGACCTATACATACATGGGAGTGGGACCTAGACATACATGGGCCCCACATGAAAGGGCGTTGCATTGAATTTTTTTTCCCCACTGTGTATAACAACAATTATGTGGGACGGAACACTTTTTTCCTTTAAAGCTGCAATGCAAAAGACTGATAAAATAGCGCCTAGATTTTAGGGTGTAGTCCGTAATTCAACGTGTTCATATCATTCGGTGATTAGTCGGCAATTAATGGGCTATGCAGGGATTAATTGGCTAGGAGGCGATTAGTTGGCGCAATATATTCCTTTCAAAAGTACTTTGGGGTTAAAATGTGTAATAGGATAAAAGTACAAGGTGTTATGTAATACATCAATTGCGTAGTCCTTATTTACAATGTACAAGCTCTTGAAATGTAGTATTATACAAACTGGTACGGATATATATATATATATACGCTGGTGAATATAAATGTTATTTATATGTTTTAATATTTATATCCTTATGTTTTACATGTGGTAAGAGTTAAAAGAGGTAAAAATTGAAAGAAGAAAAGGTGGCTGCATAGTGTGTGATTTTTATCCATGGGTTATGTGCGTTTGAGGCACACACTTGAGTATTTACAGTGTAAGCAAGATAAGGATTAATGATGGGGGGACAAGCGTCTTATTTAGATACCTTTTGGAGCTGAATCATCAAATTTTATGAAAAACAAGAATTGCTCTTAGGATTCAGGAGTTACTGGAAGTTATAGACATAGAGCTAGGGTGGAATGAGAATGAGAATGAGAAGAAAAGGGTCTATGGCTTTGCTCTATTGTGATGTCAGAGCATGCATGGCAGTTAAGTCTAGCATGCATGGCAGTTAAGTCTACGGCGGATTAAGGTGAAATTACATATGGAGGAGATGAGAATTTAGTAGCTGGAATGGAAAAAAAGGGAAAGAAAAAAAAGTGACATTTGAAAGGGAAATTGGGAGGAGATGAAGGGTAAAAGGGGAAGCACATGCATGAGAAAAGGATGGAAAATGTATATGGAAAATTATGCAAGTATGGAAGGAAGTGGGAATGACTTTTTTCAATAATTTTCTGTTGTTTAGATTGAGTTGGTGGCATAAATCATTCGATTTTGTATTTTGGTTGTGTTTGGAAAGGTAGATCATTGTCTGCAAATTCGGCATTACAGGTCAAGTGGTATTTTAGCAAATATACACATAATTCATATCAAAGCCCTAAATCAGCTAACTAAATATGTACACAAAAGATGACAAAATACATGTTGAGTGTTACTTTAGTATTAATACTTTGGGGAAGTGGGGGAAGTATTTTGAAAACAAATGAAAAAAACCCGATTAATCTCTAGATGCCGATTAGTCGGCAACTAGTCGGCTTGGGTGCTAGGCACCCCTCCTCCGCCTAGCATTTTTAGAACACCACCACTATATGCTCAAAACATCCGGTAATAGTGCTTCCATCCTAATCCAAAATGAAGCCTTTTCCTAATGATTTTTTTTTACTACAACCAGATTTTTGTAATTAATTTGTGTGGTCAGTGGTGAAATGACGAAGTCTATCACAAAATGGGCATGTGGACGGGTGAAGATTTCAGAATTTGCTCATTGTTGTAGTTGGTTTTCTGTGGTTTCAGTATTACAGAGGTCTTTGAAATATCAAGTCTTTTGTTTCTCAAAAGGGAAGTTTCTTTGATTCGATGAGCGCTAGTAACTTATTCCACAAGAGTGTATCAAAAATTTTATATCCAGAATAGGTACATTGCTAGATAAATGAGTCATGTTTGTGTTCATTGTTACTAAGGATCCGCTCTAAGGGAAAAAAAAAAAAAAAAAACCCTAATGCAATGAGCACCCCGCTCTAATACCAAATGAAAAAATCCTATTTAGTTATTCAAATAATCAATGAGCAAACTAAAAGGAATCGAAAAGTAATAAACGGGTGAACACACGAATATACATGGAAAACCCCTTAAAAGGGGTAAAAACCATGGGAGGAAATCAACGCACTAAAAATTATCATTGTGCAATTACAAAACAATCTTAATCAACATAACCATGAATCCTCACTGACTAACCAAATACTGTTTTGTTGAATTCACGTACACCGCACCAAGTGATTGATTGCCGTTGCCTTGAATCCTCTAGTCCTCCAAGATACTTCCAGAATCCACCAGAAGAACTGTTCTAGAGTAGAATCAAAGTTTGAAAAGAACGCTTGGAGTAATTCTGAAAGTTCGATGATCAATGGATCATATATTTACTCCAAGAGAGAAGATAAACACTCCCTTCAATATTTTTTGAGATCATGTGGCAGAAAAGGATGACACAAATGTATTTGGTGAAAGTTTGTGCCGCATATAGATAGATAAATAGATTGCAGGAATCTCCTCGACAATCTCCTTGATATCTCAATTCCCTTTTCTTGTGGGAATACATGCACCAAATCTTCTTGATAATCTAGATATCCTTCCATTCCAAATGTCTAACAATCTCTATCTTTCAATTTACAAAAGATTTAATTTCCTCCACTTCCTAAACACGCTCTAAAAATAGAAGAAAAATAAAGGGTGAATTACTTATATATCCCTTCGACTTTCATGCAAGTTTCACTTTAGTCCTTCGTCTTTCGATTTGAACAAACCAGACCTTCGATTGGGTTTCAATACTGCACCTCCCCAAACTTCCGTCTAGATTTTGGACAGAAAAGATGGACGTGATTTCCGTGTTACATGTTTACAAGGGTATTTTCGACATTCCAGCCTAAACCCACTTTCCCATCCAAAACATTTTGATCTGCACCTTCACAATATTGTGCTGATATGAAATTAATACTAGCTAGTGTCATGGAATAAAGAAAAGATGGATTGTTTTTGTAAAGGAACAAACACGAGTAGAATTAGCTCCATTGATAGTATCACCAACATTTCTGCATAACTAAGGTTAGTTCGGTTGATTTGTTGGTGAGCTATCTCCCTACACAATTGATCAAGATTTGATTCTTCGGGTTAGGTCGCATGAAAATAATTTTTCTTGAATTCCCTAGTAACGTGGAAACGTGGATGATCTGTCTTTGATCGGACTGAGAAATGGATTAGTAAATGTGTGCGTAAGTTGGCTTGGATCATAACCGTTTTTTTTTTAAAAAAATTACATTTATGTTAGAAAATTGTTTTATCCTATGAAAAAGTTGGACAATAAAGTTGTCTAATATTTATCCAACACCAGTAGAGCAGATAATTTTTTAACGAGAGGGACCATTGTTTTAGGGGCATTCACATGACAATAAAAAGTTAAAAATCAATTAGCATATGCAAACAACGTAACTTTCCTTTTTTTCTTTTTTCTTTAATTTAGTTGGAAATGGAATACAAACAGTACTATCCTTTTGTTTGCAAAAAAAAAAAAAGGGTTTGAAGTAAGTAGGGTTTTGGGTGGGGAAGTGGGTAATAGGATGGAATGTTGAAAATACCCTAGTAAACATGCCACACGGACGGAAGTTTGGGGAGGGGCAGCATTGAAAACCCAATCGAAAATCGAAGGTCCGTTTTGTTCAAATTGAAAGACGAAGGACTAAAGTGAAAGTCGAAGGGATATATAAGTAATTCACTCAAAAATAAATTACAACTCGATAATTGGGATATAATTAAATGTGTGATTTGTCATGGAATTGGCAGTAAATGTAGACTGTGGCCTACCGTGGCCAATGGTCCTAACAACTACAACAAGATTTTTGTAATTCATTTGTGAGGTCAATGACGAAGTCTATCACAAAATGGGCATCTGGACGGGTGAAGATTTCAGAATTTGCTCATTGCTGTAGTTGGTTTTCTGTGGATTTCAATTTTACAGAAGTCTTTGATATATCAAGTCTTGTGTTTCTCCAAGGGGAAGTTTCTTTGATTCGATGAGCACTATTAACTTTTTCCATGAGAGAGTGTATCCAAAGGTGCACTTGTGCAGCTAAAGTTGAATAAGTCTTGGGTATCTTAGTATTGGGTTCCTATTTAGAGCTGTGATGATTGAACTGACACAATTTCGAAGAAGAGTTGTCCAGTCATTACAGGTTTTACTGGAGGGAGGGAGTCCAAGTCTAGGACATGGTGATGACTGATGAATAATCTTCTGATGTTGGCCTTTAGGTCTCAATTGTTACCCCATATCTTGTTTCCATTGATGAAGCTAAAAAAATAATTTTGGTACCAATATCTCTTAATTTATGACCCAACAAGCACGGCTACTGATAAAGAAATTGAGACGGGTCACTGATTTCCAAATAATCTGGATACGGAAATGGAGGGTATTTGACAAATATTTTTAACTGCATTGGTGAATGTTATTGAAATTCTAGCAGTTTTGATATGTTTTGTTTTCTATGAAAGCATTGTTATTCTTAGGAATACTTCCTGAACCCAAGGCTACAATTGCTGTGGCTGCCGAAGGGATTGCTTCTTCCTCCACTGGAGTGACTGCTGCTCCCGTCACCATTCAGGAAAACAAGAGGAGGACCGATCCTATTGTCAGTGCTGCTCCAGCTGCTGTTTGGAAGCCCGAATTGAAGGTCGGCAGGAGATTTGTTACTGAAGCTGACCATGCTACGGCCAACGCTGAAGTGTCCCTTGCTCTAGCTCAGGGCACCATGCTTCCAGGTGATATGTTTCATCATACTGATCTGGGTGACGAGGAGCTGGCGAAGTCCGCCATTCAGAGCTCTGTGGTGGTAAGTTTCTTTGCTCGTTTTGTTCACACATAAAAAAGAAAGATCTTGCCTCAGTTGTCTTTTCTCTAAAAAAAAAATTTTGCTCAGTGAAAGCTAGTAGTGATAGTTGTAGTTAGTGAGGTTTGAATCCCCTGCCAATTGTCCTTTCTCAGTTACTCCCAAAATTTTCTGAATACCTTCCATTTGTTTCCTCATATAACAGACTTCTCAAAAGCTGTGTATCGTAATGGAGCGATTACGTGAAAAGGATGCTGCATTGGTCCATGCAAACTCCATCGTCACTTCACTCACCAATCAGGTCGAGGAGCTTAAAAGAGACCTGGCCACAGCCACCAAGACTATTGATGCTGCCCGGATTGCTGAGGCTGAAGCCAAGTCTGCCCGTGCCCATGCTGATGGAAAGCTGATGGAAGCCGTTGAGAAACTCCGTACAGCCTCGGACCAACTAATTGACCCTCAGGCCAAGGCAAGAAAAAATGTGGGAGACTTTTTTGAAAATGGGTATGATGATGATGCAGAGGAGTATGTGAGGCAGCATCTGGCTGCTCTATGGGAGAAGTGGTTCAAGGCTTACATGGACAAGTGGTACATCGCTGGGTACATTGCTGGGTGCAAGGCCGGGTACAAGGCTGGTTTTGTGGCTGGTTTGAAAGCAGCGAATGTTCCTGCTGACTCTCCTCTTTACACGAAAGAGATCAAGTGCCCGCCAATGAGCCTGCCGGAGTGCCCACCGTGGAGGTTGAATGCTGCTGCTAAAAAACTACGGGAAACCTTTTTGACAAGGCGTATGACGATGTTGCCAAGGAAAATTTGAGGCAGCTGGCTGCTCTATGGGAGAAGTGGTTCAACGCTTCCATCAGTTCCATGGACAAGTGGTACAAGGTCTGCTGCTCATCCTTCCTATCCTCTTTTTGCAAGGCTGGGAAAAGCTGGGAAAATTAGGTCAGTTTATCAAAGACTTGACAAATTAGGGCAAATGATGATGTATATACCTAACATCATACTAAATTTCTGATGCTAGTTTTGAAGGATCTGATGGGACAGGAATTGAGTACAGATCTTACTGGTACTTTTAAGTCTGTAAAAAGGACTTTTTCCTGTCTGATTTTACCAGAAATGGTCTAAAGAAACTGCAGATTAATGAATTCAGCAGGAATAGTTTTTGCGAATTAGTGCTCCCGAAAGGCATTAAAACCAACCTCCTGAAATCTTCTGTTTATGTGTTGAGCGCTTTTCTTCTTATGAAGTAAACAAAACGAATAAAATTTTTAGAACGCATTTTTTTTGCCGCAATATACGTATCTTGATATGGATAAATCGGTAAATAGATTTGACTTTTTTGAGCAGGTATATAGATTTGACTGATCCTAACTAATAGGATTTTTTTTCAAATGTTAAAAGGCGTTTTATTGTTTGGACCAATTCAATTTTGAAATTGTTAAATATATAAATATATTCAGAAATTTAAGGTTAGGACACTTAATCGCAGTCGGGCACTTCTCATGAAAACACCCATGCAATATACCATGGAGTAGTATAGTATAGGTTACTACGAAATACTAACATGTTTTTTTTGAATCCACCAGTGGAATGATAGCATAGCCACAGACGTGACCGAGAGTGGATCTGCTATCCCATAACTCATGTTCCAACTTCTTGACCCGTTCACCTGAGCAATCGACGGCTTAGATTCGCATATGAATGGCTCAAATTTTTTATTTGGGGTGATGAAATCCGAACCATTGATTGCTCGTATGGACAATACAGAGAGTTAAGACAGGAAATTAGGGATAGCGAATCCGCTAGCATAATTTAGAGCCCGAGTCTCACTTATGAACGAGACTTGGGCTCATCATTATTCCTTTATCCCCGTGTATCCAGGCCCATTTAGGACCGACTTGTCCATCTATTCAACAAGTAGGGCTTACAAAATCACATGCCCAAATGAGAGTTGTTACGAGGTCGCCTTCTCGAACCCTATTTCCTCCACCCAATAATAATTATAATAAATATCACAATAATTCACAGGCAGTTTCATTCTGCATTTTACAGAGCGCTCCGACATTGCACTTTGAATTGCAGATCTGATTTCCACATGATCATTCATACCAGCAATGGAGGGGATTCAAAGCGTTTAATGGGTTTTGAGCAGTTAAATAACCTGTCAAATAATCAGTTAGATGAGACTCCAACTTGTAATAAATGAACCACATGACTTTAGAAAGTTTTACCAATGAAATAACGGCTCTCCTTGCTTCCAAAATTCTAGAAACGCAAGAACGTTATGCTCTATCAACAGCCAATTAAAAGTGGAACCTGCCAAGACTTATGGGGCAGAGTATCTAATTTCCCATGTTTGAAGCCGACAAAAACCAAGAAAGGGAAGGAGGGAGGTAGGCTCTAAGCCTCTAAGGATACCCCATACCATCTCTGAGCAATAATCGACCACTGAATTATTATCCCTAAGGAGTGACATGTCTCCAAAAAAAATCTTAATGGGTCCATAAAATCAATGCGAATATTCTGATAACAAAAAAAAAAAAATAATTCCAACATGTTGGGAGCAATTAATTGCAGCAGAGTTACCTGTTTTGTAAGTACTTTTTTTTTTCTTTTCAATTTGTTAGAACAGATGTTTGGACCTCAGAATATTGTTTAATTATGAAAAGCTCTCTCTGAGACTCATGTACGACACTCGTTACACATAAAAAGCTCTATAATAGTCTGCGTACACAATTTTACCCGAAACATAAATTTTGTGCAGTGTTTACAGATTATGAAATTTAAAGGAGTCGTGGCCGAGCTTACTGCACTAAGAGTACAATGATAGGAAACTGAAAACCAGAATGAAAAAGGCATTCACATACAAATCAACATTACAAAATGACATGCACGCTTAGATTCACAAATATTATTAACTTTCAATCACAAATCCAATGGAACAGTATTACTACTAGGCAATCCATATTTTCTAGCTCTTTGAAGCTTAACCAGTCATAGACTACCAGGTAAAAGCTTCAAATTATGGAACAGCACATCGCTTCCATACTCTGGAAGACAGCTGAACTTGAATAACTTACCATTAACAGCAACACACACCTTCAAAGTTGAAATTTGAGTCTTTCCCTGAGTTTCCGTTGTCCAATACAAAGTAAAGAAATTGAATGACTTGTGAAGCCGCCTAAAGGCTCAAGGAAAGCTTGCGTTGAGTTCCAATCCTCCTTTTTCTTAGCCGCTCGGCAATTATAAAGGCCAGCTCAAGAGATTGTGAAGCATTGAGCCTCGGATCACAATGGGTGTGATAGCGTGAGCTGAGATCGTCAAAAGTTACAGTTCTGGACCCACCAATGCATTCTGTCACATTCTGCCCTGTCATCTCTAGATGAACACCTCCTGGGTGGCTCCCTTCTTGCTCGTGCACATCAAAGAAGGCTCTCACCTCAGCCTGCCAATGGCATTACTATTAAGACTATAGATTAATCATTTGAACCCATTTGAATGATTTAACATTACTTACACCGGTGAAGGCCATTAAACAATCAACAGCAAGCATGATTACAATAACGTGTACTGTCAATGTTTCGGCCAGTAGAGATCTATGGTAAACAAGAACTAAAAGATTTTGAACATTATGAAGACAAACTTCACCCATTGTGCGTAAGAAATAGTCCTCATTGTTTCAACATCATTTCACAGCACTTCTCCCTCTCTTAGCAATATGCATATGACATACTCCTATCAATTTAAAATTTACTTCATGTTAACGGCATTATCCTACCTTTGGATATAGTCTGATTTCTTTCTTGGTGATCCCATATACTGTTATACATACCAACAATAGTTGATCCCATAATATAGGTACTATTAATGAACAATGGTTTCACAAAAACTTAAAGTGCAATGAGGCAGGCTATTGTTAGATCAAGGAAATAAATCAAGGAAATAAATCAAGGATTTGAGTGAAAGAAAAAGCGGGTGACAGAAAATACCAAGATAGCATCAAAAGGCCGTGTTTTGAGTCCACATGGGGCCTTTATAGTGTTTCCATGCATTGGATCACAAACCCAAGTCACGATTTGCCCTGCACCACGAACAGCCCTAATCAAATGCGGCAGCTTGACTCTCATGTTCTCAGCACCCATTCTTGCAATTATAGTTATTCTTCCAGGCTTGTTAACAGGATTTAGGATTTCGATGAGATTAACTAGCTGATTGGGATCCATCTTATCGCTAACCTGCAAACATCAATTCAGCCACTAAATATCGTGAGGCGGAGATGGATATCACCCAACATGCATCATGTGTTGTGAATGAGAAAATGACGTTGACAGGGCACATGCGAAGCCACATGGAATGACCTAGCATGTTTTGTCTTTTGGTAAAAAGAACAAGCTTTCTTAATTTACTTGTTGGACCTCAGTTAGGGATGAAAGGTTTGACCGGAAAACCGCACCGACCGACCAAACCAAATTTTTTTTTTTCAATTTCGGTCAGTTTTTTTCATAAGTCGGTTTGGTTCGGTTTCAAATTTTGAAAAAAAAAAGAGTTTCGGTTCGGTTTCGGTTTTGGGGTAAAAAACACCGAAATGAACCGAATAGAACCGATATTTAACTCTTGTGCAGTTTTTAATCCTAGCCCTTCATTCCAAAGCACATGATGACATGATGTGCTTCACTACGCACGACCACATCAGATAATTGTTCCCTTTTTAAAAACCTGACCCTGCGCTCTTTCTCTCCCTCTCTGCCATACATGCCATTGATGGCGATCTATGCTCCTTCCTCTCCGATGATGGCGTTGGAATGATCAGAGACCCTCTCTCTCTCATCTCTCACTCCATGTCCGATCAGAGATCCCCTCTCTCTCTCATCACTTCAAGTCCAATCCGAGCCCCTCTCAATGCCTCTCTGTATTCCACGAAGAAGACAAGAACGGGCTGGTGCAGCGTCCATTTGGCGGTCAAGTTCATCGTTGGATCTTCTTCTTGGTGTCGGTAACATCCCAAGCCGGCAAACCGACAAAACCGACCGAACCGAACTGTTTTAATCACCACTGAACCTAACGGTTTTGTCCATCTCTCGGTTGGTGTCGGTTCCTGATTTCTGAAAACCGATTGATTCGGTTCGGTGAAAAAAACGTTGGAAAACCGACCGGACCGGACCAATTTCATCCCTACTATTACAACGTTTTTGGAATGGAAAACAGTAAAATCTTATTATAATTAACTAGAAAATATCCCAAAATCTTAAAGATTGTCCAAAAACATACGTGAATATTCTGCCATTACTTTACGCACTAAATTGAGAGGCGGATATTGGTGCCTCATCCTTATTCACTCAACTTCTCCTAGTCATAGATTACATCCACAGAATATACTTAATATATAAGCCTATCTCACCAATGAGTCACGCGAAACTAAATGATATCATCAATAGGCTCACTGCACGTACCTTGATGCCAAGGGGATTAGCAACTCCTCGTAAAAACTCGACATGGGCGCCATCCAACTGTCGGGTACGCTCCCCAACCCATATGAAGTGAGCAGAGCAATCATAGTAAAGGCCAGATGTGGAATCCTGTCTAGTAAGTGCTTGTTCATAAGGTAAAAGCAAGCACTCATGAGATGTCCAGAACTCAGTTGTGGTCATGATGGGGTGCTCAACTGTGAGTCCTGCTGCAGCCATGAATCCTAAGGCCTCATCAACCCTGGAAGCCAGTTCCTGATACCTGTCCAGTCATCAAAAATGTAACATTGGCGGGAAAATGTGAAAAACTCCATCTAGCTTAATGACCAGATAATCAACAAGATTATAATCCAACCATTTGTGGCTAAATGAGTAAATGATATTCAAAGAAATCAAAATGTTTTGCTACTGATATGACGTAATCAAATTAGCAGAGCGAAAATATTCCAAACAATGCAAAAGAAAAAAGCAGCAATGAACAGGACGGGGAGATGCATAGTGTAATTGAGTTACATGGTCATATTTAAATGTGGACACATTAGGAAAGCTTCAAAGAAACATATATACCTATCTCCTTGCTCGCTGTTCTGTGCAAAATCAAGATTCCAGTGAGTAACCCTCTGCATTGCAGCATACCCTCCAGTTGCAAAGGCTCTGAGAAGGTTGAGGGTTGCAGCAGATTGGCAATAAGCCCTTATCATCCTCTCTGGATCAGGAATTCTCGACTTCTCATCAAACGCATCGCCATTTATGTTGTCCCCTTTGTAACTTGGTAACTTCACACCATCTATCTCCTCATATGGTGTAGTTCTTGGTTTTGCGAATTGACCAGCCATTCTGCCCACCTACATATTAAATTCCAGGATGCAAAATCCATAAACCAGTGCCCATGTACTCATTCAGATAATGATAGATACGTTTGTTATTTTTGGTGGGAATGAGAATTTTTTTGCTAGGAATCTAATGGCCAGTACTCCAGTCCTTGAATAACCAAAGTCAACTGTTTGGATAACTCTGTAATCACATGCATAAATTTTTTTATAAAATTTCCATTTTTTAATGGAATGAGTCAAGAATCTAAGAGTATAAGGTGGGATTCAATTCCTACTTAGTTTCAAATGTAGGAATCATAGGAATCTAAAATCACATTCCATTCCTCTCAAAGATTCCTGCTAGCCAAAATGAATGATTTCCGCAGGATAGTCCACTACGAGAAGGAGTGTAATTTTTTTGATAAAAATAGAAGTATAGCATTTACACCAATTTAGATCTTCAATTTAGTGAGAAGAGAATTAAGGCCTTGCTTCTCGACAAGTGACTTAAGCTAAATTGGCTTTTCACTTGTTAACTCAGTAACAAAAAGACAACTTGTTCCACTGGTTTTATGGACTTCACCGACTTATTACTCGTAATAATGACAACAAAAATTCAGTTGTTCCTGTCGGTTTAGAAAATGCCTGTTTCCCTCGTCACACAAGCTGTCTTTAGGCGTCTTTGTGAACAACTGAATGCGCGTCCTTTCCTAATGGACTATTTTATCCAGACACATCATTCCAAACAACTGAATTTCACAATCTTAATAAAATAAAAATAAAAAGAACTTAACCACATTGAGAATCAAAATTGTTACCTTGATAACAGGCATTTGCCCACCAAACATAAGAACAACACCCATCTGAAGCAGAATCCTGAAAGTATCCCTTATATTATTAGCACTAAACTCCTTGAAACTCTCAGCACAATCACCTCCTTGCAACAGGAAAGCATTCCCCATCGCTGCCTCCGCCAGCCGTTCTTCTAACGTCCTCGCCTCACCAGCAAACACAATGGGCGGAAACGCCTCGATGGTTTTCAAAACCGATTCCAAATCGGCTTCGTTTGGGTACTCTGGAAGTTGCAGAGCCTTCTTTGACTTCCAGCTGTCTGGGGTCCACCTCCCCGGCACCGCTGTGGGCGGCGGCGGGGAGGGAATTGGGGTGGTGGCGACGGGGGTCTTGGATGGGTCGGCGGCGCGAATGGGGTGGCGGAGGCGTTTTTTGATTGGGAGGAGGGAGAAAGTGGGTTGGTGGGTTTGGGAAGAAGGGTTGAAGGGAGATTGGGAATGGAGGAGGGATTTGGGAGCGAGGGATGTGGCGTTTGATAGAGCCATCGATGGGTTTGCTTCAATGAGAGAGAGAGAGAGAGAGAGAGAGAGAGAGAGAGAGAGACGCGGGCAGGGTAAGAGTTACTGAATGAGTTTTTCTTTATAAAGAGTTTAATTAAGGATTTCGGGTGCCGTGCACCGTGTGCACAAGGAGCCATCCAATGTTCGGATGAACAACTTTCACCCTTCTGCATCTTATCTGTTTATTGGCGCAACATGATCAAATCTAGGCTGTCCATTGGGGATCGAATGGCCCGTAGTGCACCACACCTAAGTGCATGATACCCACCCCAATTCTGTTCATCTCATAAAGTTGGTCTCTTTTGAAAATTCTAACTTTTTAAGAATGCATTTTTCCTTTTAAAATGAGCTATAAATTCCATTTCTACTTCTCGAATTTCACCTACAAAGTTATTTTGTATATTATTTAAGAAGGTTAATTTTGGAAGCACACTTATTTTATATTATTTACGAAGGTTAATTTTGGAAACACACTTTTTTACTTGACTTTTTTGAAATAAGACTTATATTTCGAGACATCCAAAAATAGAATAAATGACCAATTTTATGGGATGGCCGAAAAATACGAAATTTTGGTGCTAAATCTCCCTCTATCCCAAAAAAAATTGGTCCATTTTTTTTTGTAATTTTACTCCCTCCATCCAAATTAATAGTCCTTTTCACTATTCTAACTTAATAAAAAAATGTTTATATCTTGTACTAACATATAAGACTTTGTATGTGCAATATGAATATTATTTGATAGATCTCAATTACTTTTATTAAACAAAATTTTTGAAATCTTATAAAACATTGTAAATTGAGCCACAAATTCGAACACATTTTCCTTCACTTTTGTGTTTGAATTCGAAAATGAAGAGCAACAAAAGAAATACAACTTAATTTTTTCTCATTGCATATTCAAAATGGACAACAATTTTGGAACATTCCAAAAAAAAAAAGATAGACATGTATTTTGGGATTGAGAGAATATAAAATATCAAAAAAACTTGATTTTTTCATTATGAAAACGTGCTTTCTAATTTTAATGTGTGGATGAACAATTTTTTGGGATGCTAGGATTTAAGATTTAGGCCAAGTTTTCCAAAAGATTTTAGCACCCATGTGCTAAAATCATGATATTTCAAATAAAAAAATGAAGTGGTTCAGTGTATCGTTTTCTAATTTTTTTTCTCACCAAATTAAAGCACTTTAATTTGATGCGAAAAAAAATCGAAAAACGATACACAGAATCACTTCATTTTTTTATTTGAAATATCATGATTTATGCTAAAATCTTTTAAAAAACTAGACCTTAGAAATGTGATTTTTGTTTTTTTGGAAGTGAGAGAAACAATGATTGATGGAAAAAAGAAAAGAAAAAAAAACGTGATTCACACACGTCTAGAGAGAGAGAGAGAGAGAGAGTGAGTGGTAGACTTGAACAGTCAACTGAAATGGAGGGGAAAGCGTGAGGCAGGTGTGGGTTGGAAGAGGAGGGGAGGGGTATTTGGGGTGAATTAGACGTGCGGCTGGATTAATTTGGGAAACGAGAAATGTTTACTTACCAACCGTTACAACTGGCGCTCGCGCCACCGTGTCCGTCGCTTTTCATTCCATATGGTTTTTTGAAAGATGAGGTTGCAAATTGCTTTGCTGGCTTTTTGTTTTTTGCTTCTCCATTGGTGGAGAGAAATGATTGGACACCACATGCCACATTAATGAGTGTCACCAAATTATTCATGTTAAGTCACATGTGTTAGAGTGGGCTCGACTTCTAGCATACCGCTTAACGTTGGCAGCTCGACCTTAAAGCCTGAGTTCGATCACATGTCCCAAATGTGATTGGTTCAATGAGACCACATAAGAAGCAACATGATGTTACTATTTTATAAGATACTTTCTCCATTCGCAAGACATAATGGGAGAGGAAAATTATATCAATTGCTCTTAAAACACCGAGACGCGGCCACCACAAACATACATGTGGAGCTGCGTGCTAAATGAATGAAAGTCATGTAATGGTGGCCCAAGATCTCCTAATAGATACGCCTAATGGGTACCAGAGTGTATGATTGCCTTGAGATGTGACCAACCTTGGATTCATTCCTATTTTTTGAGATTTGCTGCCATCGTCATTCATCTAAAAATAAAATTTGTCAAAATATCGGTTGTTATATTTGTATGAAAAAAAATTTAGACATGTTTTTGAAAAAATAGAACAGGGTAAAAAAATGTTTTGTTTACGTAATAATCAATGTCATAATCGATGTCCGATCAATTTTAAGACATGCGGGAAAAAAAAAAGTGAAGGGAAAAAATAGGAATGATAATGGCTAGGGTATGAATCAGGGGACACTATTTCATAGCCAATTCTCAATCGGAGGGTCTTTCACCATTCCTGTCCTAATCCCCATTAGAGATATTAGATAAAGAACCAAATCCGCCTCCCGATGGGGATCAGGGATTCCCCAACTATACCCATATCCAAACCAAAAAAAGAATATATCAAGAATGAAATCGAAGATTCACACGATGTTTCTTAGGTTATTAAATAGTGTATAATAATTGTCTAATTGATAAGTTTTTTTTTTTTTTTTGTATAAATTTACATATGATACTAAAGATTCATACGTATGTTTTTGTATTTATTTATAAATAATATATATGTATGGTTATAATATACTTTATATATTAGGTATAATCGAGTATGGGCGGTTACAGGTATTCAGGGGTGGAGATTACAAAATCACATCCACACCATACTTGAGCAGGTTTTCTTTCAATCCCACCACACCCGCTTCTATTAGGGAATTTTTTTAGGTAAACCCCATCTTCATATGGGTGCTGCAGGTTGAGTATTGATTAGATATAGGGAAATTGTCATCCCTAGGAAAAAAGGTATAGGGTTGAGGGTCTTTTTTTCCCTTATGAACTCAAGTTTAAGGCTGTTGGTTGGCTGCTTTTTGACCTTTCAATTTGGATGACGGCAATCTTGAGATTTGGTTTAAATACTTAATGAGCTTCAAGAACATATTCAAGCTGAATTCCGGGGGCTTTGCTGTTTTTGTGGGGGGGGCGGGCGCTTGGCAGGCCTAGCAACATACGCCAAACGGAGCCTCATAGTTTCCTGTTCGAGATTGGTCGAAAATTAACCATTCATTGGTTGCTCTAAAATAATTTTCAAGATTAATTTATTTGAACTACTTTTGTAACGAACAAATACATAAAATTCGAATAATTTGGCTCATTTATCAGCCTGAGACATAAGTTGGTTGAATTGTGGAGCCTTTTCCAGAAATAGGCTGGCTTCTACCAGTGGGCCTTGGCAAACCATGTAGCCCAAAGGGCCCAAAGTGCTAATGCTAAAACGCTCTGGTAATACTTACATGCACCAGTCCGTCTATATATAACGACTGGCATGCACCGATCATGGACCGACGGGCAAGCGGAATCCACTCTAGGCCCCGATGATCAAACCCCTTCAATGATTTAAAAAAGAACTTGAGTAGACTTGTCAAAAATCAGCTCAATTTGATATGTGTAGATACTCGATCTAATTTTCCATTTTTCATTCAGATTAAAGGATCTTGTAATCTCGATGGAAAATGAAAGATTGGATCGAGTATCTACACATATCAAATTGAACTAATTTTTATTGATATGCCCACTCTTTTTTTTAAAAAAATTGTTGAATGACTTGAATCATCTCTGCAGGACCGGAGTGAATCCCACATAGAGTGATCAAACAAAAAAAAAAATCCCACGTGCTGGATGGTTCATGATCCGTGCATGCGGGCCGGTTCCTTTAGCATTTTGCAACATGGTTGGATATACCGTTGGAAGTATGTCTTGGAAGTATCGTCGTTACTCTCTCTCTCTCTTCCCTAACTGCTCAGAACAAAAAACGAAGTTGACCCTCCAAAATCCGATAAGCAAAAACCCTAACCCTAAAGCCATGTCTTCAACACTACTCAATAATCATTCACTACCCTAACCCACTGATTTATAGTTGCCAATTTCAGAATGTCACTCACATCCCAATACCTCCTTCCCAATTCCAACTCCCGCCTTTATTCTCACTTCACCTCTGTCAAAACCCCCAATTTCCCTCTCTCATTTCCCCACAAACACTTCTCAAACTCTCTGCATTTCAAACCCAGATTACCAAACCCTAGCAATTTCGTTCCTTGGAGTAATAACACTAATACCCTTCATTTGCCTGTTAGATCTTTCCAATCGGACGTAACAGTACGGAATTCAGACGGAATTGGTAATATAAACATCGATGCTATACTCTCAATTGTTGAAATTCTATGCCTGGCTTCATCGGCTGTGATTTCAGTTGGGTTAGTTGTGAATACAGCGGTACAAAAACAGGTATTTGGGTGGTTAGGGAATAGGGTTTTGGTGTGGCAGTTTGTTCTGTTGGTGGGTGCGGTGGCTATCGGTGCGTTGATACGGATGCGGCAATGGAGGAGGGTATGCATGGGAGTTGCGAAGGCGGAGGGCGGTTCGGGTGTTGATTTTGTTGGGAGGATTGAGAAATTGGAGGAGGATCTTAGGAGTTCTGCTACTATTATTAGGGTTTTGTCGAGACAGCTTGAGAAGTTGGGGATTCGGTTTAGAGTTACAAGGAGGGCTTTGAAAGAGCCTATTGCTGAGGTATAGTCATCTTTTCCATTATTCAGTGATTCTATTGTTGGGTATTTTTGCATTATGTTTTGAAGAGGAACAACAGGCGATAAAAAAAAAAAAAAACATAACCATCGACTAAGAACTCTAAGAGTGGTGAGAAATTAACTGTCTTTGGCTGCAACTGCATGGATTAGGAATGGCATTGGAACAGTAAAACTTTGGAAGTGTAATTCGTGGAATTGTAATATCATAATGCTAAGCTTTCGTGCAGCTTCAGAATTCACTAGGGTTATAAGTTGATTTACCTCCCAAGAACCGTTTACCTTGAATAAGGACCACACATGTCAGACTGGGCCTCCAGTGCCAATTGCAAGCTTCCAAGAAGACCCTAAGTGTTCGTTTGGCAACACATTCCAGTGATCCTCACATTGGTATTGGAATTCAAGTCCGCTTTAGTCGAAATTTGTATAAGATGAGTTCTTGGGTCTTCATGTTTGGGTTGTGTAATTCGTCATTTCCTTGCTTAGTTGTTTGAGAAATCGGGAGATGCTAGCCTATCTTGTTTGCGTCCATTATTCATATGATGCCCTGGTCCTTGCCTAGGTCTCAATACTAGTTTGCATGCTCCTATCCTTTTTTCCTTGCCCTTAGTCAATGCAATGAAGTTGCAACCTCACTTAACATCCCATGGATTATGTGATGGAATTTGCCTGGAAATTCATGCCCTAAGTCACTGCAATGAAGTTTTTCTTCGATAAATAGTACATTTCATATAAAGCACTAGCTTACAAAGGAACACAGGCTGTGCCTAGACAAAATAAAACCAAACTAGCTAACAAAACCAGTTACAAAGCTTCAAGCACCCTGTAAGACCCATTCCAGAGCTTGCTGATGGTATGCTATAAAGTTACAACCTCATTTAATAGCAATTCCATGGAATATGCATTGGAACATGAGAATCCATAATATTTTGCAAGCCAATATGAAAGGTCACATATTTTCATTTTTGGCTCTTAAGTTTTGGAATTGGATTAATACTTCCAATTGAATAGGTCAAGGATCCAAAATAAGAAAATGGAGATTTATGACGCAAAAACGGTTACTATGGATCATACCAATTTTTCCTATAGTTGGGATAATTGCTCATTTGCTCTTCTATGTTATGTCTTTTTGCTAAAAGGCAGTTGAAAGAAAGGAACGGATCTTGTTGTCATGCTTGCCCAAATATATTTCCTTATTTTTCTAAGGAGATTCCATATGAAAATGCAAGCATTGTTCGTGAAGTTCCTTAACCTATGGACCAAAATACTCTATTCAGGTTCAATATGAAAGGTCTCGTATTTGAATTTTTGGCTCTTAAGTTTTCGAATTGAATCAATTGATTGGTGTAGATTGTTCGTAAAGGGATATTGACTATTTGGCTCAGTGCCTTTTGGCCTTTGGGTAATGCAGCCAATAGCCCTAGCATTGTTTGGGTCTGAGGGGCTTGGATTATGACATGAGAGCTGTAACCAATCAAGAAAGAGAAATCAAATGTTTCAATCTTAGGGTTCGAGTCAAAGGTTCGCAAAGTCACCAACACAGTGGTTGTAATGCACTTGATGTAGCCGCTTGTCTAAGTGTATGGAGCCCAGCTCATTTTGTGACCTTATCTGAATGGGGTCACCCTTTGGTATCACAGAGTTCTATGTATGAAGCCCCCCTGCTGGTGTGACCAACACTCGTTATTGAGATGACAACGGGTGAGATAGCTGGCTACCTCTTGGAGTGGGAAAGTAGTTATGAAAGTTGTACTTGTTTCGTCAAATGGCCTTGCCTGGATAATTAACCTCCTACCAACAAAAACTAAGTATATGACTTACTTACGTATATTGGTGAATAAGAATGAAGTTATGAATAGGAAAAGATATGCAACCATGTATGGATTGCCGATAACTGTCAAATGTAGAAATTCAAGATAAGCCATGTTTTGAGTTGTGGATAATTGAATCCGGAAACCAGGAATTGAAGGAACACTTCCTAAAGGCACATTAGATATTGCTCAATTAGGTGATCATACAGTAATGATGATTCGATTATGATGACTATACACAACGAGGAAGACAGCTGCCTGGAGTAAAAATTATGTGACTTTTGAGTTAAATGTACTTATTGGAAATGAGTTAGACTTCATTGAAGCTCCCATCTTAAAAAGAAATAGAACTTCCAGCAGGTTGAGAAAACAGAGTTGGATTCTCATTTCCATTTATGAAACAGTTAGATAAATTGAGTATTTAGGTGTGCTGACTTCTTGCAGAAGTAGTTAACCTTATTTGCCAGTCTCTTGTTTTTTTGTAACTTCTAAGATTTTTCCCTTTTAAAGGCCGCAGCTTTGGCTCAAAAGAATTCAGAGGCCACTCGAGCATTAGCAGTGCAAGAAGACATTCTGGAAAAGGAGCTTTCTGAAATTCAAACAATGCTGCTTGCAATGCAGGTAAATCTGACACCATGATCTTTATTAGCTGTTCATTTCATTCATTTTTTGCAAGAGCAAAATTATTCTTTGTTAGCACTGTTAAGTTGCAAAGAATTTTCTATTAGAGGTTCACGGTAAAAGCACTAGTGTCTGACAAAGCTTTGCCAATGTTTCAACAGTTTGGATTGAGTACTATGTCGGTGTTCAGAATATTAGTGGGTGATTTATACACTGGAAGACATTTTGAATTTAAAAAAGGGAAAAAAAAAGACCTTAAATTATGAACCTGATTACTTATTTGTTTGTTTTGAGTCTTTTCTGTAGGAGCAGCAGCAAAAGCAGCTTGATCTCATTCTTGCAATTGCGAAGAGTGGAAATCTATTTGACAAAAACCAGGGACCTGTTCAAAAGAAGGAAGTTGAAAAACGTGATTCAACTGAGAAGGTGGTGAATCAGACTGGACCGCCCCAAATCCAAGCTTTGGCTTCTCAAAAGGAAGCCAACAAAGAAATGGCATAGGATTTCAGAGTAGCAAATCCAAACATGGTTTCTTAGCTGCTAAATGCAGAATGATCTTTTTTCATTGGAGGCATTTTGGTGCTGCTCCTTGAAATTTCGGCCATCTTGTCGGAGTCAGATCAATACTACTTCTCAAGTCTCTCAAATTTTCCTATTTGGTGGGGTGAGTGTAACACTGCAAAACAAAAAGAAAAAGGAAGAAGAGAGAATCATATCTTTTTCTTGTCAATCATTATCTTCTTGTATCTGGCTAAAGCAGAGAATTGTAGCAATAAGAATCCCATTGTTTGTAATTCTTGGTTTATGGTCCTGCAGAGTTTCTGGCAGTGATTTAATTGATGCAATGAGAGGGAAACCTTTTTGTTTAGGATTTTCAGAACTTAAATGCAGGGACCTAATTGAAAGTCAAGGAGAATTACAATGGCATCATGGACAAATACCTGATAATGATCAAGGATCAGAGCTGATCTAGACAAGTCACCTTCTATATGTGTGTGCTTGCTAATCTATCTTTTCTTTCCTCTTCATTTAGGAAAACTTAATTGGTGCTTTGCTCCAGGGTTTTTTCACATCACACACTTGCATAGAACATAAATGTGTTCCACGCAAGTGTGCGCTGGGGGAGGCCTCAAGACATCATCACTTCACACAAGTGCGTAGATTCCGCACAAGTGTGTGATGGAGGGCCCCCTGGAGCATTGCTAGAAGAGCAAAACATAATCTCTTCTCCGTTGAGGGTTGCATTTCGAGTTTCGTTGTAATTTTATTATCAATCATTAGGACGTGTAAAGGGAAGTCAAAGCAAAGCGTGATGATTTTTTTCCAACAAAAAAAAGAAAGAAAAGGATTTTGTGCAGAAATAAATAGTAGAACTTCATAGATATTGAAAATTGGTACGATAGTTCACATACCAGCTTCAATGATAAAATAAATAAAGCCCGATCAAATACACCTCAAAACGTAAGGAAGATGAATAACCAAAGGCCCTGATTGGATGTAGTATTAGGAGGGGTATAAAATTATACCCCCTCCCCTTATCCTGGTCCCACGATTTTATGCATGGTTTGGGAAATAAAATGCACCCGGATAATTTTATACCCCCACCCTTTTAATACCCCTTTATACCCCCCAACCCTTACAATTAATAACACCCCCCCCCCCCATTACTAATTTATACCCCCATACCCTCCCTTATACCCCTCCCATTTACCCCCAGTTTTTTTTACTGTTTTTAAAAAGAAACCAAATGGCATTTTAAATGTTTTACTAACTCTTGCGATTTCCTTCGGATCAAAAAATGAAGTATTTGTGTGCATAATTTTTTAATTTTTTTGCACCAAATTAAACAACTAATTGAGATCTTTAATTTGATGCAAAAAAAATTAAAAAATTTTATGCTTTAAAATTTGACATTGTTGACTTGCTTTGCAATATCCTTCGGATCAAAAAATAAAGTATTTTCACATTAATTTTTTTACTTTTTTTTTTGCACCAAATTAAACTACAAATTGAGATCTTTAACTTGATACAAAAAAATTTCAAATTTTTTATACTTTAGAATTTGACATTGTTGGGGAATAACATAAAAATTACTAATTAGTTATTATTAAACACATATAACTAGAAAGGAAAAAAAAAAGCAAAAATTAAACTTCGAAATATTATTGAAATGAATAATAAAAAATAATAACTGAATATTATAATTTTAGATATAACTAATAAAAGGAATTATTTATTGAAAAGTATAATTACTAATTAGTTATTATAAGTAAAAAAACGCATAGTTAGAAGAAAAAAACAAGCATAAAAATTAGGTGGTACGCAACATTATTAAAATGAATAATTAAAAATAATAATTAAATATTTAATTTTAGATATAATTAATAAAAGCAATTATTATATCATATTTATTGAAAAGTATAATTAATTTAATTAGTTTGTATTTATTTATTTATTTTATCGTAATATTTAATATTACCCATGCATAAGGGCAAATAAGTCATTTATCCATTTTTTACATCATCCACCCAACTTTATCCCCTTTATCACAAATTCATCCAAACCACGTACTATTTAATCCCCCTCCATAAACATCACATCAATGTGGGTCCACCCTTACTAACTAATACCTCTTACTATCTTATCCCCTTACTATTTAATCCCACCAAAACTTATCCTGCATCCAATCGAGGCCAATGGGTAGTATTCTTTAGTTAAAGCTCCAAAAATGAGATCCCTTTGAAGCACATAATTTCTGTATGCAGTCATTTGATAGCATGTAATTGTTTCTTTAACATATCAGCGGGTCAAATTTTGTAAATTACTGGAATACCTTTTTTGCAATCAAATGCACAAAACAAAATGTACCATTTAAGGAGATTGCTTTTTTGCGACGGGATGATGTGAGCCGCAAAATATCAATCTTTTTAAGTCCCGTGGCAAAATATCAATGTAAATCTTTTTGGCAACGGGACCGAATGTCTTTTTTAAAATCAGTTTCGTGTCGGACCCGTGTACTGTCGCGAATAGGATTTAACACCCGTCACAATAACTTTTAATACTACAAAACGTTGTTGTAGATGGCAATTACCTCCGCTTTGTCCCCGCCTCTGAACCTCCCCGCCTGATCCAAGTAGATAATCCCCAATCCGATAAGCAAATAGGGCGGGGATGGTATTTGCTTCTCCCGATTTGTTTTAACCCGATCCGACTCCAATGATAGTTATTATTAATTTTTATATGTACATATTTATATATATTTCGTTATTTTGGTATTATAAGAGCAATACCTGATAATAAATCACTATTTTGAGTCATTGTGATATTTTTTTAACTATTATTTTTTATCAATATATTATTTTCTTGTTAAAACATTTTAAAGAACAAAGTTATCAAAATTTTATACGGTAAATGGGGACCCGATTTATCCCCGAATCCGACACATCTCCAATTTTCCCTGCTCTGAGTCCGCCTCCGAAAGGAATGGAAGGGGTACGGGGAGGGAAAATCCGGCTCTGATCCGACACATCCCTATTTGTTACTGCCCAAGCCCAAAAATCTTACGGGCTGCCCACTTATTGATTAGATTGAGGCCCCCTTCTCTAAATCACTCCCATTTGTCGCAGACCCAATCCAACGATTATTTTCCTCCTCCCCCTGCAGCAGTAGAACTCTGTTTGCTGAATTTGGTCTGCATTACAGTAGTCCTCTCTCTCTCTCTCTCTCTCTCTCTCTCTCTCTCTCTCTCTCTCTCTCTCGATCGTTAACTATTGCATATACGTACAATAAGCTGTGTAGAAATGGAGGAACTAAAGAAGCTGGAAGAAGCACAGAGGACTATAATGTTGATGCACTCAAAAGGGTTTATGTCATCTTCCAACAACGACCCCGACTCCGATCGCTTCCTCTCCAATTTCATCCTCCTTTTGGTAAAAATCACTCATCTTTCTGTTCACCACGATAACATCGCTTCTTTTTCTGTTCAGTTCTTCAAGTATACATACTTTATGTGAAGCTCGAAAATGGACTTTTGAAAAATTGTTTAACCAAGTCGATAAACGCTTATTGTAATTTTGCTGAATTGGAATAGCTCTTTTTCCATTTCTATTTAGGATAGGTTTGGACTGGATTACTTATTACAGTGGGTATTATTATTCTTGGTGCTCATTGAAGTTTTTAAAATTATTCATTTGTTTCAAAAGAATTAAAATGTGTAAAAATACGAATCGGATTTGAAAAAAATTTGAGAGAAAGACAAATTAAAATATATTTTCCCCCACTTTTTTTCCGGTGATTTTTTATTTTAGTATTTTATTTCTTCTAATAGACACTTGGAATATTGCTCAAACGGTGCTCTTACCCAGATGATTGTTTTTTGTTCTGATATTGAATGCCGAAGATACAACCATGTGGTGGACTTGACATGGAGAGGAAGTGCCAATTGATATACGCGAACTTGCCCAAGGTAATCATGAATTTCTGGTCTTCAAGCTATTCTTCAAGGAATCGTATATAGGGGAAGTGTAGCTTATGTGATCTGTTTGGCAGATTTCTGCTGTGTTTGCTGAAGAAGCTATGCCCTGCCTTAGTGAGGAAGGTAACTTTTTGAGGCTCTATGAAGGTAGCTATCATCATGTTAATTCATCTTGAGGACATCTTGCTTCAGGTTGCCTGTGGTGAACTTTTATCCACCTATCCTTTCGCATGATACTTTTGTAAGCATGTAACATAGAGAGAGACTATATTGCGAGAACAGAATTTTCCTCCCTCCCTCTCTTCAAAGAATTCATTTTGTTACACATTCTCATCTGCTTTTTATGGGAAGCCACACAGAGAAGATGTATAGTTTTGCCAAAAAATTATTCAACAATTCTTTTTAGCAAAGCTAGCGATTCCCATGGTTTGAGGTTTTAACATGAAATGATGACTTCATCCTGTAACGCGGATTTGTTACTATATGATTATTTTTTCCTAGCATGAATTTAGTTTCACATTTAGGCGTTTAGCATTCAAACCATTGGTACCAGTGCATTTAAAATTCGATGAACTTAGGAGATTGATGAGGAAAGATTGAAACTAAGGTGTCATTGTGACACTTTCACTAGAGACTACTACTTATCTTGCTGGGGTTGACTGGGTGTTATATTTTTACCACAAAGAACCCTCCAAGGCAAGGCCACGTAGGACAGACCTGCAATAACCAAACCAAACCAAGCCTTATGTCCCAATTAATTAGGGTCGGCTACATAAATCCTTTTTCTCCATTGAGCTCTGTCAAATGTTACTTCATCGCTTAAACCTAGTATACTTAGATCTTTGCGTACTACCGCATCTAAAGTCAATTTGGGTCTTCCCCTCCCTTGTGTGTTTCTACCCAAAGCTATCCTATCCACTCTTTTAACTACTGCATCCGCTGGCCTACGATAGACATGCCCAAACCACCTTAACCTATTTTCCCTTAACTTCTCCTCTATAGGTGCTACACCCACCATCTCGCGAATTGTTTCATTTCTAATCCTATCACGTCTAGTCTTACCACACATCCACCTCAACATTCTTATTTCCGCTACACTTATCTTATTCACTTGTTGCTTCTTAATAGGCCAACATTCTGTCCCGTAAAGCATCGCTGGTCTTATGGCAGTTCTATAAAATTTTCCTTTCAATTTTGTTGGTACCCTCTTGTCACACAGTACATCAGTAGCGCTTCTCCACTTAAGCCACCCCACTTGGATCCTATGCGTCACATCATCTGCAATCTCTCCATCTTGGCTAATAATCAAGTGCAAAAAATTTTGAGTATCAAATAATTCAGGTAATTACCAAAGGGATTTGGACGGAGGCTTCAACATCTCTAGTGTTGTTGTATTTAGGTGTAGCAATGCTAAAATAGTGTAGCAGTTAAGATAACTTGTTCAAGAAGGTTGTAGACCATCTGTGTAAGTTGCACTTTGTCGTGCTAAAAATGAAATAGTGTGAAAGATACCTAATCACTGAAGATGCTCTATCCTGGTAAGTGATAAGGCGTTATTTCAAACATGTCTCTACTTATTAATGCACACTCCTTTAACACTTTCTTGCAGGAAAATGTGAGAACAATGAGGATTTTGGTGCGTTGCAGAATGATTATGAAGACATGGCTATGGTTGGGTTGGAAGCAATGCAAGATGCAAACTCTACACTTGAAGATTTTGTAAGCAGCGCTTCTCATTTACAAACAGATGAAATAGTAGATCGAACAGTTGTCTCTTAGAAGAAGGAAGGGGGGGATAAACTGATCATTTCATTTTTGGTAAAACTTATTACATGCTCTGCATTTTTGAGTGTTTCTTTGTGAATTACTGGGAAAATGACTACTGTACTGGGAGAGTGATGTTTGGCTGTGTTTATGTTCTGAGTGCCTAATCAGACATGTTTACTTATTATGGAATTCGTTTAGCTAATGTACAAGCATTTATTAGAGAAGTCACACATGAAAAGAAGAAAGGGGGATAAACTGATCATTTCATTTTTGGTAAAACTTATTACATGCTCTGCATTTTGTAGTGTTCCTTTGTGAATCACTGGGAAAATGACTTTCGTACTCGGAGAGTGATGTTTGGCTGTATTTATGTTCTGAGTGCCTAATCAAACATGTTTACTTATTATGGAATTTATCCTAATTTATGCTTACTATGAGCTGTTAGCTAATGTACAAGCATTTGTTAGAGAAGTCGCACATGAAAGCAGTTCTTTGAATCTTTAGGCTTAGTTTGCCAAAAGATTTTAGCAACTCATTTGCTAAAATCAACCATGATTTTAGCAAATGAATTGAGTTGCTAAAATCATGGAAATTTCAAAGCACAAAATTAAGTTGTTCCGTTTATCGTTTTTCGATTTTTTTCGCACCAAATTAAAGTATTCCTCGAGTACTTTAACTTGGCGCGAAAAAAATTGAAAAACGATAAACAGAACCACTTAATTTTGTGATTTGAAATTTCCATTATTTTTAGCAACTCAACTCATTTGCTAAAATTATGGTTGATTTTAGCAAATGAGTTGCTAAAATCATGGTTGATTTTAGCAAATGAGTTGCTAAAATCTTTTGGCAAACTAAGCCTTAATCAACTAAAACTTCTACCTTAGGCATATCTGTCCCATGTGAAATTCTTGTGTTTCATCTAAATTTCTTCCAAAGAAGTTCAACTTCCGCCATCATTTTGCAAACATCGAACTGCACTTGTATTTGTTCCTTTATGTGTTTCCGAAGCAACACCATTTGTTTTAATAGTTGGATGAGCTGCAATTGTTATTTTCAAGCAATTCTTGTTATGATCTTTTTGTGATAACATATAGTATTGGAAAATTCATTAAAACAGTTCCTTTCCTTGATGAATCTCCATCTGAAATTTTCAGTTGTTGAGTTAATGAATGTCAACAGTGCAGATCATATTTTATGTTTCATGACATGGATATTAACAGACCACAATCGATCTTCAGATATTTGCCAATACTTTCATTCACAGAAAGCTACATTTATCAGGTAACGATCTCTACGAGACTATCATCTTAGGCTATCTTGTTCCTTCCTTGATAGGCATGGAATATTGCTTGATTAATTTTTTTGAAGTTCTGTTGGAGTCTCCAAAAGAAAAACTGTGCAGGCTTTGGTTTGTCAATTGATTTTGTGGCATTGGATATCTGCACTTCCATATTTTAGGATGTGTTGCCTTTTCCATAATGAAACTATCATGGCCAGACTATATTTATCGACCATTCTTTCCTTTGTTGACCTTCAGTAGAAGAAGGTTGTGTTCCTTGAGCAATCAAATGGTGCTTCTGTAATAATGCTTCTGAGTCTATGAAATTGTGGTTTGAATGTTGCAACTTTTGAAAAGTATGATATCATGGACGGTGTGGTGTTAGATCTATCTCCTATCACTCAGTATTCTCATTGTTTTGTTGATGCAGTTGGATCGGTTAAATGAGAAAATACTCAAATTACCAGGCGAAGGAGTTAAAGTTATTGAACAAGGGTTTCATGTGGTAATACTGCAACTTTCAATATATCTCAACTAGTTAATCAATCTTACTTGGCCCACTAATTTGAATGCGTGCAGGGAGCTAATAAGAGCTGGGTTATTAAGTTCATAGAACTCTTCAGAACCAACCCATTCAAACCTCTTATTCTTCTACTTGAACATCATGGACTTCTTACAGAGAGGTACAAGATTCTATCTTACGTTTGAACTGTTATGAAACAAATCTGGTGGTGGGTTGTACATTTGGGTGTTGTCTTTTATAGTTTACTTTGTATGTTCAGGATAAGAGAAGAGTTTAGGTGTGGAGAAGAATACTGGAACCTAGAAAGAAGGCTCTGTTGCGCGTTGGCAAGCAACAAGAAGGTATGGAACTGATGTACCCCCAAATGTTTAAATTTCTCTCAAAGGGAATGTTGGGTGCCTATGTTGATCTAAATTATCATTGGAATGAACTTGGGAGATATCAGTAATTATACAAAGTAAATAAATCTCCTCCTTAGTGGTACACATGTTAGTGAGCTAATCAGCAATACAAAATCCTTCTTCCATGATTTCAAGTGTAAGATCACTCTATGTTTAAAGATGTGTTATGCCGTGGTACATAAATTTCCATTGAGTAGCAAGGTCTGTGTAGGAGTCTTGACAGTTTTCAAATGACGTTAAAAAAGTTCCCAACTTATCAATGTGATTGAAATAGACAGATGCCCAGCGATTCTGGGATTGTTAGTTGACAATCAATAGGATACTTCTCAGGCCATAAATTAACACTGGGCATCATCTAACTCTCTTGGAATTTTGATGAAACTCCTTGAAGTGCACAAACTTCATAAAAGGAGGAAAACTTGATATGTAACTTGGCTGCCACGAATCAAAAATGTCTTTTAACAGAGGAGAGAAAAATGATGTATAAACATCGTACTTACATTATAACTAGTAGTTTGTGAAGGGAAACCATATTGTTGTGCTTATTCGTATCCTAATTGTTACAGGAATTTTTAGGCTAACGATTTTGGCACTCCACTTCGTTATAATTGCACTCCAAAATTTGTCTTTTAGTGCAAAAAATACACACAACACGAGAACTAAAAGACAAATTTTGGAGTGCAATTATAAGAAAGTTGAGTGCCAAAATGATTTTCCAATTTTTAAAATGAATGTTGGAGCTCAAAATACAATGTGGGGAGGAGCAGCATCTACTTGTTGCCTTTCTGTTGATTTACAGTTATGCCAGTAATAGAGTTTAAAAAACGTGGGACCAGAGAAGAACATCAGTTCTATCTATTTTATTGGAGACCGAAGGGGAGCGTGGCACACAGGAGCCCTTCCACTGGGCCGACACCGAGCGTGGCACACAGGAGCCCTTCCACTGGGCTGACACCGACATTCAATAGAGAATAGAATTATGCTCAAAACCATGTATGAGCTAACGCAAATATTCTCAAAGTCAAATTGCATGCCCATTTATTACTTGCTGTAGTGACTGTGAATGTGCAAATGAAGGGATCTTGTATTGTTCCAATTCCTTGTGAACTGATTCTCACTCTCTTTTTTCACTGTCCTAGTTTAGGGAAGGCATGAGCTAGTTGTTTTAAACCCCTCTTTTAGCGTACTGTTCAGATAAATATTCCTTCCAGAACCACACGCATGGCACGAACGTGCTTTTGATATGATGCTTTTCTGATTGTGCTGGAAGATGCTATACAGATTGTAGTTGAAGATGTGATGAAGGCGATTCATTTAAAATCATTTGATTATCGGGTGCTGAATCTTCTTTTGTACCAGTTACGAGGTGAAAAGGTATATTCCTCTGGTTGGTTGGTTAATAGATTACAGATGTTATATGCATTTTGTGATCTTCATAGTTGTGAAATCATCTTTCTTTTGGAGCTTTAGTCAAAAGAGTGTTTAATTGTCTTATGAATACTGATGGCATGAATCAACAATCAGTCAAATTACAGATTTTCCTGCTGTTGAATGCCATGTGTTGAACTCTTTCTAGTCATGGAAGCATAAGGTCTTTAATTTAACATTCTACCTCGTATTACAAAGCAAAGAGTTGTATTTCTGTAGTCAGTTTGATATCATGGTAGCATGCTACAACCTGATTTTTTACTTTCTCAGATATTGTTGTAATTAATTCTATCTCAAATTTCCATGTTATGTAGAAGTACTGTATTTCACGAGATTAATGTATTCTTTTGAAGCTGTTGCAAAGGTAGATGAATTGCACATGGAATTCTTATCTGTCTCAGAGTTCCTAGTGGAGCTGTCTGATGATTTGTAAGTTCTTCACTTTCCAGCTCCCAGTTAATCGTCTCTATTTTCCTCCAAAGGATATGATTTTGCCCATAACATTTCTATTTTTCTGTGTTATACGCAATAAAACAAATGGATCAGAACTAGATGCAAATGGCTTGCCTAGTTGCATTTTTTCTAGCATCCTATTTGTTGATATTTGTCTTCCTGGAGTATGTGGTCCAGCATGGCTTCATTCCTGTTCATGTATTATCGTCCTGTACTGCTTTGGGGCATTATGTATTGGCCTATTTATATTGTTGCTGACTTAATTCTCCTTTTTTTCATGATGTATAATGTTTGGAAGCATTCGAAAGATAGACTCAGTAACGAGATTTTTCTTAATGCTGTAGGTTTGACTATGAGGTATGTCCTTTTATAGTGGGGTACTTTTCTCCATTTCCGTTTCAACTTACTTTTTCTTTGAAATAGTAGAGGATGATATTCTAAAAGTTTGTTTCTTCTTCCTGTAGGATGATGTGTTGGAGAATAATTTTAATGTTCTGCGCATGTTTGTTAGAATGCATGGAGCTTCAGAAGCACCAACTTTGCTGGTGGGTAGTTGCTGACTCACTGCTTGGAAATTGTTGTACTCTCTCACCTTAACTTGCCGCCTTGCCCTATATTGATAATGAAATACTAGAATTTTCCCATTGAGGTTGTGATTATTCTGAAAAAAATTTAAATTTTTACTTCCC
Organism: Vaccinium macrocarpon; assembly: GCA_022606695.1. NCBI lineage: Eukaryota > Viridiplantae > Streptophyta > Magnoliopsida > Ericales > Ericaceae > Vaccinium > Vaccinium macrocarpon. The sequence goes on along the minus strand of CM040172.1, from coordinate 1,693,805 downwards.
AAAAAATTGCATTTTTAGCTAGATCTTCTTAGTTTGTCACAGAAAAATATCTTTTCGGTCTCTTTTGTTGTTTTAGTCTAATCCTAATCATTTTTGTTATTATTCTAGATCGTATCTAACATCTTTGTGTATTCATAAATCATAATTCATATATTAATATTCTCTACGTCTATTATCTTGAGCTAGGCATACATTGCCTTGGACTTGATGAAAAAAAGACTACTTTGAAAACTAGTCAATGATGGCCCTCCGTGGATTCACCTATATAAGCCGCAACTAAAGTTGCAAAAAATAAGAGCTTGAATACCCACTTAAATATTAGGAGTCATAATTTGAATAAAAATTCTTCTTGTTCATTTTGATTCTATCCATGTGGGATAATCATAAAGAAAAGGGGGAGAAGAATTTACAAAAAAAATGGGATTTCTAAAACTTAGGAGAGGGTGAGTCGGGCTAGGTCTATGTAATTGAATGGCTATATGTCAACTCTTGTGGATCTTTTGATGAATGATTCGAGAATCAGATTTAATCTTCGAGCGGAATAGTTGGTTTACTTAGTCACCATTTTGATTGTGTGATCCTAAGTTGGTGTTATCAGTTTTTGGCTTGCAATGGTTGATATGTGTACTTGAAAATTGCTTCGTACTTTGTCAAAATTTTGTTTGTTTGGTCATTGAAATGAATAAGGCTTTAAATTAGAGTAATTATTCTTGCTTCCGTGATTGTTCTTGTAGTATTTTGTCCGGTTAATTGTATGCATGATGGAAGGGCAACCAGGGGTTGACGTTTTAGTTATGTAGTAGTAGTAGTAGTAGTAGTAGTAGTAGTAGTAGTTCTAGGATACAACATCCCATCTGTGTGCCACTTCATTCCGAGTTTTGTCTACTAGATATAATTGGGTCTCCGCAAGTGGACAGTGGGATAGTTGGTTCATTGGTTGAATACCGAGTTATCCAATGAATGTCATCGAAGGACAAAATGTGGTTCAGTGAATTTGAGGGTTTGTCATGTCCGCATGTGCCAATTCATGAAGATACCAATTCCGAACAAAAACACTTGTCCAGATGTCTATGATTATGTCTAACCGTATCTATCGAAGCTCCTAAATCAGTTTCTAATCCATTTTCTTCCAATCAACATACGATATGGTGTTTTGATCATCAGAGGGCCTTGGTTTTCGTTTACTGCCGTGCAATAATTTTCTCCTTTATTGTTGATCTATTTTCCTGATTAGGCAAAATGCATTAGCGATGCTGAAGAGAAGTACGATTGTTTATTAAAAGCTCTGGATCCTGTACTGTCCTCAAATTATCAGAAAAGATGTGAAGAAGCCACTAAAGAAGGTATCCTTTCAATCCTATTCGGATGAGCTAAAACTGCATTTCTTGACACAGATTTCTTCGACAATGGGCCCATTCTAATTTGAGTTTTTGTAGGAGGGAAGACATCAGGACCTTCTCTTGGCACTTGGACCATGCCTCCAGTAATTGAAGACGAGGATTTCTATCGGTCGAGAGTCCTAAATTCCAATTGACCTGGCTTACTTGTAATCAACTACTCCCAGCAGCTCTGAAGCCAAATGGATAAGAGCATTGTGATTGCTACTCTTTAAACCAGAACTAGGGGCTGTTTGGATACCGACGATAGTCCTGATTTGCTCAAAGTTAGTAGAATGAACCTCGACTCATCGAGACTATGAGTCGGTTTTCGTTCATGAACAGATTATGTACATTGGAACTTCAGCTGTTTTTAGCCCTTTTTTGGATCATATTGGACTCATGGAACATCAGGAACATCATGTCAAAGGATTAGTGCATCACAGAGAAGGTGGATTCAAGGGAGCAACGAATGCCTTTGAATATTGAAGAGCTTAAAGAATTTCTTCTTCTCTGAATGTCCTTCCTGATTTATTGCCTGATAGCTATGTCTTGATTCGAGGACATGTTCGTTCTCTTTAGTCAATTCCATTTACTAATTGGTTGGGTGAGTTTTTGCTCCGGTATTTTCTGTATTTCTGGAATATAAGTTGTCAAACCAGTTGATGTATGTGAGGAGAATGACTTTTATTTACTAACTCGGAGAGTTTTTGCTCTGGTATTTTTTGTATTTTTGGAATATAAGTTGATAAATCAATTGATGTATGTGACTTGAGGATGAATGACAAAAATACCGAGAATACTGAAAATACAGAGAATACTAGTAATGCCCATGATCAGAATTTTTTATGAAAAAAAAAAAAATCCAAATATCGAAGATCTCAGAAGCGTCAAAACTCAGACGGACTTTCTTCTCTCTCTTCTCTTTTCATCACTGTAAAAAGACGTTCCGATGGTAACGTCACCGTCACAACTCTCCCTCATACAGTAATGGTCCCGACTGCCCTATTTTGAGAGCTTCTTGACTTGGGTTTTTTTTTTTTTTTTAATAGATTCGGATAAAATTTTTACATTATAGGTGAGATGATTCGGAAAAATATAAAAATAAAAATGAAAATTAAAAAAAGTTCAAACCTTTTAGGATATATTTGTCACCTTATATGATTTTTTTTAAACGTTGGTCTATATTTTAAAATTGTTTGATTTCTCTCATTGAGTCGAAAGATGTGACGTAAAAATTACACCCAAATTTACTTGATTTGGAAACATATAGAAATAGTAAATCAAAATTGAGAAAAGTTCAAACCTTTTAGGATATTTTTGTTGTCTTATAATGATTTTTTAAAAAATGTCGGTCTGTATTTCAAAATTGTCTGATTTCTCTCATTGAGTCGAAAGATGTGATGGAAGAACTACACCCAAATTAACAGTAACAATTAAGGAATAAACAATCAAAATGACCATATCCAAATAGGTCCTATAAAATAGTAGTGGAGTACTACATACATACATTTATGTAAGTATTTATGAATGTCTGAGACTGATGAGAGGTTCTCTGAGTCTGATGAGATCTCACTGCAAAATTTTCTGGGTGCTTAACCTAATTGCCATCTGTGAAGAAAACAGAGCAATGAATCAAAATACAGTGGTAAAACAAGGACGACTTTTTTTTTATCATCATACGAGTGAATGCACGCTATTAGATTTGTTACCTACTTGTACTGTCAAGTGTTAAACCACTGATTCTACTGTTCACACAAAGATGCTAGGCGATTTTCTATGGTACGGAAACAGATACTATTTACTCACGCTTCTTGTCAACAGGCTGCACCATTGCATCCGTTAGGGGTACAAAAAAATACACTTCGGTCTCACTTGTTAAGGTACAAGTGAGATCCAAAAAGTAACGGTTGCACCCTTAGCATTTCCCTACTAAGTTTGTCTTTAGAATGCACTCTGAAATAGTAATGCATTCTAAGGCCTGGTTTGGGTAAATTGGAAAAATTAGTTTTTTGGTTTTTTTAGTTTTGTCCTTATTAAAAAAAATTGCATTTGTTAGTTTTCGGTTGATTTTTTTTGTGGTTTCTTGGCTTGTCTCGACGAGAGGAATCTAAAAAGTATAAAATTATTAGCCAAACTTAAAGTTTTGTGAGACGAAAAATAATCCAAAAAACCGGTTTTTTGGTTTATTTTTCGTCTTTATTCGCAAAACTTTAAGTTTTGCTAATAATTGTATACTTTTTAGATTCTTCTCGTCGAGACAAGCCAAGAAACCACAAAAAAGCAACCAAAAACCAACAAATGCAAAAAAAGATTGAATAAAGACAAAACCAAAAAATAAAAAAACTAGTTTTTTCAATTCACCCAAACCAATTAGCTCTCAAATTTCTGAATCAGTGAATTATTAGTAAGTTGCATGCTTTCACACAATTTACAAGCATTTGCACTTTTGGTATCTCCGTTGTAAAAACAAGTTCAATTGTTGGTGCTAAAACGACATTATTTTTATTTTTATTTTATCACAATATAAATTTCATTCATATCCGAGTCCTGAAAGTAGTAATGCATTCTAATTAGCTCTCAAATTTCAGAGTAGTGTTAGTAAGTTGTTGCATGCATTTACACAATTTAGGCTTATTTTGGCTAAAGTAGAAACACAAGTTTTTTACTTTTTTTATTTTGTTGTAAAAAGCAAAAGCAAAAAGTGGATTGATTTAGCTACTTTTTGTGTTTTTTGTTTTTCACCTCTCAAATTGTAGTTGCTTTAGAGAATTCAAAAACTCTCTTTCTCTAACAAAAACCCTCCTCCCCCCGGGCTCTCTCTCTCTCTCTCTCTCTCTCTCTCTCTCTCTCTCTCTCTCTCTCTCTCTCTCTCCTATTCCATATTTTTCTTTCTTTTCTCTTGTTTTCGTAGGTTGGTGAAGGCGCTGTTCGATGGTGGTTTTCTGTTGTGGCATGGATTGTCTTTGCTAAGACGGTGGTGATGTTTGATGGTAGATGGCTTGTTTTTGTTCTTGGCTTTGTTAGAGGATGGGCGGAATGGTCGCGTTTTGTTTTGGCAATTTTGGCGGCGGGATTTGAGTGTTTTCCGTCTTTGTGCTTTGGTTGGAGGGAGGTTGCTTTTCTTCTCTCTCCCGTGGCCTGCGTTCTGAAGTTGACCATTTCCGCGATTCGCGTGGGTCACTTGGTTAAGCCATCGTCGGTTGTTGGATCTGACCTTCTCCCTTTCTTACGCTCTTCTTTATCGCCCTCTTGTTCTCCTACTGATCTCACTCCTGGGTGTTTTCCGGTTTTGCCTAACGGCGTTGTGGTGTTCAAGCGGTTGGTGGTGGTGCTTCTCCTAAGGGGTTCGTCTTTTGGGATCAATCCTGTATGCTTAACGGCGAAGTGGAGGAGTTTTCCGGGGAGATGGCGTTAGCTGCATTTGTGGTGGTGTTTTCCGGGATGTGGCGGTTGCTGCTGGGTGTTTTAGGGTTTGTTTCTTTTTTTGGTTTGGCCCATTTGCGCTTATTGTTGTATTTGGGTTTTGACCCTTTTTTTTTTTTTTCTGTGCTTCATGTTGTATCTGGGTTTTGACCCTCAGGTGTTGGGTCTTGAATTGGTAACTGTGCTTGTTACCTTTTCTTGCCCCTTTTAGTTTTGTTCTTTTCAAGATTAATAAAAAAAAATTCCTTCAAAAAAAAAGTTGTTGCATGCATTTACACAATTTAGGCCTATTTTGGCTAAAGTAGTAACACAATTTCTTTACTTTTTATTTTATTTTTTTTGTAAAGAGCAAAAGCAAAAAGTGAATTGATTTGACTACTTTTTGTGTTTTTGGCTTTTCACCTCTCAAATTGTAATTGCTTTCTTATTGTTTTTTTTTTTTTGGTACTTCGGAAATATATTAAAGAACTAAGCAAAGGCAACATGGTGCAACATAAGTGTAGTTAGGCAATTACAGATCCAAAGTTTGAAAAGAGATAACATACGACAATAGCTAAGAATTAGTCTAAGTACTGGTAGATATTGAGACTATCCCTTAACAGAAATTCCCAAATGGCCAGAGGAGGAGTAGCAGACACCATAAGTTCATCCTCCTGTTCAGCTCCCAAGCATGCTAAAAAGTCTGCACATTGATGAGCGCTTCTGTAGATATGCAAGAGTGTAGAACCCATTCGGTTTAGGAGATACTTCCCATCATTTAGAATATTGCTCTGAGAGTGATTTGTGGTTGCTCCATCATTGAATAAGAGAATTGCCATTTGTGAATCAGATTCAATGTGAACATTTAAGAGACCTTTCTCCAAGATGATAGTTAAGCCCTTGTAGATGCTCCATGTTTCTGTATCTAAGCATGAACCAGCAATCATTTTCCCGTGATATCCCATTACCCAAGCTCCTTGCTCATCTCTAAAGAAGCCTCCAAATCCTTCTTTCATGGTGCTTTCATACCAACTTTCATCCGTATTAAGCTTGATATTTCCTGTTGTGGGAGGAAACCAACGAGTTAGTTTGGGTTTAACAAGGCCAGTGACAAGAGGAGATTTGAATGCTTCCACTATCTCGGTAGAATAGGACCGAAGTACTTTGGAACTAACTTCCGGATTAGTATCAACATTGTCAAAACTTTTCCTGTTTCTAACTTTCCAATTTTGCCAAAGAGTAGTGCAAAACAGGACGTTCCTATGTAAAGAAGTTTTTTCTTTTTTAAATTGACCGAGATCCACTCCATAGTGGAATTAGCAAATCTATCTATCATTAACCAACCTGAGGGAATGGTCTCCCAAAGTGTATAAGCTTTGGGGCACTCCCTAAAAAGGTGTCCAAGATTTTCTGGGGAGGTTTTATATCTTGGACATAGGTCCGAGTCAGTAATACCTCTCCTAGCACAAAGAAGATTAGTAGGAAGTTTGTTTTGGAAGACAAGCCAAATAAAAGATTTAAATTTTTGAGGAAGCTTCATCTTCCAAAACCAATTCCAACCTCTCGGGTCATTAGGATCTTTAATCAAGAAATTATACGCAGCTGTAGCAGTGCAACTGCCATTGGTAGAGTCCACCCATGTAGGATGATCCATGGTTTGAGAGAAAGTAGGAAACACCACGTTGAGGATGTCCATACGGGAAGTATGATCCACAATATGATCAATAGAGTCTAAGTTCCCATTCCATTCATAATGATATCAACCACTTTTGTGTTTCTCTGTGTGTGCAACCCAGGATGTTTGATAGCTAGAGGTTCATTGCCACACCACTAGTCATTCCAAAGATCCACAGATTTACCGTCTCCAATATTCCACTTGATACCTTGTTTGATAGTGTTTCTAGTATGCTTAATACTTCACCAAGTGTGGGAAGTAGATCAATTACAAGGCCAAGATTGGAGGGTATGTTGCTTTAAGTATTTGTCCTTAAGAATTTTAACCCAAAGGCTATCCTTATTGTTCAAAATTTTCCATCCAAGCTTAGTAAGTAAAGCTAACTTTTGAGTTTTAGCTTTCCGCAGACCCAACCCACCATTGTCTTTGCTTTTGCAGACCGTGTGCCAATTAACAAGATGGATCTTCTTTTTATTCGGGGTATCGCCCCCATAGAAAATCTCTATTGATACGGTCTAATTTCTCACAAACACTAGTGGGAAAGTGCATAGTTTGCATAGTATAGCTAGGAATGGTGGACGAGGAAGCTTGAATGAAGGTAGCCTTACCAGCAAGCATAAGAGTGTTCGCTTTCCATCCAACAAGTGTAGTTTGGACTCTTTCAACTATGTGTTTAAAGTGATCTTTACTAGCTTGTTTGTGAAGGAGGGGAACTCCAAGATATTTCCCAAGGTCATTCGTGAGAGCTATGCCACAAAAGTTACTCAAACGCCTGGCTTTATTCTAGGTGATGTTCGAGGACACATAAAGTTTGGATTTAGTGAGGTTGACAGACTGCCCAGATAGAGTACTAAATTCAGTAAACACTTCCATGATGGCTTTGCAATTGGAAAGGTTGGCATGTCCAAATAAGATAAGATCATCCGCAAAAAATAGATGTGAAAGGGCATCAGAATCTCTAAAGGCTTTCATACCTTTCCAATTTCCAGTAGCACATTTATTATCTATAAGGAGTGACAGTCATTCCATGCATAACACAAACAAGTAGGGCGATAGAGGATCTCCTTGTCTTAAACCCCGACCCGGGGAGAATTCATCCAAGGACTCCCCATTCCAAAGAATGGAAGTTCTAACATTGGTAACACAACTCATTATTAGGGTAATCCAATTCGGGTTGAGGTTGAAGATAATCAAAGTGTCCAAAAGAAATTTCCAAGAGATTTTGTCATAAGCTTTTTCTAAATCAATTTTAAGGAGCATGCCTTCTTTTTTCCTTTTTTAGAACGAAGAGTTTGCAAAATCTCCTGCGTAATTATGATGTTATCATTGGTAGATCTCCCCGGAATAAAGCTACTCTGGAAAGGGCTAATGATCTTACTAAGGATAGGTCTAAGTCTAGCAACTATAATCTTGGTAACAATTTTGTATCTCACGTTGCAAAGACTAATAGGCCTAAACATTTTGACGGTATCAGGGTTGTCTATCTTGGGAATAAGGGCAATCAAGGTTTTGTTCACCTCTTCAGGGATTTCATTATTAGTAAAACAATTCTTGACAAAGTTGCAAATATCCTCACCAATAATGTTCCAATAAGTGTGGTAAAAGATGGCTTGAAGACCATCTGGGCCAGGAGCCTTGTAAGGAGGAATACTTCTAACCATGTTCCAAATTTCAGAGTTGGATATGGGGAGGCGCAAGGTCTCATTATCCTCAGCAGACAAAGTATTATGGGGATTCGTAATGAGGCAGTCACTAGGAGTATCATCTTGGTTAAGAAAAAGCTCTTTGAAGTAATTTTGGACCAAATCTTTAATCAAAGAGGCGTTTTCAACCCACTCATTATTGTTGTCTTTCAATATGTTAATCTTGGATTTCCTTCTATTGATAATACTTGAAAGGTGGAAGTAACAGGTGTTTCTTTCCCCAACAGCAATCCATTTTGAATGAGATTTTTGGAACCAAAGGATCTTTTCTTGGGCTAGGATTTTATTATAGTCCAAGATGAGGTCTTTTTCTAAAGTAAGGAGGTTATGAGAAAAAATGGTATTTTGCGCCTTCTAAAACCCATTGATCCTAGCAAGGATTCATCTTTTTTTCCTGAAAATGTTTCCAAAAACATCCTTGTTCCATTGAATAGCAGCTTTAGAAAAGTTGTCAATTTTATCTAAGATATTATTGCCATTGCAATTATTAGCAACAATATTATCAAAAAAAGGATCCAATATCCAGGCAGCTTCAAATCTAAAAGGTCTATTTATTGCAGCAGTAACGATAATACCGTTAAGGTGGATGAGAAGGGGAGAATGATCCGAATAAGTACGAGGAAGGTTTTGGATCGTACCTTCAGGGAACATTGACCTCCAATCTTCATTACATAGACCCCTGTCCAGGCGTTTTTGAACGTTTGCAGCTCCTTGGCGTCCATTTGTCCATGTGAATTTAGGTCCGGATGAGCCAATGTCAACTAGATTGCAGGCATTAATGTTGTCCATGAATTTCCTTCGCTGGTTATGACTAGTATCAACTGCAGAGCTTCTGTTTTCATCCATGGTAGCTATTTCATTGTAATCTCCAACCATAGCCCAAGGAAGAAAGTGAAAGACAGCAAAGTCCTTTATCCCTTCCCATAGAATGTCCCTTAATCTAGGGTTAGGGCTAGCATACAAGGCTAATAATATCCATTCTTCATACCCATTCTTGCGGATCTTAACGTGAATAACTTGGTAGTTAATGGATATGGTATGAACAGAGACTTTGCTTGGATCCCAGAGGATCCAAATGCCACCAGATCTCTTATTGCTTTTTCCTTATTGTAAAGTTGCTTCTTTACTTTTCTAGTTTGGCCAAAATAGACATTACAAAGCATTTGCACTTTTGGTATCTCCGTTGTGAAAACAAGTTCACTTGTTGGTGCCAAAACGACATTGTTTTTTTATTTTTATTTTTTTAATCAGAATATAAATTTCATTTATATCTGAGGCCCGAAAACAATACAACGATTTCATTAAAGCTATGTGAATGAACCAAAACTACCAAAAACTAGACTATAAGGAACTTTATGCAAAATCTAGGCCAACCATTTATCAGGTCAAAAATGCTAGAGCGACACACTTTCAACCACGAACAACCACACACCCTCTTACATGTGGTGGGGCGTGGGCCCCACCACATGTAAGAGGGTGTGTGGTTGTTCGTGGTTGAAAGTGTGTGGCTCTATCACTATTCTTATTAGGTAGGTGTAGGTCCAATTGAGGTCCAAAATGACATTGTTGAAGTCATTTTTAGCTTTCTACAGTGTTAAAACGTAAATAAAATATACGTTACTGCACCGGTTCGGTGTCATTTTGGCACAACCTAAAATTCAAACTATTGGATTAAGATTCCGATTAAGATTATATTTTTGTGTGATAAACTACCTCGCATGCCCACACAAGAATCCAAGAGATGAACGATTCAGATCACTATCATAAATATACAGTGATGCCCACAATGATAGTGGTGGACAACCCACAGTTTCCACCTCTGTTGGAAAGATTTTAAACTCTTTCTCAACGCAATCAAATTTTGTCAAAAAAATATGAAAAAATTATGCCAATGGGAAGAGAAATTGCTATGAGATGGACTTGGTCTAAAATGTGAAAGGGCGTAAAACCCGCTGAGGCCTATTAATAATTCTACTACTGTTAACGTACTTTACCCCACTTTTTATGGGCATAAAATGAATCCACAACCACCTTTGCTGTAAATGCTCTCTTGAGCTGGCTGGCTTCAATGCATGCAAATATGCAATGTTTTTTTTTCCTTACCCATATGCCCTGAATCATTCATCATTCCTTTCTCTTTTAATGACGTTCCCAAAGCTCATGATCATGTACGTCCCTACGTTTTCAATTCAGGCTGGGCTTTCAATATGGTAGGTGACTCTATCCGTAGACGCATGCATATGGCATGTTTTCTCTCGCTAATTTTAATTCCAGGATTTGGCGGTTTTTGCCTTATTTCTCTTGGTCTTCGGTCTTTTCTTTCGGTTTCGGCTTGTGCCTTTGGCTTTTTGTTTATTTTGATTGTTGGTGGTTGGGTGTTGTTAGCTCGCTCCCATGAAGGTACCTGATTTTGGAAAAACACGTAAATTCCTATGTTGACTCTTTACTGTTTTCATATTCGTTATTGTGTGCGTGTGGTGATTATTCTAACTGTGGGTGAGTTTTCTAAACGATAAAATCAACATTTGCTAAAATACCAGTTACTAAAATGCGGGCCTCATGGTTCCCGACTATATTTTAATGATCTGAACAATTCAATGTGTTTAAAACATGGTTTTAAGAGTCTCCGGTCACAACTAAACCATAAAATCAACATTTGCTAAAATCACTAGTTACTAAAATGCGGACCTCATGGTTGCCGACTATATTTTGATGATCTGAACAGTTCAATGTGTTTAAAACATGGTTTTAAGGGTCTCCGGTCACAAAAAAAAAAAAAAAAAAAAGACTAGGAAGGGTTTGATCCGAACAAATTTTCATGCAACTGTATATTTCTCGCAAGGACCTTTAAAATATGTTTTAAACACATTGAATGGTTTGGATCATCAAAATTCGATTAGGAAATGGTGACACAATGAATTAACGAGAGAATAGTTAGCTACTATTCCAAACTAAGATAGCTACTCAAGTCCACAAGCATTCTTGAATTCACACAAGAAAGAGAGAAAATTCTCAGAGTTTGTTTATTAATTAGAAGATGCTAAATGAAAGAGATTACAAGCCCTCTTATAGGGAAAGCCTAGCAAACACTACTAAAAAATAAAGTATCCCGGAATTTAGAGAAATTACTAAAATTGAAAACTAGAAAGAAAAATAAGACTTTCTCAATTGGAATCAACTAGAACAGAGTTATACGCTAAGAGTAATTGAAAATTAGAATAGTTCCTGAAATAACAAAAACATCCAATTGAAGTCCTAAACAAAATAATCAGGCCCAAATCCACCATCAGTCATGAGTTTAGGGTGGTATGTCTTGAGCGCAAAGCAATTTTGCTACAACTTGCTAAGCTTGGACCGATTCCAAGCTCGTCTATAAGTTGCCGAATTTGGCAATTTTCAATTAAAAGCTATTTGGGCTTCTGATGTTTTGATCGATCTAATTGATCAAATTGATCATAGAATTGAGCTGTCACTTGTTCTACATCAAATGATAGATCTATATTTTAGCAAAATAAGGGATCCCTCATTAGATCCGGATTGTAGATGTATAATACCCATATATATGGAATGTAATGATCAGTTAGGGTTTAAAATGTACAAAAACTTAATATAAGGGATCCTAGTTGATAGATTAAGATAGTATAGGGTCTGTAGTGGAATTTAGGTTATTAGAAATAACAATTGAAGTTTAATATTAAGAAAATTTCTAGTTTTGTATTTAATAAAATATTTTATTACCAAAAATCCGGGTTGTTACAGGTGGGGTCCCCAGGGGTGACGTTAGGGGCGCTTGGCCCCTACATCTCTCCAAATATTGTCATATACAGTACTAGCTAGTTTTGTTATGTTAATTTGGAAAAATTCTATGGAATTGGCCCCTACAACTACCGTAGGTCCCAAAAATCTTAAAATTCATCTATATATGTTGAAAAGATCCTTAAAATTCAAAGTTATCTACAATTTTTCAGTCACGTGTATAAAATTATCTCGCAACTATACACAATCTAATATCTTCCTTTGACATAACATTAATAATATATTTACGGACTATACTTTTTGTTATCAATTTAGTAATACATATGTTTCAGCCCCTCCTACATATACATTTTGCGTCTACACAATCTAATATCTTCCTTTGACATAACATTAATAATATATTTACGGACTATACTTTTTGTTATCAATTTAGTAATACATATGTTTCAGCCCCTCCTACATATACATTTTGCGTCTGCCAATGGAGGACTCCCACAGATATGTGTATGGTGCGATGAGCCAATATGCCATAGAGAAAGTGATGGAGTGTCATACCTGCACTTCCATTTTACATGCGAAAAGTAACTCCTCAAAGCAATTAGGATAAAGAAGTTGTATTTGAATAGTGGGTTGTAGGTGTAGCTGCTCTTCGTTCACCTCTCCAAATTGGAACTCACTGTCTCAATTTTTCGTGGGTTGAAATTCTCTGGGTTTTTTTTTGGTACATCAACGGATTCAGAATGGATCCATGACTATGTGTCGATCCATTTAAGGGTAGTACTTGAATACTACACTATTTTGAAGTCGAAAGAAATGAAAAAGAAACATGTAAAAGGCCGATCAAAAGAAAAAAAGAAGAAGTTACATTTCATGATCTTCTTAAAGACTGGCACAATGCTACATGTATATGTTGGAGGTAAACAAGTGCGCAGATGCTCTAGCTAGAGAAGGGGTTAAATACCCTAGGTTTGTGAACACTTTAGTTTTATTTAATGCACGTTTGTTACCCAATAAAAAAAATTATGATAATGTAAACTAAGGATGATAAAAGGGCTAACATTATGGCTTCTCAGTATGATGATTGATCCTTTGTCTTTTGCCTTTTGGTTTTGGTTTATTCTCTTGGGCGGGCAGGCGGGTGGGGCTTGGTTGGCATCTTGGCAATCTTGGTGGTTGTTATTTTGTATGCGGGTCTTAGCGCGGCATGATCGTGGGAGAGTGAGGTAGTTTGTTCGTGCTCCGTTGTGATGCTTTGTTCGTTAAATCTTTTTAATCGTTGTAATTTGTGAAATTGATAAAACCCTTTTTTTGCTATTAGAAAGAAGAATTAAAGGCTGGCACTAGTATTTAAGGACAGATCTCTGGAACCAAGTAATTAATATTGACGCAATTTATTGATGGGTCTTCTTATGAATGATGCATTCCCAACTCTCCCCATCACCGTGTAAGTTCTGGGAAATGGCTGGCAGTTTCCAATGCTCGAAACTGTTGTCTTTCACTTTCAGCATCACCATTCACCGTATATAGGTGCACTTACTCGACGTAGAAAAAAAAGTGACAAAAAGAGTAATGATTTTCACACTTTTTTGGGGGTCATGACTATAAGGTTGCAAACGAAAGACTCTCCTCACAGGAGACTTAAGTCTCGGCTCGTTTATTAAACGAATCGAGTTTGAATTTTAGGCTTGCGTAGTAAATGAACTAAGTTTAACACTCTAAAGCTCGCTTGCCTTATATGGAATCGTTTAGTAAATGAACGTGGTTCAATCGGCTCGAGTTCGAGTTTTGGACTCGTTTTAGTTAATGACACCAAGTTTGAGCTTAACAAAACTCAGCTCGACTCACATCCCTAGTCATGACAATTTCCGGACTGACTTATTGTTTGTTGAACAAAATGAAAGAATTGGATCTTTTTTTTTCCCTTTCCCGATATAGAGTGCCATAATTGGTTACAACTTGGGGCTCAACGAACCCTCCTCCGTCTTTCATTTGGGCCTCATTTTACTTGGTGAATTTTTGGAGTTTTTGGTTTTTTCACACTTTTCTTCATATGTAACAGCCCGACTTTTCTTTTCCTAATAACTATTTTTCGCTTAGACGTTTAGCTTTTATTTTTGGGTCCTATTTAATTATTTTTGCGGTATTATTGGCATTGTTATAGTTTTAAGGATGTAAGTCTAAACTTAATTAAATTATTGTGTAGTATACTATTATTAGGCTAATTACATAATATAACCATGTTTATTAAGTTATGCACGTATCTCTAATAAGTTAGTTAGCTAATATATAGGGTCACGTGCTTAGTGGGGGGTTTTTATAGGTTTAGACCGTGGGCTGATATTCACAAGTCTGTAGGGTTTTGGAAAAAAAAAAAAAGAAAGATCGAACAATAGCTGCTGCCGTGAACAGGTTCTTTGAGGTGGTCCTCACACTCTTCTTCTCATCTTCCTTGTGGTGAGTATATTCTAGCTATTTTAATTCTTCTATTATTTTCGGGGAATACAGTTTGATAGATGGATATAGATCTTTGGGTTTACAAATTTTCTTTTTGGGTTGAAGTTAAGGAATGAGTTGGTAGATTAGAGAATGAGAAGGTGCTGTGTGCTGTGTGTGCATATGTGTCGAGTATTGTCAGATTGAAGTTTGGTGGAATCAAAAGAGTGACAGTGGTTAGGTTTGTGTCGGTCACCTATAGTAGCAATTGGGTTATGAATTTTTTTTTATTTGCATGTGAGGGAATTGAGGGGATATCAAGCAATAGGAAATTAATAATTTGTGATGTGTGTGTCGATTGTGGTTTGGAGGGACTTAGTTGGAGTAAATAATGGGGCCTGTAGAAACAGATTCTTGGAGTTAAAAATTGAAGTTTGGGTTGTGCCTATTCATAAGGTTACTGTTGAGTGGTGATTTAGGATTAAGGATAATTATATGAAATTTCTAGCGTTATATGGTATTCGAATGGTCAGTTATTTCATACTCTCTATTTTTATACAGGTTAGTCTAATTGACGTGTTCGAGTAGCATTTTTGTCGGACCCAGGTGAGTGGTTAAGCATGTTACGTATTTTCGAACTCGCCGTGTCCCTTGAATTATTCTTTTGGAAAAATTATCATTTGGTTATTGAAAATTGAATTGTTATATTGGATCTTTTAATTGGTATGCGATAAAAAATATTCTTTTGGTGAGAACTTGGTGGATATCGATGGGAACATTTATTATTGGAAGTCCAGGGAAATTAATCCTCTCAAGTGCGGGTGACTCGCCATTAGGGAAGAGACCGCGGTTCCTACGGCATTGACCCTTAATGCTCAACGGCCGATTTTCACGGATCGCTCTTAGGGAAAAGTTCCATGGGTCAGCCTACTGCGTGGTGACTCTAAGTTTTAGATATTGGATCCAATTTTTGAGATATTTGTTCACCGGCACTTGGTACTATTTGGTATTGGTTATGGTTCCCTATTGTTGTTGGATATCGTGATCGCCATCACCAAAACAAGACTTGATACTGTTAAAAAAGATTTATTGACTTAAATTGTTGTTTTGCGGTACACCTCGTATGCCTAATTATGTTTAAATATTAATATATTTTTATCCCTATTTTAGAACTGTATTTATTATACATGTTTTGCCATTCACTGAGCTCGTGTCAGCTGACGGATTTATTCCAACATCATTTTCAGGAAAATCGAGCCGGTAGTTGAGGACTCTGGTGGCATTTTGGGGATATTGTGTCGACCTCCATAGGACGTTGCATTCAAGATTTATTATTTTATAATTTCGCTTCCGCACTTATTAAAACTTTTTGATACATCACATTATTAAAATTATTGGTTAATAACTTTTACTGATTGTTTCGTGGGATGGCATTTCCCATGCTCATGTTGAGACGTATTTGAATTGATTTCGTTGATAATAAATAAATAAATAAAGGATCATTTATTGGTTTGTGGCTTATTTTATTTTAGGCTTCGTGTCCACGTGTTATCCTTGTGGTTCACGGCCGGTCCTTCCCATTTTGGGGTGTGACATCATATCTATTAACTATAGTAATAAAGTTTAAAAAGCCAAGTTTAGTGAAACGGACCTTGCTTGCATTCTTTTTCAAAAAAGTAATTCATGTAATACTTCATTCTAGGTCCCGTTGAACAGGTAAAGTAAACTACCCAAGATCATGAAGTAAACATAAGTCCGGTGGTAAATTTAACACTTGATGTGAGAAATAAATTAGAGTGAAAATTTGTTTATTAATTCACAAGAATAAAGGCCAAAAGATATGCAAATACATAAAAACAATTTGCGCTAGAACATTATTCAATACATTAATTCTAACGTTATCTGTTCAAACCTTAACGAAAATCCAGCGACTTATTTTTAACATTTTCCTTCGTAAAAGGTGTATAGGACAAATAACAAGCTACCCTGATGTGGGCCAAAACCTTGAACATACCTATAGTGCTAGGTTTAAATGAAGGATCCTGTCCGGAGACCAGCTGATTGGACCATTTTTACTCTGTTGACTTAGTGACGTGGCTAATTTGAAAAAATTAATTTTTTGGTTTTTTTTTTTCCTTTTGTCTTTATATTATTTTTTATTTTTTTGCATTTGTTAGTTATGCATCAAGATTTTATAGTTTCTGAATTTATCTCGTCAAGACGAATTCAAAGAGTATAAAATTATAATCAGAAGAAATAGTTTTTTTTAATAAAACCGAAAATAAAAAAAAAATTTGAATTATTTTTCTCTTTTATTAACAAAACTTTAAGTTTGGCTAATAATTTTATACTTTTTAGATTCATTTCGTCGAGACAATTTAAGAAACCATAAAAAATCGTCTGAATACTAACAAATGCAAAAAAAATTTGAATAATGACAACTAAAAAACCAAAACATTAGTTTTTTCAAATTAGCCAAATCACCATTATTGAAAGGTTAAGGGACGTGGTTGAATAGTCAATGTACGCGGTTGGATCAAAGGATCCTCAGGTGCACTACAAACTGGGATGCTGGGATCTATTTTGAGCCTAATTTCTTATTAACATCTGTTTTTTTTATAACTCGAACATCCGGATCAAAGTTTCGCATGAAGTGATTCTGATAAATTTTATAGCACTCGAGAGATTTTAGACTTGAGATTTTAAAGGGAAATAATCCCTTAAGTTATGAGTCTTTGTTGAGTAGAATCCGCACCGAGATTGGATTGTATTGGTAAGTACACCCGCAAATTTGGTCACTTCATGATGAGGAACCTGCAATTAAAGATGGTAACATTTACGTTCCTAAAATATTGGATTAATTACCTACGCATATTTAATTGAGCTAAATTTTTTATAAAAAAAATAAAGGAAAATAATTTTAAAAAATAGTAATTAACAATTTGGATCATTCTTGTTATTAGATTCAAAAGTACGTCCTACACTCGTCGGAATGATTTCATAATATCCCTTGATTATGTATAGGAGGTGCCGTGCACAGCCGTACTGTGCACGGTGATGTGCACCCCTTGGCCATTAAATCAAGTTTTAGACAGCTCGGATGCGTTCGGAAATTATCCTTTAATTTTGAATTTTTACCTAAAAAAAAATCAAAACACATTCAAACCATCTAAAACACGATTCAACTGCCGAGGGGTGACTGTGTACAACACCCCCCATTTCCAAATCTTTTTGGGGAGCCATTTTCATGAAGAAAGGCATTTATTACTGTGCCTAGGAGAAATCACAGGCAGACACGATGAAGACTGTATAACGATCTTCCTCCTTGAAATTGAAATCTTCAATGATCAATCAATCGCAGTCCAAGGCCATGTTCTGATGCTGAAACCTGTAAAGCAGAAAATGTGGCTGTCTCCCTTAGAAAATGACACTGTCTCACTGTTATCCCTCCCCCAATTTTATAGTCTCTCATTTTATCGTAACCGGATAAAAAAATGATTATATCTTTCAATCGGTAATACATTTTATAAGCAATATGAATCTTATTTGATAGATTTTGATTTAATCTAATAAACAAAATATCCAAAATTACCTAAAACGTTGTAGATTATAAAATATATCAATTTGAAAAGTAGCATGAACTACAAAAGGGACTATAAAATTGGGACGGAGTGAGTAATAATAATAAATAAATAAAACTGGTATCAATTAATAACCAACATAGTTTTTTTTTAAGAACTCTTCTACTTGCACCGACGGAAATGAACTGACGCATTGCGGACGCCGTTTTGGATCCCAACCGATCGATCCGAGCTATTTATCCTTCTCAAAATCAAATTCCGAGTGGGCTCACGCTAGAATCAAGGCAATCGGACGGCTTTATGATCTCGATCTAAAATCACCCCATTTCATTCAAATAATTCGATTTTGAGAAGGATGAACGGCTTAGATCGATCGGTTGGGATCCACAGCGGCGTCCGCAACGCCGTCGGTGCATTCCTATCGGTGCAGAAGGAATTAACATTTTTTTAATCACGCTACATATACGGATTTGTGTGAAGAGATTGGTGAACATGTGTTTAGAGTTATTAGATAAGTAATAGATACACACAAGAATCCATATATACCTCGATCAATATTTGCTTGAATAATATAGGCCCACCAAAAGAACAACTTGAATTATCAAATGGCCGGGATCGTGATTAAACCGTTTTTTGTGTCACAGGGGAATGTTATGTATATTCATTTAAGTCCCAATTTTGGAGTGAGTTAATGCATCACTGTACCAATAGGATGGCAGATGGACGGCGACAACGGTGTGTTGGTCAGCGTCGAAGTCATGGATCTCGACATTCAGGCTTTTGGACTGCTTTACCAATTGATAAGCGGCCCTATATGGGACTCTTGGACTGCAATGAGGTCGGTTCTCAGTTTCTTCCACCACCCCCCCTTCTCTCTCTCTCTCTCTCTCTCTCTCTCTCTTTCTCTCTCTCTCTCTCTCTCTCTCCAGTCTTTTTTTTTTCGACCCCCAATCCCTCACCTCCAGCGTCGATCTTGGTTGTGCTTCCTTTGCCCTTCTCACGCTCTCCAGTTGGATCTCCCTTAGGTTTTCGATCTTGACCTAACAGCCTGGAATTTTGGTTGGGTTTGGGTGGCTTAATTGGTTGGCATTGGCTCCCATTGTGGCCATTGTTGCATGGCCTCGTTCTGGCCTAACGACTCAATGAGCATCCGTGGCAGGTGGTTACGTTTGGACTTTGGGATGTACCTTCGTTCGGGTGGCCATTCATGGCGTGGTGGTGTTCGTAGGTAGGTCTGGTGGTGGTGGTTCGTTTTCCTGTCGGATATGGTGGTTAGTAGCTACGGTTGTTGTTTTATGTTAGATTTGAGGTTTTATTTGGGCCGGATTTTTATTGTTACATTTGGGCGTTGTAGGCCTGTTTGGTTGATCTTCATTATTTATATTTTGGTTTTTAAGGCTTACAGGTGTTTTGGGATTTGCCCATTGGTGTATTGTCCAATTAAAAGACAACTTTTGAGTACAAGCCTTAAAAACCCAAAATAATAAAAGACAACTTTTTAGTTTTTAAAGGGCAGACAAAGCCTTTATAAACAATCTTTTCGTACTCGCCCATTTTTGCCACCGGCCTAGTTTTGGAGGGAGAAACAGTAGAGAGAAAGGGGAGAGAGAGAGGGGGGGTTTCGATCTAAGTTGTTCAACACACTTTCAGATGTTTTGAATGTAGCATTCGGGTATCATTTAGACTCAACCACGTGGTACTCAATCGCTCGGTACGCAAGTTTTTTTAACCATGGTCAAATTTATCGTTATAGCACCATATGCACTAGCCAGAGTAGGGGACACCGTCCTCTCACTTTCTACACAGCTACAAATACCCAAACGTATTAGGCCACTAGGGGTACTAGTAGAAAATTAAAGGACTGTATGTCCCACATCCCCATTATCTGATGCCAATTTTCTTCCATAGTGTTTTTGTTTTCAAAAATGATTGTGTATTGGCCTTTTTCAATTACAACCAACCACAAACCCCTCACACACGCGACGATGGGGCACTGGGCCATCCGGGCCCCATCAGCGTGTGAGAGGGTTTGTGGTTGGTTGGCCATGGCCGGAAAGGCCACAGATCGTGTTGGTTTTGTTTTTTCCTCTCTCGACTTGTTCTTTTCCTCTCTCTCTCTCTCTCCTCACCAGATCCGCCCCTCCCTCTTCCTTTTATCAAATCACTCTCTCTCTCTCTCTCTCTCTCTCTCCAACAAGCAAGGAAATGGGATTTGTGCCATGTTTGAAATTGTTTGCAGCTTGTGAGGGTTGATATATTGGAGATGAACAAATGCATCATTAATGGCCATGAAATCACCTGAATTATCTCTTATATACTATGCCACTATTGTGATTGTCGCTCTTATTATCATCCATCTTCTCCCTCCAGTCACTTGCTTCACTCCTCCAATACAACCACCTCCAGACACTTCTCGGGTAAGTCTTCCAAACTCTCTCTCTCTCTCTCTCTCTCTGCGTGTGTGCATGTGTCTATGTTTCTTTTAGAAACTGACTTAAGTTAATCAGTTTCTTGAGTTGTTCCGGAAGCTGACTTTAAGTCAAAAATTGACATAAATCAGTTTTTGAGTTGACGTATCTGAGAAAGCGATTTGTCCCGTAAAACGCCATAATTTATTTTTGAGTTTAAGTCACTTTTGTGAAATAGCATGTCAAATGGATTTATCTTCAGTTTCTACAAAAATACTGGCAACAAACAAATTAGCATCGAGGTATTTCATATGTTAGACAACTTCTTTAAGGCCTCCTTTGGCTAAATACAAAAACCTAGTTTTTTTAGTTTTGTTTTTATTCAATTTTTTTTTCTTTCATTTGTTAGTTTTTGGTCGATTTTTTGTAGTTTCTTGGTTTGTCTCGACGAGAAGAATTTAAAAAGTATAAAATTATTAACCAAATTTAAATTTTTTTGAACAAAGAAGAAAAATTATAGCAACAAACCGGTTTTTTGGTTTTTTTTCGTCTTTATTCACAAAACTTTAATTTTGGCTAATAATTTTATACTTTTTAGATTCCTCTCGTCGAGACAAGCCAAGAAACCACAAAAAATTAACTAAAAACTAACAAATGCAAAAAAAATTTAATAAGGACAAAACCAAAAAAACCAAAAAACTAATTTTTTGTATTTAACCAAACCACCCCTAAGTCTTATATTGACTGTCTTTTTTAACGCAACGATAACCATATGTAATTTTCAAATTGAGGATTTGAGACATGTGATCTGGTTTTTGTCAATATATGCGTAGCATGGCTGGCCTTATAACGATTTATCACTGAATTAATCAATTATCGGCCTCTGTACGTACGGTTGTCCTTTCTGAGATTATATTCTTAGTAAAATTTAAAAATAAAGTATGCTATTAATTTTTTGGATTTTTCGTTGCCAAATTAAAGAATTAATTGTGATATTTAAGTTAGTGCAAACATATTTAAAATAATATGCAGGAAAATATTTTATTTTTTTGTCCAAAACTGTGTTCCCAATTGTCGGTCCATTTTGAAGAATCTTTTTTTTTGGGTCCATTTTGAAGAATCTATCTTACTCCCTCCGGCCGTCCCCATTTTATAGTCTCACTTAGATTTTTTGCAGTCCAAAAAATTGTCCCAATTTAAAACTAAATGGGTAATAGTTAAAGAATTCATTTTTTTTTTATCCTTCTATGTTTAAATTAGTAATATTAAAAGAGTAACAAAAAGTAATTGAAGAGTAAAATGAAGAACACATACTCCTATAAAAAGGGCATTTTTGTTTAATTAATTAGAATCTCCCAAAGAGACTATTAAATGGGGACTCATATTAAAACTAAGGACAATATTTTCAGAATATAAATAGTTTTGAATTTTTCTAATTACTTTTGGAATGTTTCATTGTGAATTTGAATTTTATGTTGAAAAGGTAAACAAATCTTCACTAATTTTTGTCCTTTGACTTCTCAAGAAGGGGCAATCTTCTAATAATGATGATAGACCAGTAATTGAATATTAAGAGAGTATTACTTAATCCAAGAAGAAAAGGATAATTCTAGAGCCTAGAGTAATCATAGACAAAATTTCTATGGTGCCCCGCAGTGGTATTGGGGCACCGGTGTCCGTAAATATTAACCGTTAATTACTTAGAAAATAGATAAATCTTAGTCATTAGATGAAAATCACCACAACAAAGAGGGGTAGTTTTGCTATTTTTCCGCGTAATTATACTTATTATGAACACATGATTTATATATCACAAACACAGGCTTTACTTACTACAATTTATGGCTTATATATGTGGTAAGTGTGATTTGTTTTTGTTGCAAGTGTAATATGTTTTTGTAGTTTGTAAATCTAATACTATTTGATAAGTAAAACTGGGACATTGGTATTCCAATACTACTTTGGGGCACTACAGCCGGAGCTGGTCAGCATTAGTCTAGACACCCATGGTCATAAAACTTGTGGAGTCATATAGACATGGACTTTCTGATAGGCTCTAGCCTCTGTATTTATGTGGTTTGTAAAGGAGGACCAGTTTTGACAATCTTTTGGAAATATTGCAACCCGGAAAATATTCGTGTTTTTTTTTTACCATTCAGAGGGTTCGGATTATCTTATGCGTACGTTGTCACACATCGACGATTGAGTTAATTGTGTTAAGGATCAGTTTGACAATCTTTCGGAAAAATTGCAATCAGGAAAATGTTCTTCGTGCTTTTTTTACCATTCAAAGTCTTCGGATTATCTTACGTGTAAGTTGTCATAGGTCGATGATTGAGTTAATTGTGTTAATTTTTTTTATAATTCGTGTAGGGTTCATTACTTGCGGGGAAGACGAGATTGGGTTCGACCCCACCCAGTTGCCACAATAAGTGCAACCAGTGCCACCCTTGCTTTGCAGTTCAAGTACCAACCATGCCGAGTCACTACCGATTCCAACCGGGTCTCACCCCAGTCACCCCTGCCGAGTTCTTCAACTCATCTCCGTCATCTTCTTCTTCGTCTTTCACCAACAAGTACTCCAATTACAAGCCTCTTGGCTGGAAATGCAGATGCCGTGACCGCTTCTTCAACCCATAATTACTACAACAATAATCCAATTTTCAGCCTTAATCATTTCCTTATTACAATTTATTACATCAATTCCAGGGTTTTAAATATAAGTCGTTACGTAACAGGATGTCAGACACTCGATATGGTCTAATATCGGCTAATATGAACATATCATCGTTATGTTTCTTGATACTGCGATTTAACACCTGCTTGGGTACTCGTGTACTATGACATGAGCTTGTTTTGTCCTTTTTTTTGCTTATGTATTTTTTTTTTTGGGTAATTTTCTTTGTTGAATAGGGTATTGTTCCATCAGTGATTCGTTTTTTCAGCTTTAGAGACTAGACATGTTGTATGGGGACTGTGTGTACGTAAGCATTAATTTGTGTGTACATTGAAATGCCAAAAAGATTGTACAGAAGTTGTAACAGACTTTCCCAGTCTCGTCTAGGTAATGGCGCTGCAGTTTTTCGTTTTTGGAAACTTTCTAATTTACGCACACCCCAAAGTCCCCATCTGAGCCATCTGTTTCGCCTATCAATAGCTCGGCTTGCATCAAGCAATGAATGGTGCCGATACACTTGAGCAAGGTGATATTTGATCCGTTGATACGCGAAACGACGAACCGGATGGGGTGCTGACCAAGGGACGGCAGAGTCCCCCATTTCCGAAGCCAACTGGTGGTAGCTTTACGTATTCGTTTGCATTTGATCTACTTCTATATCCTCTCGGGATCCTCAAAAGAATGCCATTTTTGGGTTTGGATCTCGATACTCATCCGGACTGTTTTGGGGAACTTCCCGGTTTTGTTTTGATAATTGAGACGGTTGATATTTTAGACATTACCGAGAATATTAGACACACCAAAATTCATGGTAATCGGTTATGGTTTAATGTGTACTCGAAACACATTTGTTAAATGGGTTACAAAAATATTGCAATAGTAGATGAAAATTTATTTTTCAGAGAAAAATATGTTTAGAGAACACATTAAACGGTATTCGATTAACATGGATTTTGGCATGCCTAATTGTAACGGTTTGTACCAGTTCACTTTCTAACCATTTATCTAACCACGTGACTCAAAAGGTTAACCTTGAGTTATATGAGAGCTGCTTGATTCGTTATAAATACTACCTCCACTTCCACTTTACCACTGATTTGGGACAATTCAATGCATTCTCACGCTAACGTTGTCAATGAAATCTGAAATATTAACAGTACCGATCATCAAAACTGATTAGAGAAGGGCTCGGAAAATGGGTCGGACAAGACTCTTAAGGGATCGAAGAGCATCCCAGTACTTTTTGTTTTGGGAAAAAGTATGCCATCTGACGAACTAAAATACTGGATCAGTTGAGCATGTGTGAGCAAAAACGGGAGTGATAGTGTGAGAGTGCTTTTTTCAAAAACCTATCATGTTACTAAATGCGAGAGCCAAAAAATGAGAAAGGAAGCATACAAGTGAATATTTGATAATGGCCAATAAAAAAAAAAAAGAGTGTATTAATAATGATTGTAGTATGAAAGATTGTGTGGCCTAGGTAGGATCGGAACTAAGAGTGGAGCCAAAATTTGGAAGCAACAAGAGCCTTCAAATTTCACATGGCAAAATAATGATCACTTTTGGAGTCAAATATTAGTTCCAACTTCCAAGCATTTGACATTTGAAAAGCCAAATTTTGACAGAGATTTGGCATGATTTTCACTCATGTAATTTTTTACAACAATGCCAAATAGCTTTGTGTTGGAAAAACTGACTATTCGAGAACGAAACTTTAGAAGAGCCCAACAACTCTACAATTTTATTGAAAATGAAGGATTTTTTCTTCTTTTTTTTTTTTTTATCATTAAACAAGCTGCGGGAGTGTCTTTGCCGGATTGAGCCTTTTGAACCTTCTGGGGGTCGAATGGGCTGCGGTGGAGGAGGAGGTGATGCAGCCCAGGGGACTACACAAGTAAACAATATAAATTGGTGGCTGGGGTATTTTCAGATGATAAAAGTCAGTCCAGGAGGAGGAATATCTTATATATCTCAAGAAAAGACTGAAGTTATGAGGGTAGTAAATGAGGAGAGAGATCCATTTAGTGGTAGTTGTGAGTGGGTATTTATAGGCAGAGAGAGTGTGCGTCCCACGCGCTCGGCTCTCACTTGGCGCTGTCATTCAGCGCGGAATGGCGGGGTGAGGTGACTTTCTCCCCATCCCACCAGGCGCCACATATCCCACGGCGGCGTCCGCCGCGTGGGCTCGAGTAGTCAAATCACCTCGAGACATTTCCACCTGCAACTCACGCGTGTTCTTTGCGGTAGCGGTGGCAGGGGTAGGTAATTGCCCGCATTTAATGTTCCATTGGGAAAGCGTGTAGGCGTACATGATGCAGCGCTTCCCCGGCCGAAAGTGGATTAAAGAAGGACCCACTCTGCCGGTGGTCGGGCCGGCGAAGACGCCGAGTTTACCCGGCCTTCGGCCGCAAGCGCGATCGGGCGGAGGTTGCGAGGGTATGCCGAGAGCCAAGAGGGGGATGCCACACCTTGGGCACCTCTTGCTCGGCAGAGATCATTCAAATCCTTATTCGTCCAAATCCACGCACATGTGCTTCTCGCCGAGGGGGCCATCCGTTCGGCACCATCGAAGCGGATCGAACTACATTCAGTTTTGCTGATTCTGAGATAGTTGAACTTTTTCAACTCTCTTGTAGTTTCGGGAGAGTGACCCTGTTAGTCCCCTCGGATCCGGCCGCTACACAAGCCAACAAGCCAGGGGAGCTATCAAGAAGTATCCAAGTACAGCAAAAGCTAGGAAAAATACAGTCAATAAAAGCATTAAGGGCCAAATGTACAAAGATCAGGAAGAATCCTGAGCAAAAAGGCATCCGTCCCCTGTGTCCGGTTAAGAAATGAAAACTTCAAGGGCTTGTTTGGCAAGAAAATGAAGGATTTTTTGGATGTCAAAAGGGAAAAAGATTGCCACACTTGATTGGTAGTTTTCCAAAAAAATTTAGCAACCTAGTTGCTAAAATCAGAGTTCACCAGGTGCTAAAATCATAATATTTCAAATAAAAAAATGAAGTGGTTTCGTCTATCATTTTTCTATTTTTTTGCACCAAATTAAAGTACTTCTCGTGTATTTTACTTCGATGTGAAAAATTCAAAAAGTAATATAAAGAAACACTTAATTTTTTTATTTGAAATACCATGATTTTAGCACCTGGTGAGCTTATTTGCTAAAATCAACATGATTTTAGTAATTGAGTTGCTAATTTTTTTTAAAAAAGCTAGGCCTCATTTATGTTTAAATAAATGTAGTGTAAAATCATATCAATTGAAACGGGGGAGAGGATCCAATCCTATATATGTCCGAATATTCAGTACTCTACACCTAAGCAATCACTCACATAGCTAGCTCTATCTACCTGTAATAGAGACCATAGTATACCCTACAGCATAGGGTAATTTGTTTTGGTTTTTTTTTTTTTTTGATCCGAGCAATTTGTTTTGGTTGACGGGCCTTGTCCCCTTCTATTATGGGGTTAGAATACATAAATATTAGCTTTAAGGTTAGTTCAGTTGGTTTGTGGATTTGCTCCTCACAAAATTGACCAGTGTTCGATTTATAGGGTTAGGCCAGAACTTTCTTGTGAATTCCCTAAATGGAGAGGGAGTTAGTCGATATCTGAGTAAGTTAGTCAGGACACCTCTGACTGTCAAGGGAAAAAGAAAGGAATTCCTAAAGATTAGGTTTATTTAGCATGAGGAAAACTATTGACTACCAAGGAACTGTGGTCGTTTTTAATTCCCAAAACCCCTGGTCACTACATGGTCAGTGCTCGTAAAACATATCAGTGGATGTTTTTTCGCAGCTTATTTTTTGAGGGAAAAAAATAGCCCAACCTTTCTTAACAATCAAACAAAATGTGACGGATAGAGTAATAGTTTTGTTTACATCTTAAAATCAGAGTAGCTGAACCATACAATCAAATCATATTCATAAGGGCACGCAAAATGGCGTTCTTATCAAAACCTTATATTTGTGGGAAAATATTCCATTTCCATAATTCTAGTCATTTACGAAATTTAAATTCAACTAAACTTATTTCTTTTCTTGGTATTTAAAAAAATAACACGAGTTATCAATCAATCTTTCAAGTCAGATACTTCCATAATCCATTATCTCATGAAGGTTTATAGAATTGTTTTCGTTTTTTAGGATCATTCTGGGCCGTAGTCCTCCGATAATAGGCCCGCCCATATGATAGGACAACTCCGACCTTTTGTTGGGTACTTGGGCTGGGCTTTAACAAAACCACCGTCGAGATAAAGATAACGGCCGTTAAAATCCGTTACAACTGAACAAACAAACTTCTTCCCCTCCCTCCAACCACACAAACGACACCCGCCATTTCATGGCCTCCACTCGCACAATTCTCCTCGTCCCTCTCAGCCCCACTCTCTCTCCCCGCACTTCTCTCTTCTCTCCACTCCGAACCACCGCCGCAAGAATCACCAGAATTAAACCACTGTCAGTGTCGGCTTCGTCGCGTCCACTGCAAGCACTGATATTCGACTGCGATGGCGTGATATTGGAGTCAGAACACTTGCATCGACAAGCTTACAACGAAGCTTTCTCTCACTTCAATGTCCGTTGCCCTTCTTCGTCCACGTCTCAGCCCCTCAATTGGGGCTCCGACTTCTATGACGAGCTCCAGAACCGAATCGGCGGTGGAAAACCTAAGATGCGATGGTCTCTCTCTCTCTCTCTCTCTCTAGATTTCTCGTAATTTCTCACTCCTGAATTTCACATATGCGCAATAATTTCAGTACAGGTGAAGAATATAATCATTATAGGTCAATGTTATGGTTTTAGATGAGTCGGTGGTTATCGGTTAATATGTTATCTGAGCAGGCAAAAGATATTGGCCTTGTTCAGTTTGTAGTTTTATTTTAGTTTTAGTTTTGATGACATCATCATTTCTTTCATTTCTTTCTTTATCTCTCCACTCATTATGTCTGCTTCCATCGTCAAAACTAAACTGCTAAAACTCTAAACCAAACACAACCATTATGTTTGGACCTCACCGCCTGCATGATAATTAATTACTTGCACGTGACTAGTCCGTTTATAGAAGATAGCCTTGCTACGCGCGAGGGGAGTGTTAAGGATATGAATAATGAAGTAATCTCTCCCTGAGAGCTTAAGCTTTTAAGATGAGTTGGTGGTTTTCAAATACACTTTGACTACAATTTGTGTGGTTAGGTATTTTAAGGAGCACGGTTGGCCGTCATCTACTATATTTGAGAAACCTCCGGAGGATGATGCTGCCAGAGTGAAGTTAATTGACACTATTCAGGTACTATCATCAATTTGTGGTTGAATGGGAACATAATGTTGTAAAGAATCACAAAGACAAAACAAACCACACATACAAGAAAACGAGTAATCACTAAAATGATACATAAGAAATTATGTAGGACATCTTAAAGTTGTATATTTTTCTACCAAAAAAAAAAGATTGAGAAAGAAAATTCGCTATTAAAGGAAATAATACCGTTGAGAATCAGTCAAACCCCAACACACACCTCGTGCGAAGAAAAATCTACTAAATAGGGCAAACAAAAAAGACAGATCTTTATGTGGTTCCTCAGTTGTGTAATTGAATGCATACATGATGCACACCAATATCTATAATGCATTGAACGAAGAAAAGAGCACAGATTACGTCGGCTGCATATAAAATATATTTATATCCTACCATTTGTCAGACCTAGCGGCCGAGGGGCTTGCGCTGGGACCCCCATTTGTCGGTCATGCAGCTTGCCATTTGATATAATCATAATCAAAGTTCCATTTGTTTAGTTTCTATGCTGCTTGATTATATTTTTACTTGCTTCCAGAGATTAAGGAGGTTTTGAACATGTATCATGGAATAGTTTGTTGTACTGATTATTTCAAGGTTATCTGTAGGATTGGAAGACTGAAAGGTACAAAGAGATTATCAAATCTGGAACTGTAAGGAGACACGTACACATCAATATTTTAGGATAACATGGTAACTCGTTACGAAAAATGTTCTCCATGAATTATTGTGAATAAAATGAATTCTTGTTATTAATGAGCAGGTGGAGCCTAGACCTGGAGTTTTGAGATTGATGGATGAGGCCAAGGCTGCGGTAAGATTGACACTTTACCTTTTAATCACTGTCCAACCTTTTTTTGTCTGTTATTCAGAATGCATTTCGGTTTGGGTGGAATTTCTTGTGCACACGATGGATTCTTTTTTT
This sequence comes from Vaccinium macrocarpon, assembly GCA_022606695.1. Lineage (NCBI taxonomy): Eukaryota > Viridiplantae > Streptophyta > Magnoliopsida > Ericales > Ericaceae > Vaccinium > Vaccinium macrocarpon. Next base: position 1,664,575 of record CM040172.1, on the reverse strand, counting down.
GTGTTCGCCCTAATCTTTTGTCTCCATTTTGAATAAACCTTTGTGGTTTTGCTTATAGGGTAAACAACTAGCAGTTTGCTCTGCTGCAACAAAAAGTTCCGTCATACTATGCCTGGAAAACCTTATTGGAATGGTAAGTCCTTCCCATCGTGTCAATTCGTAGACAACCAGGCCTAATTTTCTTTTTTCTCTCCATGTTTCATTTCTGTTAGAAGTGTTTATGCTTTATTGTTATTGCTTTGTTATAGGAGCGGTTCCAGAGTCTTGATTGCTTCCTTGCAGGTAAATTCATATAAGTTTCGGAAAATTTTTATGTATCTGTTCTCTCCTTGTGATCAAGCACTTGTTGAAGATGCGCGCGATCTTAAATTTTTATTGCCTAAATCTCACGGTAGCAAAGGTTCCTTTGTATACAATGATTACAATTATGCCCAAATCTCAATTTGGGGAAATTCCCATTCGTAATTGAGATTGTGTTTTGGGGATGGACAAGTTTGGGCGCTGGAAGTCACGTAATCCACAGTGAGGTCTTTGGGCTTCCCGTTTGTTCAATTAAGAACTCAGTGTGGAGATTTTGTTAAAATAAAATCCACCTTTACCTTCCATCAGAGAAAGAGAAAAATAGGGTCCATCTTATATAACATGTAAGAATCCCCTGAAGTTCTGTTCCTTCTGTCATGTTTATTTGGCCAATACATCCCTTAGCTTAGCTTACTGTTGATATACGTAGTTGGGTCCATTTCCTTAAAACTAAATCTTTGGGACCATTGGAGGCCTAAGCATGTAACGTACCTAGAACAGGCATGCATTTGATACAAAGTAACTTCAATTTGAGCTAAAGAGGATATTACACAGGATGTTTCGCTCTGTGTCAAATAGTTTGTACAGCTAAAGAATGTGGGTTTGTGCTGGTGGCAATTCTGAATATAATAGTTACAATGACAGTACCGGTCTTGGTATTTGCATTGACTTTTAAGAATGTACCGGTCTTGGTATGTGCATCATATTGGAAATTACAAGAATCAATCGGCAATGCTGTGTTCAGTCTCTAAAGATGCATTCTCATATTGTTGAACCAAACTTCTAGGAAAATTATTCATTGACTATGTGTTATTTTCACATAGTGCATCAACTCAGTCTTAGGATACCAAAATGGTAAACGGCCTTGAATTCAAGCTACATGAGATATTCAATGAAATCGTTGCACATTTCGATCTTTATTTTTCCCTTTTTTCTATTTTTTGAAAAGTTTCATTTCCAGTTCTATTTTCTTTTTGTAGGTGATGATGTGAAAGAAAAGAAGCCTGATCCTTCAATTTATTTGACAGCTGCTAGGGTAAGCCACTGTGTAGTATTTTGTGCATGTATGTCTAAGATAGTGACTTGTTTGGTGTTTGATATAATTATGATCTTATACCTTGCAGAAGCTGGGTGTTTCAGGGGAAGATTGTTTGGTGGTGGAGGATTCTGTAATTGGTCTAAAGGTCAAGTTCATACTTTTAAGAGGACGCATAAATCATTAATTTCAACACTATGAGTTACAGAGTTATTGTGCGGAAAATATAAATGCTCGCACATCAAGCAATTCGGTTGTGTGTTACAAATTTGGTTTATCTGTTAAAATGCTTAATGTTCACGCCACCTGTTCTTGTTTGGTCCACCTTTGCACCATTGGCCTTCTTCTTGTTCCAACAAATCAGGAAATAGCTTCATGGTTATTGAACCCAAGACGCTAATTAAATTTCCCCAATGCAGGCAGCCACAAGTGCTGGGATGTCATGTGTTATTACCTTTACTCCATCTACAGCTAATCAGGTGAGAGAGTGACGTAAGGTAGTTACTGGGCTAGTGTTTGTTTTTTGTAAAATGTCAGTTGCAGCTTAATGTCTTCAATTACTGTAGGATTTTGAAGATGCAATAGCAATCTACCCTGACTTGAGTAGTGTAAGGTATTGTAGCCATTCAGAGTCTATGGATGGGTAATTTGTTTTGTGTGTTCACATCCTCTTCATACCCTGTCATTCATATGAACCCTGCAGATTGAAGGACTTAGAGATGTTGCTTCAAGATGCTGTTGCTGCGACGTAGGAAACTATCACATTCTGTTGCCCATAGCTCGTGTGTTGTGTTGCAACTCGCTGTTTACTGATTGCAGGTATCTTTTTGGTTTCTCATCATCACGATACCGGTAACTACTTTTTCTTATTTTGCCAAATAGTATTCGGTAACCATTATTTGTTTTGATAAAAAAAAAATTGTAAATTTGGATGGTCCTATGTTTTGCATTCTTTGACTGGTTATATTCAAGGTTTATGTTTGTAAATATTGAACACGTTACAATCAATAAAAGGCCTCCCTTTTCTGTGGTGTGTTTGTGCCTATGATATATGTAGATGGAGTAGTGCTGTTTGAAGAAACAAATTTTAGAACTTCTATTATATTTGAGGTGGCAGTTCAGCTGCTCTTATTGCGTTATTTTAGAGGGGTACATGTCAAATTCTAAAACCTTTTTACTGCTGTCTAACAACTATGAATTAGAACCTTGTTCCAGAAAAAAATAAAAATAGAGGACTTAGTGATATTCCATTTAACGGTTTACGTTTCAGAAGTCCGTCATCACTTTTTTTCTATTGTTTGTCACGACTCTTTATTACAATCAATATGGAGTATATAATACTTAAAGAACTTATATAAGTAATATAAGTGAAATACTGCACGCAAGCATGTATTTGAGCCGGCTTTAATTCCGAAGTAGGTAGTGCTGATGTGTGGTGTCAGTTAGTATTCGACAATGGCTTGGAGCACTATAACTTCACTGCTCACTAGAACGAAGAGCTTCTTTGATGAACCGATCAAAGTTCTTGTAAGATGGACCTCCAACAGCAGTGGCCTCTTCTGCTTTCTTCTTCCATTCCAGAGCCTTTCTCCTCATTTGTTTCCCTTTGTCACCTTGCATCATTTCATTAACAAGATCTTCAATTTCTCTGTGCTTGACATCCTCATTAACCTCTATTCCAATCCCCCATGCAGTGCAAATATACCGACAATTCGTTTGTTGCTCGGCAAAGAAAGGCCAGCATATCATGGGTACTCCTCCACATATGCTTTCCAAAGTAGAGTTCCACCCAGAGTGTGTTAGAAAAACACCAACTGATGGGTGGGAAAGCACTTGCTCCTGTGGGCACCAACTTGCTAGCATTCCTCGATCTTTAGTCTCCTCAAGAAAGCCTGGGGGTAACATTGCCGAATCACCCATTACAATATCAGGTCGAACGATCCAGAGAAATGGCCGCTTGCTATTTGCAAGCCCCCATGCAAATTCCTTCAGATGCTGATCTGTCATTATGGTCACGCTTCCATAGTTTACGTACACAACAGATTTTGGTTCTCTTTGATCCAGCCATTTGAGACATTCTCCGTCTTCCTTCCATAAGCTTGAATTCAGCAACTCAGCTTTGTCACCAATCACATTCCTTGCTAGCAAGGATATGGGCCCTATAACATATAGGAAATGAAACAGTTACCCAGTATAGATGCAAAAATTTTGGGGACTTGTCGCATCATTTAGAATTCTGTGAAATACAAACACTTTTGAGCGGTCCCTCTGTGTGTGTGTGTGTGTGTGTCTGTCGGACACACCCGGAGGATGGTGGGTTTCATATGGGAGGTGTCATTTCCAATTAATTTACTTTCTTAAAGGTTAAGACTTGGACATGTAGGTACACATCGTGCAATTTTTTTATTTTTATTTTTGTAAAAATGACTTGCAAGTTATTGGAAAATTTGTTTCTGTAAATGATATTCATAGGAAAAACAGCTAAAGATATGCAAGATTTTTGTGTATATTCTGTAATGTCCCTTGCCATGTCTGCGTTTCTATTAATAAAGAATTTTCATGTTCTGAACTAGGTAACATAATCCTCCAGTAGGATTACTTGTTCCTGCTCTCACAAATTTTAGTAGTTTGGGATGCTTTTGAAATGCACTTTTACGCTCTCGCTAATGCTTCCACTCATGGACATGCACACGCACATGTATTATGTGTCTTAGGTCACATATCAGCCTCAATTCTTCTTTGTTGACTATTTTACGAATTTTTCTGTTTGTACCGCCTTACCGATAGTGTAAATGTGATGGCACTTCGAAGAGATAGCTTGCAACACTTCAGGCTCTAGCCCATCGAAGGTGTTGAAGATGATTGCAGATGATTTTAAGCAATTTTGCGCTTCCTCTTTTAAGTAAGTGAACATGATGTCTTCAGGATCTGTGGTTCTGATGAAGGATGGGATGTCCTTCAGCCGGATGTTTCTCATGCCTGGGATCCAATCTACTGTTGTGTCAAGAGAGCCATCAGTTGTGAAACTCTCATCTGGCAAAAAAAAAAGATTTAAATTAGCTTTTATCATCTTATGCATCCCATATGATGGAAGGGACAAAGTAATTATGCAACATATGACAATTGAGTTGATTTTGAAATTTTATGTTTCGGATCAGGCGTCGATATGCATCGAGAACTGAATGCGATTGTTGCTTACTATGACGGACAGAGTTTGATTGTTGCTTACTATGACAGATACTGCAACACAATTAGGGCTCGTTTGGATGAAGGTTTAAGAAGAGGGATGAGGCAATCAGGGGTGATAAGGGGATAATGTGATGTTTAGCCCATGGTTTAGGAACAAAAAACACACCCACACTAAATAGCCGTGGGCTAAATAGTCATGGAGAAGCTGCACTAAATAAAAGCAGGGGGGAGGGGGTGCTTATATTTAGTCGAGAGATATCCCACTCCATTTTACTTCCCTACCCGGCCCCCATGCAATTCCTTTGAATAAAAAAATAAAGTGCTTCCGCACATAATTTGTAATTTTCTGTTTGCACCAAATTAAATTAAATTACTATTAGAGATCTTGAATTTGATAAAAAAAAATTCAAAAAATTTTATACTTTAGGATTTTATATTGTTCGCTTGTTGACTTTTTGAGTTAATTTTAATATTTAATATTCTTAATTTATACTATAAAAAAATATTGATTCAATATAATTTATAACAAAACAATTAATTTTGATATTTATACAATTATATTAATACATAATCTAATATATTCATTACCGAGGACAATAAAGTCTTTTGACATGATTATACATCATCTACCCTCCTTATTCCTTCTTTTTATCCCACATCCAAACCATAGACTATTTAATCATTCATTCTTAATTGTCACATCAATGTGAGTCTACCCTTTATATTTAATTCCCTAACTATTTAATTTTTTCAGAATCAATACGCCATCCAAATGGGTTGTTAGTTTGGAACGAGACATGCCTCTTACAAGTTCGAGTGTCATACACGGGATACTTTACGATTCAGAACAGTCCGGTAACAAGCTTAAGAGCTCGAAGTTTATAGTAAAGTACCTTTGAAAGGGACAATTCCTCTTTTGACAAGTTCAGGATATTGAAGGTACCCCATGAGTCCACAAGCCGAGGCAGTCCACAACTGAACTTCTGGAATTCCCAATTCCTCTGCCGCTTTTCCTCCAAAGCTCATTACTCCATCGGAAACCACGCAAGAAACCGGTGGCGATTCTGCTGACGCATTGAGCACGGTTAATAAAGCTCGAAACGGGCCCAAACAACTCGTTCGGAGTGAAGCGCAGAGCTCCTGAGGATTTTGGGTCGCATCACGGTCAGATGGTGGAAGCCCGTCCGGAATGGTCTTGAACTTGAAATCGGAAAATCCTTTGACGTATTCCGGTCCTCTTGACCGGACCAAGCGTCCGTGGTTGAACTCTGTGTTGACAAAGGTGATGAAGAAGCCTCTCGAGTGTAGAAGTTGGGCTAGTTTCACCATGGGGGTTATATGCCCTTGTGCTGGAAATGGTACACAAACTGCATGGGGCTTTCTTCCTGATGTTTTGGTACTCATGGTCAGTGACTAAAAAAAGCCTCTGTTTAAGATAAGTTGACCATATGTGGTTCTTAAATACTAACTGAAAATCTCTTCCGATTAGTTTTGGCCCAAAATACTAGTCCTTCCATTCTAAATTGCCGGTCTTTCTTTCCATTTTAGGATCTTCCAAAATAATTGTCCCATTTCTAAAAATATCCATCAAAACAGGACCACTTTACAATTTTTACCCTTAAAAAGTATTTTTCACATCTTAGCTGACTTGTCCATTATCTTTTATTTTATAACAATTCTTATAATTTTAAAAATTGGTATAGTAAAACTAATTGATATCTATCAAACAAGATCCATATTGCTTATGTTTTGAGTTTCATATAAAAAATTAGCTCCACAAAATTGGTCACTGTAATATTGACTAGACTTAGGGGCAAAACAGAAAAAATAATACAAAATTATCACACCTCTTAAAAACTCAATTCCCCCAAAGGGATAAGCAAATTGGAACGGAGGGAGTATTATATAGGAACAAATACGGCCTACTCAGTTTCTCTAATGTGACCGATCATGTGTAACATGGTTACCATAGTCATATAGACCTTGTTCGATGGAGGTCTTTGGACCCGGTTTTTATACTGTAGCAAGCCGTGATCGGGCTCAAAGAGAGAAACTCTTATTCAAAAATATGTGACGGGTTGAAAAGTGGAGAGAGAGAGAGAGAGAGAGAGAGAGAGAGAGAGAGAGAGAGAGAGAATATAAAGAGCCAAAGCTATATTATACATAAAAGCTTTTTGGGACCCACGTAAGAGTTTCACACAAATGATCCACGCCGTTCAATAATGTAAAAATATAATTTTGAGTGGCTTTAAAAAAATCAACTAAAACTGATAATTGTAAGTGTTTGATCTTATTATCTAACTTTTCTTTTAAAATTCAAGATCTTGAATTCTTTGGATTTAGAAGATTGAATGAAGCATTTATCGTTATCCAATTGAGCTGATTTTTTCCAATGTCACTTGAAATAATATTTTAAAATTAATGAACAATTTGGATCATTTGTGTGTGGGTCCAAAAAGCTTCTATGCGCTCTCTCTCTCCCCCCCTGCCTTTTCAACCCATCACAACTTTTTTAATAAGAGTTTCCCTCTCTCTGTCCAGAGACCTCAATTGAATAGGAACATAATCCTTCAAAATGCATGCACTACTCCCGCCCTCTCAATTCTCGCATTGTGCTCGTGCTCTCAATCATCACCCTCGCGAATTTTAGTAGTTTAGGACGTGTTTCAAAGGAGCTTTTACGCTTGCTCACAAGCACATGAATTGTATGATTTAGGTGATTACAATGGACTATGTACCAATAAGGACTCTTCTCTGCCATTTGCGTCTTGGAGTGATGATCTCAACCGGAAAATTGAAGCATGTTAAGATTAAGAGAAAAACTTGATCAAGTAAGTGACAAAAGTCCAGTTCAAAAAAGTAAGTGACAAAAGTTGATTCGTAAAGGTTGAATAAATGTCAACTGATTTGATGGAAAACCAAATCGAATTGGTCCTCTTTTATTCTAACAGATTGTTGGATTTCTAAAGATAGCTAGTCAATACATTTGGGTAGACGCCAGCTTTGAACTTTCCAAGTTTGTCGAAAGTTGGAGAAACCATGTTTTTGTATGATCCAATTCCACCAGGGGCAGGTAGTGCTTGGAAGTAACATTTGACGCGAAATTTTCTAGTCCACTCCTTCCGGATTTAAGGAGAAATTGAATTTTTTTGTGTTGTAAATTATTTTTTGGAAAATCCGAGCCGTCCAATGTGTTCAAAAGGTCTTTTCAAAACTCCTCGTGAGAAATCTTCAAAACAAAATACCGGGAAGGGCTTGATCCAAAGTAGTTTTCAAACCGCTTTGGATCAAGCCCTTCCCGGTATTTTTTTTTGAAGATTTCTCACGTACATCCTTGAAAAGGCCTTCTGAACACATAGGACGGATCGAATTGTCAAAAAAATATTTAGATCATGAGGTCCGAAAATGAAAAGACTGGACTAGAAGCACTCCCAACATTTGACTATGCTTTCCTTTGGGAGATAATGTTGGCATCTTAGAAGTAAGAGCCATTAATTAATTTATCTGATCCAAGTAGTCCTCTTACCATTTTCCACCAACTGTTCAGAGCCTAGGTAATCTTAACACCATCGATCTTATTATATGTTGATGGGAATGACAGCAAAGCACCACCACCTTAACTACTCAATAAGAATTTGGTTTATTTGGATTATTAGTTCGTTTCGATGAGAGTAATTTAAAAAGTTTTAAAAAAATATTATCAATTTTTAAAAAAAGTTCACTAAAGACAAAATAATCTAACAATCCACAAAAATTTGGACCATCTTATTCCACCTTTTCACAATTAGACACCTAATAATTTGGCAATTTATTTATCACTCACAATTCAATTAATAAAAAGAAAATGTAGGGCATGTCCAGTCTAACATTTCCTCTGCTCTCCAGGTCACCCCCTTCTCTAATATGTTTAGAGCATCTCCAACCATACCTTCATTTCTTCATATTCGAAAATGAAAGGCACTCTAACCAGCTCCATTTCACCTCTTTAAAGTGGAGAATCGTTTTTAGTTCTTTATATGTGGAGAATCACTTCACCAATGAAGAACATTTTTCGTTTTATTTCTACACTTTAAATTGTTATAGCTTCTATTACAATAATTCATTTTTTATAAAATTAATATGGTTGAAAAGATATTCATGAGACTTCTAAAACAAGAGCACTCATCAATATATTTTGGTGATATTTTAAAAACTAAACGTTTAAAGTTTTTGAGAGAAATGAATGAGATTTTAAAATGTAGAGAATGGAAATGAAGAATTTTGTTGGAGTTAATATGAATAGTAACATCCTTCGCACTTAATTTTTGAATAAAAATTACTACTTTGAGCCTTCAATTTGAAGACTTAGGTTGGTGGATAGTAGGATATTGGTCCCAGCTCTTCGGATTAGTTTTGGCCCAAAATATTATCTAGGAAAAAGAAAGAGCTACTCTCTTTTCTTATGTGATCGATCATGTGCAATATGGTTAACTGTAGTCATATACTAATCTTTCAAGATGCATTTACTCCCGCACGCTCTCAATCCTCATTCTTGGACATTTTAGTAGTTTGAGAGGTATTTCAAAAACAATTTTACGTTCATTGATCGATCACCTGCATGCGAATTATGTGACTTAAGTGATTACAACGGAATACTAATAAGGACTCTTCTCTACCAGTCTTGGAGTGACTGATCTCATGCAAATAGAAAATTGAAGCATGTTGAGATTGAGAAAAACTTGATCAAGTAAGTGACAAAAGTAGTTTCGCCAGGGTTGAATAAATGTCAACTGATTTGATGGAAAAGGAAAACATATCCAATTGGTCAACTTCAATCATCATATGTTTCTTTCTATGCTGAGGGTTGCTTTTGAATTAATGCAACTACCATCCATATACAACTTTTGTACCCAGAAATATAGAGTAACAGTTATGAAAAACTCTACGGTACGTCAAGAATAAAGATCGAGAAAATGATCACAGATCACTTTTAATTTTTTTATCAACCCACAAATTTGCATTAATTAAGTGCAGTTTAGGGGGACTATTTTTCTTGGACTGCAGCACTTCTTCTATTATTATTATTATCTGATTTACTCTTTATGTATGAGAGCTTCCTTAATGAACCTATCAAAGTTACAGTAAGATGATCCCCCAATGTCTCCAGCTTCTCCTGCTTTCTTCTTCCACTCTTTACCTTTGGTTCTCATTTCCTTCCCTCTTTTCCCGTCCATCATTACCCTAACAAGAGCTTCAACTTCGTCGCACTTCACATTGTTGTTCACCTCCACTCCTATACCCCAGTGTGTGCATGAATATCGTCAATTCGTTTGTTGATTTGTGAAAAAAGGCCAATAAATCACCGGGACACCTTCACATACAGCTTTTGTCATAGAATTCCACCCACAATGAGTCAGAAATGTCCCCACAGACGGGTGATCCAGTACTTGGGCTTGAGACCACCAACTCACTAGCAATCCCCTATCCTTAGTCTCCTCCAAGAAACCTTCAAGCAACCAGGCCTAACAATCCACAAAAATGGGTGCTTGCTATTTGCAAGTCCCCATGCAAATTCCCCAAGTTTTCCACACTCATCCCTATGACACTTCCATAATTCACATACACAGTTGAATTAGGCTCCCTTTGATTTAACCATTCAAGACATTTTTGAGTCCTCTTTCCATAAACTTGAAATCATTAGCGTTAGTGGTTCTTAGAAATCTTGGAAGGTCCTTGAGTCGTATAGTTCTCATGTCAGGTATCCAGTCAACGGGTGTATCAAGAGCATCCTCAGTCAGGAAATTATCATCTGTAAAGATTGAAGTTGAACTTGAGTTCTTAGGAAAATCTTTTTGTCATTAACTTGATTAAGAATAAAATTTTAGAAAGCACGTATGGTAACCAATAGAAGTGCTACACAATAATGTAGTCAACGTAGCATCATTACCTAGACCGTTTATCTTGAAATATAAAATATAGGCGTCTAGAGTTGATGAAGGGACGGACATATGGGGGTGCAAGCGGAGGCTTGGGTCCCCGCACACACTCCCAATGATCCCAAATTTTCTATTATATTTTAGGTTTTGTTTGTAAAAATTATGAAAAAAGATCCCTCAAAGTTGTTTTTACTAATATATAAGAATGAAATTTTAATATTAATTTATGAATATACTGTATATGATTCGGTTCCCGGAATAGATCCTGTGTTTGACTTTGGTTGTCATTATCCAAGAACCAGATAGTCGTACATGACTAAAGACACGTGCATTATTTTGAGGGGAAAAATACAAACTACCTTTGGTGGGTGAAGATAATACGCGTACGCTCAACGTAGTAAAGATAAGGAATCAACTTCCGTTGCACCAAAAAAAAAAAGATAAGGAATCATTATTTAATAATTCAGCCTCGTGGGTTCATACTTGCTGCAGGAAGACAAATAATATAAAAACAAATACTTGCCTGCAGGAAGACAAGTAAAATACTACTCGATCTCTCTGACTCCAGTACTTTAATTAAGTTCTTTTTCATTATTTTTTTTTTACTTTAAATCACGAGGAATACAATACATATATATACATAAAATTGAAGAGGATAAAAAGTATTGTTGGAGTGTTACAAAAAAAGTGACTATTTAAAAATTAGGAAAAAATTAAATTTGAGTGGCTATTTTACCTATTATTATTGCACTTGTTCTTGATGAATATAGTAAAGGTGGCCCCCCGAAAATACTAATTTTGGGGGGAAAAAATCATAAAGACAAAAGAAACCTAAAAAGATTGTTTTCTTTTTACTTATTTCATTTCTAGTGAACTTTTGGCTTTGTTTGGATCATGCAGGAAAAAAAAAAGATAATGGAAAGGAAAATTAAAAAAATCTCTCTCCCATTGTTTGGTTTGGAGCGAAAGAGGGAAGAAAATAACAAAATTAAGTCTTGTGAATATTGAAATTTTCCTTCAATTTCATTTTCCTCTTATTTTCATTTTTTTTTTTCCTTTTCTCTTATCTCCTTTCCACAATTTCCAAACATATATAGCATTTGTTTTCCATTTGGTGAAAAGAAGTAATTAAACAAGTATACTGAACCTAAAACGGTTTTGTTTAATTTTCACGATTCTTTTCTTCAATACTAACACAGAAGAGAAAATTAAAATGAAACTAAAAAACCGAAATAGATATACCTTTAACCACAAGGGTTAGATGAGTTGATAAAGACTCCTCCTAAGGTAGAGGAGGTTTTGGGTTCAACTCTTCTTAACTTTTTGGGGCCACTTGCACAATATCTTATGGTTCTCATGGGGTATTGGCTTTGCCCAGTCTATGTGTGTAGCGGAGCGTACATAGGGATCCGGATCCTCTATGAGGATTTCTCTCTGAGGATCTTGTGAGGGTTTTGTTGTGAGCTAGACAACACACCAAAAAAGAGATCCAATGGCTCACAATTCCCTTTCTTGTTTCTGAATCAAAACGGCACCGTTTCATGGAAAATAAAAATTGACAGGATGGCAAGCCACACAAATGACAATTTCTTCTTCCGTTAATTTTCTTCTTATCTGTTAGTGTTTACTCAAATTTCAAGTGGCTTAATCTCTTTTCCTTTATTTATTTTTTCCCTTATTTGTTCTTCTTTGTTAGCTCAAATTTCAATTGGCTTAATTTTTTCCTTTATTCAATTTTTTCCAAAATTGTTAGACTATCTCTTACCTTATTTTTTTGGTTAATCTTATAAAGAAATCATTTGAATTAGATAATTGTAATCAATCGAATTTTCAAATTTTTCATTCAAAATTTAGGATCCTGAATACTAAATGAATTTTGAAAAAAAAAAGAAGTTAAACGATCATGTACTTAGTATTCCTATGATCTGAATCATAGACATTAGAGCTTACACCCAACTAAAGGAAAAACTATTATTTGCCCCCCAAAAAAAGGCAAAAACTTAATTCACATTCAAAGCCACGTGCATGACACTCGTGCATAGCATGAATGAGCCATGGGAAATTTCGACAAATTAGACTTATCCCATGTGACTGGATTTCAAATTTCGACAGCGAAAACACTAACTGAAACAAGAAATTGGATTGAAAAGGGAAAAAAAAAAAGACAATCAAGGGATTTCTTTCTTTGCTATGCTGAAATGGAGAAGAACAGTTTCAGGAAGAAAATAACGAAGGAAGAAGAAGTAGAAGAAAACGTTGTTTGTGGTGGCTTACTATTTTGTTAGATTTTTTTTTTCCATGAAACAGTGCCGCTTTGATTTAAAAACAAGGAAGGGGATTGTGAGCCATTGGATCTTTTTGGTGCGTTGTCAAGCCTACAACAAAACTCTCACTAGATCCTTACAGAGAAATCCTCATAGAAGATCCAGATCCCGTACATAGACCCCAGGATTAGTCGAGATGAGTGTAAGTTGGTCTGGACCATCCAGTTATCAACAACAACAAAAAAAAGAAGATATACCTTTAAATGGAAAAATGCTTCTTTTAGCTAGCTCTCGATAATTGAGGTACCCCATAAATGAACAAGCCGAAGCAGTCCAGAACTGAACCTGTGAGGGTTTTTCGTTGTTTCTACTGCTGCTAAAGTACCCATTTCGATTTTCAAGCAATTAAGCAACACTGGAACTGGAAGTTGGAGGAAAGACGTCTTGTTCGAATCAGTGTTTATGTCAGATTTATTTATTATAGGACGGAGAAGTGAGTACGCAGGACCCATTTAAACTATGTTTGTGAATGTTTAATCATTTATAATACTCCCTCCGTCCTATTTTATTTGGGATCTCGCCACATAATCCCTCTTATTGTGAGATCCGTATAGGCTACTCTTGTTGCTCTCCAATAGGTAGAGGCTTTATTGGTCATACCAAAAACAGAGTTAGGTTTTATGCCTTGTTCTTTTATTTGGCAGTTTTATTTTTCTATTAATGCGCATGGCCTCTAGAAATTTTAAAATTATACATTTCTCTTGATGAAAAGGGTGGCCTTTTTTTTTTTCGGTAACTTAGTTTGAAATAGAAAAAATGACAGACACTAGATATACAGACTATAAGAACCATATCTAAGGAGGGAAACAAAGAAAAAGAAAGAAATGAGAAACTCTAAAACTTAACCGCACCATAATAGATATCCAATAAAGCTCAAAACACATTTCATAGAAGTAACAAAAAATCACCATAAAATGGGTCGCTTTTTAATTAGTGCAAATACCACAACTCCTTTTGGATAGACCTATGGACCCATAGAGTTCCGTAAAACAGATCAAGAAAAGTGCCCACAAATCACAATTAACGAATGGATTCATATTGAATTTCAAGCAATTTTGGGATGCAATTTTGATATTTATTTTCCTTGGAATGCAGTACTTCTACCTTTAATATCTGATTTAATCTTTATGTGGGAGAGCTTCTTTTATGAACCTATCAAAGTTACTGTAAGATGATCCCCCAACATCTACAGCTTCTTCTGCTTTCTTCTTCCAGCCCTTAGCTTCGCTTCGCATTTCCTTCCCTCTTTCCCCTTCCATCATTTCCCTAACAAGAGCTTCAACTTCGCCGCGCTTCACATCGTTGTTCACCTCCACTCCCATACCCCAGTGCGTGCACGCGTATCGACAATTCGTTTGTTGATCTGCAAAAAAGGGCCAACAAATCACCGGCACGCCTCCACATACAGTTTCTGTCATAGAATTCCACCCACAGTGTGTCAGAAATACCCCCACAGATGGGTGATTGAGTACTTGGGCTTGAGAGCACCAACTCACTAGGAATCCTCTATCCTTAGTCTCCTCCAAGAAATCTTCAGGCAATTTTGCTGAATCACCCATGACAACATCAGGCCTAACAATCCACAAAAATGGGTGCTTGCTATTTGCAAGCCCCCATGCGAATTCCCTCAAGTTTTCCCCACTCATCACTGTGACACTTCCATAATTTACATAAACAACCGAGTTAGGCTCCCTTTGATTTAACCATTCAAGACATTTTGAGTCCTCTTTCCATAGACTTGAATTGAGTGAATTTACTTGGCTATTACTCACTTGCTTGCATAGCAAGGAGAGTGGTCCGATGGTGTAAATACGAGGAAATTTCGAAGCGATGGCCTCTAACACTTTGTGTTCGAATTCATCAAAGGTGTTGAAGATGATTGCCGAAGATTTCAAGCAATTTTGTGCTTCCTCTCCCATAAAATCAAACATGATATCGTCAGCGTCGGTGGTTCTGAGAAAGCTTGGAAGGTCCTTGAATCGCATATTTATCATGCCAGGTATCCAATCAACGGGAGTATCAAGAGTACCATCACTCATGTAGTCATCTGTAAATGTCAAAGACTCGAAGTTGAAAACTTGAGTTAAATTTGATGTCATTTAACTTGGGGAAAAATAAAATTCAGAAATCAATAACAAATATTGAATGAAAATCCTCTTTTCATTCCGGGTTGTCCGTAACCATATGAAGAGAAATATCACTAAAATTTTAGAGGCATTGCTCGGGTCAATCGACGACCTTTTCTTTCAATTATTGAGAGGTCATCATTATGCTAACAACCTGCCAAGTCGTAGATGACAAAAGACTTGTGCATTATTGAGGGGAAAAAATACAAAGGAGTTATGGTTGGTGGAGAAAATAGGAGTATTTGTGGATAAGCTCTCAACTAACAAAATTTAAGGAATCATTACTAATAAGGAAATTTTTTATCTTGCACGAAGACAATCCGAATCAGTATATAAAAACAAATAAAATGCTAATATCTCCTACTTATTTAAGTTTTTTCATTTTTACTTTGATTCATAAGGAATATAATATGTATTCATATCATAAAAAATAAAGAGAATCGAGAACACCCGGGGCCTGCTGTCCCTTGGGGTTGGCAGGCCCTACCAACCCCATCCAAGTCGTTTATTTCACTCATCAACAGCTCAGATTACATCAAACAATGAACGGTATAAATACACTTAGCTGAGATGAGATATGAGCCGTTGATATACGAAATGGAGGACCGAATGGGTCTGCACACCCTGCCAACCCAAAGGACGGCAGAGTCCCCCAATTCCCAAAAAAGAGAGTAGTTGGTAATGTTTAATTTTGAGTAACTACTTTATCTATTATTGTTGTACTTTATCTATTTTGGCAAAACTTAGAATTCTTTTCAGCCGTAAAAAAAAAAAAAACAAGAGTACAAAAATGACATGAATAAGCTGTTTTCATTCAGATCTAGCAAACAGAGTCTATAAATAACTGCCAATTAAGGAAGCAAAATAGATATTACCTTTGAATGGAAAAATGCCTCTTTTAATGAGCTCTCGATAATGGAGGTAGCCCATAAATGAACAGGCCGAAGCAGTCCAGAACTGAATCTCTGGAACTCCTATCTCTTTGGCAGCTTCAATGGCAAAGCTCATAATTCCATCCGAAACCACGCACGAAACCCGAGGCACCTCAGGCGTCGAATTCAGCTTATGTAGTAAATCCACAAACGGAGCCAAACAGTTCTTTCTGGTAGAGTCACATAGAGGCGGCACGTCTTGTGTCGCGTCCCGGTCAGACGGCGGGAGTCCATCCGGGATGGTCTCGAACCGGAAGTCGGTCAAACCCTTGATCGACTCTGGTCCTCGAGACCTAATCAAACGTTTGTGGTTGAACTCGGTGTTGACGAAGGTGACGTGGAAGCCTCTGGAGTGGAGGAGCTTGGATAGTTGCATCATGGGTGTGACATGGCCTTGTGCTGGAAATGGAACAATTACTACGTGTGGTTTTGTTATTTCTCCTGCTGCAGAGCCCATTTCTAGCAAATTAAGCAGGGAACTCTAACAAGTCTCGGCAGCACGGGAAGTAATGGAATGTACAAATCGGAGAAAGTGATAAATAATAAGTAAAGGCTCAATTCTACAATTAATTGGACCGGTTAAAGCCTAAGAGACTCAAATAACTTCTAATTGAAAATTGTCAATTTCGGCAATTTATCGACAAGCCCGGAATAAGCCCAAACTTCAAAATCGCGTTACGATCAAGACTCACCACCCTAATCGAGACTGATGGTGGATTTTGGCCAAATTTATTCGTTTAAGCCTTCAATTTAGTAATTTTGCTATTTTAGTCAATAATTAGATTACGAATTACTCTTACCGTGTAATTCCGTTTACGTTGTTTCCAATTGAGAATATCTTATTTTTCTTTCTAGTTTTCAATTTTGGGAGTTTTCCCAATTTTCGAGATACTTTAATTTTTACGTAAGTTTTGCTAGGGTTTGCTAATTTTCTCTATAAAAAGACATGTAACCTCTATTATTAAGGAGTTTTTAATCAAATATTATTCAGAGTTATCTCTCTTTCTCCTCGTGGATTCAAGATCCTCGTGGATTCGAGATCTATTTTCGTTTAAACTAGTACGCAACTAGTTTCTCGTGAATTCTGCTGCATCAGAAAGGAGGCATCTATGTTGTATCGGTACTATTGAAGCAATATTTATAGGAATGCAATAGTGGCCAATGAAAACCAGAATCTCTTCCTTTGACCCTAATGTGTAATTATTAGGGATGACAATTTCGACTGAACCGATGGGTACCCGAACTATAATCGATTTTTTTTCCCCGAACCATAACCGAAATATTCCTCGTGGGTGCAGATGTGGTATGAGATGTGAGATAACCGAATGGGTACGGTTTGGTTCTGATTTTTTCCCCAAACCATAACCGAAATATTCCTCATGGGTGCGGATGTGGTATGAGATGTGAGATAACCGAATGGGTACGGTTCGGTTCTGGTTTGAGCTGATAACCGAACCCTTCTCCGAACCGAATCGAATTTGTGTAATTATAAAATTACCCTTCATATGTAGAAGTTTAGCCTATGTATATCTTCAATGCATTGAATTTCTACTTAGATGTATATTAGTTTTGCATTTAAAATATTTAGATGCATATCTGCATACCTTTTTAATTGTGAATCTGTGGCATTTTCAGCTTAACTAATTTTCATATTTGAATTTCATTCATAATTATTTCATTTTTATTTTGTTTTCTAATTTAACGGGGAGTACACAAACTGAACCGATCCGATTCCCGATTGGTTTAGTTATGGTTTTAATTTCCCCTACCCGTTCGGGTTCGGTTCAATTCTGGGTACCTATCTAGTTTCGGGTAATGGGTTCGAATATGGCAATACCCAAACCGACCCGACCCGACCCATTGTCATCCCTACTAATTATTCAATACTCTTGGAGTACGGCCACATGATGCTCCGTACTCCGGAGCACTTTAACCTCAATCACACATTGTTATAGTGTTCATGACTAAGTCTATGCTTGTATGGACCCTATGTCAATGTGTGGTACTAGTGAGTGTATGTCTGTATGGGCCCTATGTAAATATGTGGTACTGGAATGTTGCAAAGCACCACATAGGGAAATGAGAGAATATAAGAGATAAGTTATGATAACCTAAAAATCTAAAATGTCCAAAATGACCAAATTTACCCGTTTCTCTCAAAATTTAACCCTTTTTCCAGATTATGTCCATTGGATTAGTCAATGAAATTTTTGTTTTCATTTTTTGAACATGGATTGTCACATGAATTGGGCCTAAGATTTGGGCCACGTTGCTTGGATTTTTCCGGACTTCCATGATCCAATTTTTTTTTTGACGATCCAAGCCGTTCAACGTGTTCAAAAGGTATTTTCAAGGGTGCACGCAAGAAATCTTCCAAAAAAAATACAGGGAAGGGCTTGATCCAAGCAGTTTTCACAAAATTTTTATATTTACAGTTTTTTCGAAAACTGTTTGGATCAAGCCCTTCCTAAAAGCAAAAATTTAATAAAGAAACTCAATAACGGGTACATCAAGAAGGAGAAGATCCAACCAAAAGTTGAAACACCCATTGGGCATAGCCCAAACAACACCTATGGGTCTAAAAACCCTGATACATCAATGAAAACACATCCGAGGCCAACAAAGCCAAATGAACAATAAAGAACAAAAAAGCCTAGCCCAAACAAGTGGGTAAAGCCCAACACCAAGAAAACCCAAAACCTAACCCTAAAGCAGTAAGCAAAACATCCACCACCACCTCCACCAAAACCTCCGACAGCCACCACCATTCTAAACCACCAATCCACCTCTGGATAACCCAAGAAAAGTGGCGCCAACCAACAACATACAAGGCTAACTCAATAGCTCCCTAAGCCGTTAAGCAAAAACTATGGCACCCACTGGTAGCCGCAGCACAACGACCATACCCCACCGCCACACTCCAAGCCGTTTGGCCGAAACCGGATGACCCAACAAAAATCCGATCGGAGATGCACTTAGAGGTGAGGACCATGAGATCACATTAGGGAAAAGCAGTAGATCCATACGGCAATAAGATCAGGGGGTCGGAAAAAAAAAACAAGATTAGAGAAGAGAAGAGACGAGAATAGGAATGCGTCACCACTGCCGTCCTCATCGACATCGGAGAGTCCCTTGAAGAGCCGCTTATCAAAGGGCAAAACGACTCAAAGACCACCAGATGTGAGAACCATGACAAGTTGTAGCCTTCCACACCGCCGCCACCGCCTATCGCACAGTTGCCGCCTATTAGTTTTGAATAAGGAAGAAAATGATCAGAATAAAGAAGGTGAAAGGTATAGAGATAGAGAGATGAAAAAAGAGGGAGAGAGGAGAGAGAATGGGGGGGAGGAGGAGACGGGGCGGGGCCTCCCCCGCCTAGATCTAACTGTTTGTTGTGTTTGAGAAGAAAGGTAGAGAGAAGTCAGAGGGTTTTTACAATGGTTACTTTTGCGTAGTCATGTCACTCAAACAATTGTCTATATCTCACAATTTATAACATTTTTTTTATAATTTTAAAAAATTTGTTTCATAAAACTAATTGAGATCTGTCAAACAAAATCCATCTCTCTCTCTCTCTCTCTCTCTAATTTTTCTTTTTCTCTCTTTGAGACTCTTCTTTTTCCAACAAGGTGTCAGGTTCAGATTCTGGGTGGGGGCTCCCCCACCCCCCATCTCTATCCTTCCCCTTCTACCCCACCGCCAGTGTGTCCTCCACCCCATCGGCTCTGTTCGTCGTGTTTTTTGGCATTGAAGGCTTTGGTGCTTTGATCCCCTTTGATGGTCTCCAGCAGAGGTGTTGGTCCGGCTTCGGGACCTTTGCCCGGTGAAAAGATGAAAAGGTGTCGTGATTTGGTTGGTAGGCAGCTGTCAGTGTGGCGAATAACAGGTGAGGAGGTTTTTTGGTTTTTGTTTTTTGTTTTTTTGGTTCCGACTGGGTCTCCCTTAGTCTAGTGTTTTTTTGTCCCGATCTGGTTTTCTAGATCCGGTGGGTTGTGGTGGTGGGAATAATTAGTTTTGTTTTTTTGTTTGTTTGACCGTCAAGGGTGATGGCTTGTGTGCACTTGTTGGCCACGACCTTGATGGTGGGGATCGTAATGTCCAAAAATGGCAACATCTCCGGATCGGCTCGCGGTTTTCCTTGCTTGGTTAACATAGCGTTGTTCCATTGTCAGATTAGGTTTGTGCGTTATTGGCACATCGTTGTCCAAGTTTTTCTTGGTTGTTGTCTGATGTGTAATTTGATCTTGTAACCTGATCTTGTGATAATGGAAAACTTACAATTTCCTTGTCAAAAAAAATTAAAAAATATCAATATTGGATATAAAAATTATTATAAATTAGTTGATATAGACATTTTTTTAGAGGTTCTAAATATGGAAAGATAACCAGCAATTTGGAATGAAGGGAGTATGTATATATTACCGCTAAATCCTAAACGGTACCAATAATGGGCCGGTCCGGTATCATACTGTACCAATAGAAAAACCAGTACCTTGGCCAGTACAAGATTCAGAACCTTGTTTGTGCTCCAAAATCTGTTGCAGCGTCTAATGGTTGCTTCATTTTCTAAATGACCGTTGCGGGGCAGCCCCAAGAGCCTCTCAAATTTGTCTTCTGCATAACAAGCACTAGAAGCTTACAAGGAATTTTCCGTGCACGCGACATTCTCTATTTGGGGTGTTAAGCACCTGGCCAGTTTCTATGGGAAAGCTCATCATCGGTAGATCACTACTGCGGCAACTATCCATCAACATCATGCATGTACGACTCCGATATCGTCTCACCTCATCAAAACTCGTTGATGTATATCATTTACCATAATCTTTGTATATCTTTCGAAGATCTATAAAATGAGTTGGATGGATTCAAACATGGTACGGGAAATAGCAATTCTCTATTTGCCTCAGTAAAATGAGTTCTAATTCTCGAAGGGGCTCATTGATTTGATTGAAAACCCACGATAACACAGTAAATTAACATTAAGCTCAATTACCCAAAATTTTCAACGGTTCGGCTATCGGGTGCCATATGGCACTGATTAGGAGTGATTAAACTATATTACTCTGCGGTTTGAGTCCTTGAGCCACACAAAGTCACGCACTGGATATTGAAGTTTGACGAACCATTTCATAGCCGTGACATAACCGTGAATAAGACCCCCCATATTTATACCCTCAAACAAGACCTCATCCAAACGAGCCAATATGTTACTAGGAGATTTCTTTTCTTTTACATTTCTACGGAGTAATTCTTATGGAGATGAATTTAGGTGCCAAAAGAGTACCACCACTTATCAAGTTACACAAATCTCACTTGTATTGATCACATTTTAATTCCTGTGTAGTATATCAAAAAGTGATCAACCAAAACTCTCTGATTCGTGTCAGTTTGTGTCGTATTCGAGATTCCTATCCCTACTTAATTGAGCTTGAAACTTGGCAAAAAAGCCACGTCCCGAACTCCTAATGAGTTGAGTCTCAAGCTACTTGCAAATAGCACGATTCTTATGTAGCGTTACAGATGGATATACAGTAATTGTTTTTTAATTGAGAAATGGTAACGGCATGGATAAAAATCTGGGGGCACGTGACCCCTATGCCTTAGTTTGCTCTGCCCCTGTCAGTCAGTTGTCAATTTTTTAACGGCAAGCTTATTTGAATTGGATTCATCAAATATCCAAGGGCATTTCTGTTATTTTTTAGTAGCAAAATCTAATGTCGGTCCTGTCAATAAAATTTTCAGAAAGAAAATATCCTTATCGAGAAGGAAGAACATGCAATGCCAAAGTGTGGGCCCGTGGGGTCCCAGCACTTGTGATCACTCTCTTTGTACCAGTGTGGCCGCCCAGCGTTCAATGTGAAATTCTGCACTCAATCAAAATATGCCGTTTGGCACGTGGACCTCCATTCAATCGGTACTGCGTGACGCGTGATATATGGGTTGCATGTGTTATGGATTAACGACGAAAATTCGTTCAATCCTACAACACAACGCCTCTTACCTGATCTTAACAAATTTGAATCACGGAAAAAAAGCAGAAAGCAGTCACGTAATAAAACCGGAAAAGAAAGCAAGCACACAAAGATATCGTGAAAACCGCCAACGTGAAAAAAGCGGGGCCACACTACCACTACTCATGAATCGAATCAAAGAAGATAAAGTCTTACTCACAATCTCTCTGAGATTGGTTTTCTCTCGCCTCTCTCTCTTTTTCACGCTTTGAAAAAATGATCCAAAAATTCTACCACACATATAGTCGGCAGAAACCCTAAAAAGACATTTTAAGGCCTTTCGGTGGCCTTCAAGGGAAAAAGCCCTCGAAGGCCCTAAACATTTTGTTCGTAATTAGGCTCGGGTAGCGCCACCCCCATTTCTGGTAGCGCCACCGCTTGGTTAACTTCACTCCCAAAAATCTCCCACTTGAAGATAACCCAAGCATCCACAAATAACCAACCGCAAACCCAAATGATCTCAATCAACACGTGGACGTAGTCATCCGACTCTGGTGTGACTCCAAACCCATCATCTCTTCAAGCATGAAGGCAAACTCAAGTTGAACACAACTTCAGCCAACAAGAATGTACTTGGTCAACATATCCGCGGATTTCATCCCCAAAATCTTCTCTAGAACAAATCCCCATCCTCCAAAAAGTGAACGAATGAAATGGTACCTCAAATCAATGTGTTTCGGCCCCGCATGGAACACTGGATTTTTGGTAAGGTGTATAGCACTCCGGCCGCCACCGGTGCGCACGCTAGCCTTCTCTTGCTTCAAACCCAACTCCTCCAAGAAGCCCTTCAACCAAATCATCTCGCTGCGGCCTCGATCCGCGGCACATACTTTCGGTTTACATGCGTGGATAGTGTCACCTAATTCTGCAGACGCGTGAGACCCAACTCACCGCATTTGTTGAACCCATAGTATAGATATAACCAGGTGGTGCCCATTTCACGTGCATATCACGATTAAGAAAAATCTGCATCCACATATCCTCATCTTTGTCGATTTCCTTTTCCCCGAAACAAAGTGGCAAATCGGTGGTACCTCTCAAATATCGCATGATCCACTTTATTTGCTTCCCCAATCTTTGTTTCCCCGGATTGCTAGCAAACACGCTCATAACTCCCCTTTGCATGGGCAATATGCGGTCTCGTGTTCACCATCGCGTACATCCCGGGTTACCCGGCCGGGGGTATCACGGAACCTTGACCATATACTCTATCTCCGCATCTGTCTTGGGTGATTGCCCCCGAAAAGTTTGAAATGACTTCCCAAGGGTGTGCCAAGCGCCTTAGCACTCGCATATTGAACCTCTTGAGAACACGCTCAATATACGGCGGCTGACTTCGAACCGCCAAGGTCCCCCTCGAGCCTTATCTCTGGCGATCCTCATCCCAAGTATCCGCTTTTGCGCCCCGGATCTTTTATAGCAAACTCCGTTGCTAATCAAGTTTCTTCAACCTTGATCTTCCTAACACGGGAACTGCTTTACAAGCATATCATCTCACGTAGAGCAACAAAATGATGTAGCTAGACTCAAACCTCTTGAAGTAACAATAATGATCCCCATTGCACCTTGTGTAGCCACTTGTTTGCATGAAACCATCAAACTTTTCAAACCATCGTGCGGGGCCTGTTTGAAACCATACACTCTTCTTGAGCACGCACACCATCTCTTCCTTGTTTTTCACAATGAAGCCAACAGGCTGCTTCATGTAGATTTCTTCATCCAAGTCTCCGTGAAGAAAAGCAGTTTTAACATCTAACTGCTCAAGGTAGAGATTTTCAACAGCAACCAAACTCAACACCACTCTGATAGTGACCATCTTCACAACCAGCGAAAATATCTCTCAGATAATCGATTCCTCCTTCTATTGGAAGCCTTTTACAACCAATCTTGCCTTGTACCTTTTTTGCCATCACTCTCCCTGCTTAAGTCGGAAAACCCATTTGTTACGCAAGGCTTTCTTTCTTTGGAAGGCGAAGCTAATTGCCAAGTTTAAGTTGGAATGAAGAGAATCCATCTCTTCCTGCATCGCTAGATCTTCCCACTTGGTGACTTCGGAAACCCTGCGTAGCCTCATCATAGCACTCACGGTTCTCCACCGTCCGGCCAAAAGCAAGTAATCAAGCGAAGAAATATATTCCGGATTCGGTTTGTGTACTCTGGTAAACCTCTTCAACACTGTGACCTCTGAACTAGTCCCTGTCTCTGAAGTTACCTCATCTGAAACTGTCCCCTCTGAAACTGTCTCATCTAAAACTCTCTCCTCTGTCTGACCAAACTTCTGTTCAACCCCACTGTCATCTGGAAGATCCTCCAACCCAAAGTACTCGGACGTATTTTCATCCGAAGTGGTACTCCCACTACTCTGTTTATTGTCCCTATCTTTGTACATCACCTTTTCATCAAACACAACGTCTCTGCTTCTGATTATCTTACGGTTCTTGTCATCCCAAAACCGATAACCAAACTCATCTCCGCCGTACCCAATAAAGGTGCACTTCTGTGACTTAGCATCAAGTTTATCCCTGTCCTTGTCGCTAATATGCACATAGGAAACACAACCAAAAACACGTAAGTGTGAGAGATTTACCTTTTTACCACTCCAAACCTCCTCTGGTATGCCAAAATTCAACGGAATTGATGGCCCAAGATTGATCAAATATGCCGCTTTGTGCTCACTTTGCATACGCCCCCCAAACATCTTGGGCAACCCTGCGTGTATCTGCATGCTCCTAGCACGCTCAGTCAAAGTCCTATTCATCCTCTCTGCAATGCCATTATGCTGCGGAGTACCTGGAGGTGTCCTCTCTAAACGAATCCCGAATAGAGCGTAGGCTCTCTTGAACTCCCCCAACTCATACTTTCTGCCGTTGTCGGACCTCAACCTTTTCACCCTCAAATCTGTTTCATTCTCAACCATGGCCTTCCACTTCTTGAGGACTTCAAAGACCTCTGACTTGTGCTTCATGAAGTATACCCATACCTTCCTCGAGTGATCGTCGACAAAGGTAACATAATAGTAAGAACCGCCAAGAGAAGACATCAGATGCCGGACCCCCACACATCCGTATGGACAAGCTTTAACTTCTGAGCCTCAGGGAGGCCTCGCCGCCTTCTTCAAAAGCTAACTCGTTTCTATTTCCCGAAGATGCAATCCTCACGCATGTCAATATCCACTGACTCTAAACCCGATAGTTTCCCATTCGACTGCATAACCTTCATTCCCTTCTTACTCATATGCCCCAGTCTATAGTGCCACAGATTTGAACTCTCCTTACTGTCTACAACTGCAAGTGTGTCGCTACCATGTGAGGTCAAGTAAAGTGTACCAACTTTCTTGCCTTTAACCGCCACCATAGTACCGTTGGAGACTTTTCATGTGTCCCCCTGAATGTCGGTATAACTGCGGTACCGCAAGTCGTCCAACCAAAACAAGATTCCTCTTCAAATTGAACGTGCTGACATCTTCGGACACCATCATCGTACCCCTAGCGTCGCAATCCGAACATCCCCTTTCCCACTATACTTTTGCCAAGGCTCGTCGTCCCCAAGTATACTTTCCCAAAGTCCCCGCTACATAGTTCTGCTGTAACCTCCTCATTAGCGATGGCGTGGAATAGGCACCGAATCAATCACCCATGATTCGGCGTCCGCTGCTTCATGGCAAGAATAAGTGCATCGTGCACAACATGAGCCTCTTACCCACTTGTTATTCTTCTTGATTGCTTTGCAAGTTGTTGACATATGGCCTCATGCGACCACAATTCCAACATTCACCTTTAATAGGCGAACACGAGATTTGGCCTTATTTCCACTTACCCTTGACTTCGACACATTCCTCGTTCTAATTCCACCACCCGGCCCGGCTTACGCCCTCCTTTCAACACTTAGAGGTGAACACGAACTACTTGAACTATCAATCGAACCCGCCGACTTCCCTCGGTCAAAATCGAATCCGACAACCCACTCGGTTTCAACTTTTCTTTCCTGCCGAATTCTTATCAAGTAGTATGCCGATTACCACTGCCAAAAATCTCCGGCAATCGAGGCAATTAACAAGGCTTGAACCTCATCATCAAACTTGATATCAACAAACGTAAGTTGATCAACTATCATATTGAACTCACCGAGATGTGACATAAAGGGAACCCCTTGACCATAGACAAGTTGAGCAGTTTTTCATATAAGATGTACCTTATTAAGCGTGACATCGGTTGCTCGTACATCTTCTTTAATGATTCCATAAGCTCCTCCGTAGTTTTCTCCTTCGAATGTTGTGGGATCGACTTTGAAAGGGACAAAGTAATAACCCCTAACGCCTTCCCCCGTCCGTCTTAACGTCCCAATCCTCGTTGCACTCTCTAGTCTTCTTCCCCTTTTTTTACCCAATAACCGGTCCGGTAAAGATCCTTTTGATCTGAGATAGTCCTTTATCTGCGTTTTCCAATCGCCAAGTCTCGACCCATCAAACTTATCGATCCTCTGTTTGCCTTCTTCGAACCCATAGCTCCCATCAAAACCCTAGCCTCGCCTCGGCGAGATTAAACCCTAACCTGTCGAACAAAAACTACCGCAACTGCGGCTCTGATACCATTTGTTATGGATTAACGACGAAAATCCGTTCAATCCTACAACACAAACGCCCCTACGGATCTTGGGAACAATGAATCACAGAAAAAACAAGCAAACAAGTGCGTAATAAAAACTGGAAAGAAAGCAAGACACAAGATATCGTGAAAAAACCTCAACGTGAGGAAAAACCACGGGAGCCACACCAGTCCACTATGAAATCGAATCAAAGAGTACAAGTCTTCTCACAATCTCTCTGAGATTGGTTTTCTCTCGCCTCTCTCTCTTTTTCACGCTTTGAAAAAGTGATCCAAAAATTCTACCACACATATAGTCGGCCGAAACCCTAAAAAGACATTTTAAGGCCTCGGTAGCGCTACAAGGAAAAGCCTGTAGCGCTCCTAAACATTCTGTTCAGAAATTAGGCTCTGAATAGCGCTACCCCATTTCCTTGGTAGCGCTACCGCTTGGTTAACTTCACTCCCAACAGCATGGGCCCGTTCGGTGGCCAATACACCATGGAGTGCCTCGTCGGCTCGACAGTTTTCACTCTTGAATAGGTAGAGAATTTGATCACGCCAAAAACAGAATTAGGATTTATTCTTTTTAAATGTTTTATTTGTCAGTTTTATTCTTTCAAGCACCGTGCATGGCTTCTAGAGAATTAATATTTATATGTTTCTTTTGATGTGTAGGCACTACAACAAAAAGTAACTATGGCGACGAAAACTGGCGAGGAAATTCAAATTTCCTCGCCAAATGGGTCTTTATGGCGAGGAAATCAATTTCGTTGGCAAAGAGTACACTATGCCGACGAAATTATATTTCCTCGCCCAAAAAATAAGATTTGGCGAGGAAATGAACATTTCCTCGCTAAAAGGCTACCATTTGGCCACGAAATTTGAATTTCCTCACTAAACATCAATGATTGGCGACGAAATTATCTTTCCTCGCTAAAAAAGCTAACATTGGCGACAAAATTATATTTCCTCGTCAAAAAATAAGATTTGGCGAGGAAATGCATATTTCCTCGCTAAAGGGTACCCATTTGGCGACGAAATTATCTTTCCTCGCAAAAAAACTAAGATTTGGCAACGAAATTATCTTTCCTCACAAAAAAACTAAGAATTGGCGAGGAAATGCTAGTTTCCTCACCAATTGTTCAGCAGAGGAGAGGAAATTTTGTTTCGTCACCAAATGTTAATGTTAGGTGACGAAATATTTCCACACCTTTTCTAGGAATATTTAGATTTTGATATAGATGTGTTATATTATCCAATGGTAAGGTATTTATCCTATTTATGATACCATAAAATTATAATAAAAGAACTTATTTGTCGTATGCACATACTAATTAGTGAGACTAAATGTATACATATCATATTGATCATGTCATTTGCATATAAATCTATTATTATTATTATTACTCTAGTAGAAAAATGATTTGGTCTCCTAAAACGATCATCCATTTTGAAACAAAGGTGGGTATTATACTGTCTTGGAGGAAAACGTGTTTCTAATGAGACTAAATTACCCTTTAACGGTCATTAAAAAAAATTACCCTTTAACTTCTCTTTCAATGCTATCTTTTCAATCGCTCTTTTAGTTTTCTAATAAGTGTTTCAACTTCGGTTTAAACCCGCTAAAGAGAAAAAAATCCTACGGGCATCACTCACCAAAATGGTCTACAAACACAAATCAATTGATTTTTCTCTTCAACTAGAATTTATATGAAAAAAAAAAAATCCCCAAGCCAGAAAATTTATACTTTCGACTTATTATTTGGGCTAATGTTGTCTTGTTTTTAATCTTTTTATATTTAGTCCTCTTTTACTTTTACATTTTCTCTTCAAAACAAATTAGTGAAGTAAATTCTCGTGATAAGAAGTTTAAAAAATTCAAGAAAGCCAAAGAGTAGATCAATTATTTGTCAATAAATTCCAAATTACTCTTTAGCATACTAATAATGTTTAAAAACATGATGTTAAGAAGAATTTATGTTATCGATTGCTACGAAGAAGGTGGTTAGGTCTCACCCAACAACATTTCTTCATTTTTTGGTTTATGTTTGATAATTAATTTTCTAAAATTATGTTCCAAAAATTTATGGGAGAACATCGCCAACTAATTCTCAAATAATTTTTAGTTTTTATTTGGTCAAGTATTGCATCTTAGGTTTTTATTCCATGGGTATGGGTAGTTGGTGGCATTTTCGTCTAATCAAAAAAAGATTTATCTTTCCAAAACACAATTGATTACTCTACTTTAATTCCTTGTGGAAGTGGAGTAAGGTGGAGCATTAATGTGTTCTTATCATGTGCCTTGGGGGCACATATTAACAAAATCCAATTTAAAAATAAACAAATATATAAATGCAAAGGTAAGTAATTCTAACAAGTAAAGACTTATAAAAGGGTATAGGAAAATATCAAATTATAAAAAATAAGAACTTCAGTAAAAACAAATAACGTTAAAAGATTTAAGAAAGAAGTTTAAAGAAACACTACAAAGAGACTAAATTTAGACAAAAAGATTTAAAAAATATAGTGAGGTAAAAAAAGACCTACAAAAGGTTATATATTAAAAGTTGTTGAACTTTGCATTGAAATAGAAGTTGGTGTGGTGGATGGGGCGCGCATTGCTTGAGAGGAGGTCGCGGGTTCGAATCCCAGCAGATGCGGAGAAGCTAGAATTGGATTTCTTCTTTTTTTTTGTTTCAGGAGTTTTGGCGAGGAAATTTTTCCTCGCCAAATGGGTAGAATAGGTGAGGAAAAATTTCCTCACCAATTGTTCTAAATAGGCGAGGAAAACAATATTTCGTCGCAAATTGGTTAGAATAGGCGAGGAAAAATTTCCTCACCAATTGTTCCGAATAGGCGAGGAAAACAAAAATTTCCTCGCCAATTGGTCCGAATAGGCGACAAAAAATTTCCTCGCCAATTTTCCGAATAGGCGACAAAAAATTTCCTCACCAATTAGCAGATTAGGCGAGGAAATTTATTTTTCCTCGCTAGAATACCTTCTGCGACGACCTTTTGGCGAGGAAATCTGGCGAGAAAATTTTTCCTCGCCAATTCCTTTAGCGAGGAAATTTGGTTCTTTGGCGAGGAAACTCAATCCTCACAGTAGACATTTTTTCTTGTAGTGAGGGTTGTTTTTTTTTACAAGGCTGCCAA